>JAKSZP010018450.1:0-240697 GCA_022478985.1 Massospora cicadina | reverse complement strand
TTTTACTTAACCCAGCAAAGTACGCAGCTTCCTGCATCCTAGGGATGAGGGTTGTTAAGTGGGTTCTCTAAGCCATCAATCTGGTGATCCACCAAATGGTGATTGCAATACAAGAACTTTCCACCAGTATACAATGTCAATCTGCCACTTCAGAAGAGTTATCAGATCTTCTGAACTCTTCACAATGACCTGGTTCCCATTTGGCACCCGGTGGACCAACTTCAGGATCACCTCCCTCTCTGCAAAATAATTGAAGAATCAAGCCTAATCCACCTTGTCAATCTACTAGTGGTTTGGCACAATTCAGGAAGAGTGAGGCCATCTCTGCTAATCATGATTCTCCATTCAGAGGTGAGCACTTGTCATCCACACAACTGTGAGGTGGAAACCTGGCACCAAACCATCTGGGCCATTTCACCAAGGGCCAATCTGGCCCAAATCTATCTAGAAAAACAATCCTCTTGTAAGTATTGGGGAACGTCCCTTAGCTCTTGATCAGGTCATCTTCCCGTTCCCAAATAAAAAGACACTGAAGAGGATGGTGGTACCTCTCATCACTCAGGGTGATCTCGCTCATGTAGTAGATGAGTGATGAGTGACAGCCCTTCCGCTTCAGATCCCACCCCCAATACCCACACTCACCTCAGCAGAACTGTTGCGGAGAATTAGTAAATTATGTGCCAATATTACTGAATTGAAATCAGTCAGATCTAATTTGGGTGGTAATCTGGCTGATGGCTGAGATTTGAATGGTTGTAAAAGCATGAAGAATGAGATATTGGCCAGATCACCTGACGGCTCCAATTCAATCACTAAATCAGTAGAACAAATATTGGGCACCAATGAAGAGGGTTCAAAGCCCTCTGATAGTATTTTGGGCGTTGCGCTCGATGTGCTGCTGTTGACCAAACAAATGGTTAAATGACTGAGCGCGGGCAGGTTGGCTGCCCTGAACCCGTTCCCAACCAAATGGTCCCATCCCTATATGGGATGGCCTTGGGGAATTCTCATTGCTCGTCGGGCCAAACGCCCTTGTGCTAACCATTGGAAATGTAGTTGAGCCCTGGTCCAGATGTTTGAGGTTGAATCGACAGAGACTCAGCCCAAGCCAAATTTTGCAATGTCAGTTCCCAAAGAATAAATCCGCCCAATCCCAAACAATTCACCAGTTAGGTCAAATTTGTGGGACCTAACCCCATCCTGTCACTACCCAATTGACCACTATTTAACCAGTTGCATGGCACTGAGAAAATTGTTGGTCAATTTTCTTACTTTTTTTGAAATAAAATTTTATCTAAAAAAACCAATTTTTTTATTTTCTATTTTGACTGCATCCCAGATGGCATTTCCCTGGTGGCCCATCGCCCCGCACTCTGGGTGGGCTTTACCAATCCTTTTGGTCACTATGGCCCCCTCTATTGCCAATTGGGCCCAACAAGTATGACACTTTTGGCTTTACAACCCCACTCTTATGAACTTCCGGCAACAATACACGGGGATTTTATGGCCCTATGTCCATCAATGAAAAGAAAGGATCCATCTCCTTATTTCCCCCAATGAGATGGACTCTCAAGCCAAGAATCTTGTCAAAACTATCCCAGTAATCCCACCTCTAGCAGCTAGAACCACTGAGTTGGGAATGGGTTCAGTGTATTTTGTCGTTGGAATACTCCTCACCCTGTTGTTGCACCACCACTGTGTGGTATCATATTTCCCAGCTCCATATCAAGTCATACGGTTGGCAATGCCTCTGGCATTCTGGCTTGCCTTTTGGGTGCTCACGCATCCCAACTGGCAGGTCGGTCTAATCTTCTTCTGCCATTTCCATGACATAATCAACCAACCATTATTTCCAGCCACTTCTGACTTTGTTTTTATTTTGGGCGCCGCAGTGGTTACCCTCTACCAGATGAACGTACAATCAGTTGTGTGTTGTTTGTTGTTTGTTTGGTCACTTTCTGACTTTGGGAGAAGCATCCGCTCTATTTTGGGCAACCTTTTTCAAGCCACCCAAGATTTGCAGACTGCCCCTCCTCTTACTTCCTCCAACCCAGGAAAAAGATCAAGTATCCCCTCCCAAGAGATCGCCAATCAGGTTCTCAACGCGCTCGCTGAAGTACAAATGCGGACAACAATTGCACTCAATAACGCTTCTGCAATATCTCATGCCCAACAAGGGCTCACGTTGTTAGATGCCATGGAGGGAGATGCCCGCCGTTGGGTGAGAAGCCTTTTGCATTCTTCCTCACAAGAAGGAGACTCCACCACCCTGATGGCTGTTGTATCAGCCACCTTAAAACCCCTAGTGTCCCAATCCAACCACTTATTCAGACTGCTCCTTGCCATGGTCGAAGCCCCTAGTTTGGTTTCTTTGATTTCTACCTTTTATGAGCTGGGCCCCGCGTCAGGCCTATCTATTGATATGCTTCAGGCAGTCTTTAGAGAAAGCTTGGATTCAATTTCCACTTATCACGTGGCCTGGTCTACCATCCAAGAATCAGTAGATCAAATATGTGCCACCACAACTACTATCAAAGCGTTACCTTGCCACGGTTCCCTGTATCAGAAGGAGAACTTTATGATAGGATTTCCTAACAAAGATGTAGATGATGCCCCTGTCACCAAAATAGCAGTTGACAAGGGTCCCAACCCTGCCATAACCCCCAAGTCCGAGTTGGCATTTCCAGAGTTAACTATTAACAATTCTGTTTAAGCCCAGACAGAGGAAATAATTTCCCCCACACTCATACTTTTAATTTTCGCCCCAGATAAGAACCCTGACCCTGGTCCCAACATACCCATTATTTCTTCAGTCATAAACAAGTTGGTCAAATCTCCCAATAAACAGAATTCCGTTTATTTCCTTGTCCCTATAAAAATCAGTATTGGTCCGCATCATGTCTCCTTCAAAGCTCTGGTGGATACTGGAGCAGCGGGGAACTTCATGAGTGTTAGGTTGGCACAACAAATAAAACTGGAAATGGATGTGGGCTCTTCAGTAATGGTGGCCTCATCTGCTTACCAGTCTTCATATGTTGTTTGCCAGCCGATCAACTTCTCAAACCACCAATATAACTTCTGTGATTGTTTTTCGGCCATGCTGAACTTGGTGTTCCCGGTGATCTTGGGTGTGAGATGGTGGCGCTGACAACATGTGAAGATTCATTTAGAGTCTAATATGTTGTCATTTACCAATGATGATTCAGAGGGAGAGTTCCCTCTGATCAACACCCTCAAGAAGATACAAGGGACCAGCTCTATCACTACCCTAGTTACTTCCGTGGGCATTCCAGCCAATTTTCCCAAAAGCTTAATGCAATATTGAAGAATTTTTGACATGGAAAAGGCGGATTATCTGCCAAAACATGCTAGGAATGATTGTGGATTTCGGACAACTGTGGAGTTGGTGAACATCAACTGCCCGTTGTATCCTCATACAGCAGAGGAAGAGGTTGCACTCAATACCTGGTTGGATGATATGTTAAAAAAAGGTTGGTTGTTCAAAGAGACCTCACCCGTCGCCTCCCCTATTGTCTTTGCAAGAAAATCGGATGGAATGCTCCGCCTTTGCATGGATTATGGTCACTTGAACAAAATAACAGTTACAGATCCCTACCCATTGCCTTTGGAGCAGACAATCAGTCAAGCAATTGCCAAATCCAGTGTGTTCTTGAAACTGGATCTGGTGAACGCTTTCAACCAAATTTGGGTAATGGAAGGACAGGAATGGTTGACTGCAATCTGAACAAGGCGAGGCATTTTTCAATTTCGCGTAATGCCCTTTGGGCTGAAATAGCTCCCGCTATGTTTCAATGAATAATTGACAATGCGTTAGGGGATCGCCTGTTCTCTTGTGCTATTGCATACATCAATGTTATCCTAGTTCATTCCCCAACTCCTGAACAACACGCTATTGACTTAGAAGCAGTGGTGGTCACTTTGCATAAAGCAGGATTATTCCTCAAAGCTTCCAAGTGCAAGTTTTATAAGGAAGAGGTCATATTTCTTGAAAAACTGGTTCTAAAAGAAGGTGTTGCTATCCCTCCCAACAAATTAGATGCGATCTGAGAATGGCCAACTCCAACTACACAGAAGCAACTTCGGAGTTTCTTGGGAACTAACATTTTTTTTAAAATTTTCCCCCGCACTTTCCCAGTTGGCCACCCCACTCCATCCCCTCACTGGGAAAATGTACCATTTTGTTGGACCCCCAAATGCCAGCAGGTGTTTGAATCGATCAAGGAGGTGTTCATGTCTCCTCCCATCTTGAAACATGCCAATACCACCAAACTGTATATCATTGCATGCAATGCTTCATCGGTAGCCGTGGGTGCAGTGCTGCTTCAGGACCACGATGGTCTTGAACATCCAGTCACTTATTTCTCCCAAAAATTCACTGCTATGGAGCAGTCTTGGGCCATTTATGACAAGGAACTGGCTGCCGTTGCATGGGCATTAACTCATTGGTGGTATCTGTTGCAAGGTGCTCATCATGAGCTAATGGTTTGCATGGATCACCAGGCTCTCTTGTATTTCCGCAAACCCTAAAAACTGGCACACCGGCAGGC
Source organism: Massospora cicadina (assembly GCA_022478985.1). Lineage (NCBI taxonomy): Eukaryota > Fungi > Entomophthoromycota > Entomophthoromycetes > Entomophthorales > Entomophthoraceae > Massospora > Massospora cicadina. The sequence continues at coordinate 236,129 of JAKSZP010018450.1, read as the reverse complement.
CTGAACCTATTGAGACCTGTGCAGCTTGAACTTCAAATATAAATTTGTCAAAGGTGCGCTCAATGTCCTTCCTGATTTCCTAAGCCATAGTCCAGCTCACTGTCCCTCAGAACCTGAGGAAGTGGATCTCGTTACCATGATTCCTGCCACTCAGATTCTGTCGATTGTTCCCTCCATTGTTTCCTCCACCGCGCTGTTTCCCAACGATCCATTATTGGCCCAGGTGTTAGCTGGTCAAATGGCCTGCCCTGAGGGCGTGGATTTGGTTGAGCAGTTGGTTCACTCGAGTCCCAAACACTCCCTATACTCCTTGGAAGAAGGGCTCATTTACTTCCATTCTCATGTTTGGGTTCCCCCTCCTTCCGCCCGGAAGTATTCTGCGCCCACCATGATCCCCACAGTCAGACATCCTGGTAACAAGAATTACATCGTCTGATCAAACAAACCTTTAATTGGGCAGGACTGACCAAAGAGGTCCCAGCTTGGATCGCCAATTGTGTTATTTGCACTAGGGCTAAGTTGGATCGCTCTGAAAATAATGGTCTCCTGCACCCTTTACAGCAGGCGGAAGGTCCATGGACCTCGGTGGCCATAGATTTTATTATCAATCTCCCCTATTCTAATAGGTTCACAGCGGTGATGGTAGTGGTGGATTGCTTTGCAAACTTTTCCCTTTTTATCCCTTGTACTTCCACAATTAAATCAGAAGAAACTGCCCATCTTTTTGTATAACATGTTTTTTTAATGTTCAGCCTTCCCAGGAAATCGTTAGTGACTGGGGTACTCAGTTTACCACGCGGTTTTGGAGCGAACTCCTATCAATCCTGAAGATAACCCCCTGTCAATCCATGGCGTATCACCCCAGTCCGACGGTCAGACCAAGCAGGATAATCAAGTTCTCAAAAAATACCTGCGTTGCTATGCTGCAGCGGCGCAAGACACTTGGGCTGGTGACTTGCCTCTCACTCAATTTGCAAACGATAATGGGATCCACACATCTACAAGGTTTTCACCTTATGAAGCAACTTTGGGTTATAACCCATCATTTTCAGTTGGAGCATGCTTGCAACCTGAGGTTCAAGCTGCCGTGGATCATGCTGCCCATATTCAATTGACTCAAGCTTTAGTGTGGGAACACCTCACTAAAGCTATTGATGACTATAAGTGATTCGTGGATTGTAAGCGCCTTCCAGGTCATGACTTTACAGTAGGTTCCTACATCATGCTCAATACTCGTCATTTGCAAATTCAAACCCCTTCCCATAAGTTCACCAGTAAGAGTTCAGGTTCTCACTTAGTGGAGGAAGTATTGGGTAATGGGGCGTTCCGCTTAGGTTTAGAGCTTCCCGCACATTGGAAGCAGCACCCAGTTTTCCATGTTTCCCAGCTGTCGCCCTTCAAAGGCATAATTCCCACAGACCTGGAACCAATCATCATTAATAACAAGGAAGAAGCTGAGGTAGAGGCCATCTTGGCATTCGGAAGTCATGACGTTCAGTCCAATATCTTTTGGCCTGGAAAGGATACCCAGCTTACAAAAATAGTTGGGTCAAGGCATGTGATTGCGCAAATTGCATGGCCCTGGTCAAAGCCTTCCATGCATCTCACCCCGAGGCTCCCCGCCCTCTTCAGAAGATTGTGACGATTATGGCTATCAAGTTACCTAAAGCACACAAGAACGTGGCTCTGGCGCAGTTTCCCGGTGGGGGGCCATTCCTTTGGAAAAAGGAAAGGGTAATGTAAGTCTCAGGGAATGTCCCTTGGCTCTCAATTGGGTCATCTTCCCATTCCTGAATAAAAAGACACTGAAGAGGATGGCGGTACCTCTCATCACTCAGGGCAATCTCGCTCACATAGTAGATGAGCAATGGGTGACAGCCCTTCTGCTTCAGATCCCACTTCAATACCCACACTCACCTCAGCAGAACTGTTGCGGAGAATTAGTGAAATCTGTGCTGAGATTACTGAATTAGAATTGGTCAGATCTAATTTGAGTGGTAATCTGGCTGATGGCCAAAATTTGAATGGCTGTAAAAGCATGAAGAATGAGATATCAGCCAGATCGCCCGATGGCTCCAATTCAATCACTAAATCAGTAGAACAAATATTGGGCACCATCGATGAGGGTTTGAAGCCCTCTGATAGTAATTTGGGCATTGCGCCCGATGTGCTGCTGTTGACTGAATGAATGGTTAAATGACTGAGCGCAGGCAGGTTGGCTGCTCAAACCTGTTCCCAACCAAATGGTCCCATCCCTATATGGGATGGCCTTGGGGGATTCCCATCGCTTGTTGGGCCAAACACCATCATGCTAACCATCAGAAATGTAGTTGAGCCCTGGTTCAGACGTTTGAGATCGAATTGACAGAGACTTGGCCCACCGCCAAATTTTGTGATGTCAGTTCCCAAAGAATAAATCCGCCCAATCCCAAACAATTCACCAGTTAGGTCAAATTTGTGGGACCTAACCCCATCCTGTCACTACCCAATTGACCACTATTTAACCAGTTGCATGGCACTGAGAAAATTGTTGGTCAATATTCTTACTTTTTTTTTGAAATAAAATTTTATAAAAAAACCAATTTTTTTATTTTCTATTTTAACTGCATCCCAGATGGCATTTCCCTGGTGGCCCATCGCCCCGCACTCTGGGTGGGCTTTACCAATCCTTTTGGTCACTATGGCTCCCTCTATTGCCAATTGGGCCCAGCAAGTATGACACTTTTGGCTTTACAACCCCACTCTTATGAACTTCCGGCAACAATACACGAGGATTTTATGGCCCTATGTCCATCAATGAAAAGAAAGGATCCATCTCCTTATTTCCCCCAATGAGATGGCCTCTCAAGCCAAGAATCTTGTCAAAACTATCTCAGTAATCCCACCTCTAGCAGCTAGAACCACTGAGTTGGGAATGGGTTCAGTGTGGTTTGTCGTTGGAATACTCCTCACCCTGTTGTTGCACCACCACTGTGTGGTATCATATTTCCCAGCTCCATATCAAGTCATATGGTTGGCAATGCCTCTGGCATTCTGGCTTGCATTTTGTGTGCTCACGCATCCTGACTGGCAGGTCAGTCTAAAATTCTTCTGCCGTTTCCATGACACTGCTACACTGATGACATACCTGACTCTTCTACTTAACCCAAAAACCCCAATGGATGCAAGATGTGGCTCAAGGCCTCCTGATGATCAGAGTGATTCAATTCAATTTGATCGCAAAGCCAATCATCATTTTGAAAACTTTGAAAACTTAGATGATTTTCAAAATTTTTAAATGATGAAATAGTCCAAATTGGGTGGAAAAGTAAAGCCAAAGGTCAAAAACTGCAAACCCAGGAGGATTGGTCGTCCTCCTTGCCTCTTCCACCCTTGGGGATGTCCCAGAAAGACCCGCGGTTGCCCCATGGCAGCCATTTGGTTTGTTATGGGGACTTTGGTATGTTAATTAACTTCTATTTCCCTCACCAGAATAATAGGGGATGCCTCCCACAACTGCTCAGAGATGCTATGCCCTTGGCATTCTGGGCCTTCCACTGGGGTGTTACACATTTAGATTGGAAGCCCAGTCTTACTTTAATCAGCAGTTTCTATCACAGGGGATGAGAGGCATAGCGCCTGTCCTGGCTGGTGCAGACAAGCTGACTAGTACTTAAACAGGGTGGGCATATGTCAGTTTAGGGGGTAGCGTGAGCTACTCCTAATTGCGGTCAGGCCCAATTTTAAGTGGTGCTTAGATTCGCGCAGCCCTATTGTGGTGGGAGGAAGTACCCCAGGCCTTCACCCCACAATAATTGCCCACACTAGGAGCCCCTTGGGGCTTTTAAAACTCAAAGTATGCACTTATTGGTGCACTTGGGCTTAGAACCACTTTCACCAATTGATTATTTCCCATTAATTGTTCAAGTATGACCCTTTGAGGCCAACCTTCCTTGTTGGTCATCTTTCATTAGATAAAATCTCTCGTTTGCTCACATTTTTTAAAAATTTATGGTTACTAGTGCAAACCTGTGCATGGACCTCCTTTAGAAGGTCTTTAGAACGTTGGCCATCAATTTTCACTAAAGTATCTACAAGATCAAGTGTACTGTTGGTTTCCATTGGTTCTCTCCAAACTGAGGCACCCAAACCCTCCAGCGCTGATCTTCACTTAGTTATGGGCTCCCATGTGGGGCCCACCCAAGTGTTCCTGTTTATCTGTTTCCAACTAATCTATACCATATTATACACCCTTGCACAGATTTACTTTGGCTCTGGCGCCCTCACGGTGCTCTTTTTACCATAATCCTGACAACAAGTTTCCTGGCTTTGTGGCTGTGCACCATGCACTACCTCACTGGGAACTGGAGAGATATAGACATTCTCATGACATTAGATGAGCAAACACTTTATTTTAAATGCACGAATTTTATCTGTGTGGTACTTTTGCAAAATGTGAATTGGGTGTGCCAGCTGTTGGTTATGACCGCAGTGGGGCTTACCTCCATTTTCTTATTTTGCTAATGGTTGGAGCATCTCAGCGTTATTCTTACTACCAAAAACTGGGAAGTACCCATACTCCTTGCTTTTACATGGTGGATACTGATGCTTTGCAATCTGGAAGTCATGATTCCCCAACTTTCCACAAAATTTAGTAAATCAATACAATTAAAAAGATTTTCCTTGACACCGCATTTGGATGGTGCAGGTGGAATCATTGACAAAGGGACTGGTGGTGATGGCCTTGGATAACAATACACAACCCATTGCCAAAATGGGTTTGGGGTCATTCATGGCCCAAAACGTATTTTATAACAATGCTCCTTATATGAAAATGAGCCCAATATCTTCTCAAATGGTGTCAGGACACGGGGGAGCAACTCCAACCTAGCCCCCATTAAGTCAGGGCCTCGAAGCCCTTATCAAGTTAATAGGCCATTAAGGCCTTAAGTAAAGCTAAAAAAGGAAAAGAGATAGGTAATAAATGGTTGCCTATATGGCCTTGATAGTAGACTTTTCTTTTTTAGGATGTAATTTGGGAGCCTGAACTTCTCCTTCAAAGTTGGCCTCACTTAATAGATTAAAGAGGTTTTGGGATGTGACTTTTGCCATACAAAATAGCTCTTGCGTTTTAGCTAGTGCCAAAGTCACATCCTAAAACCCCTTTAATTTCTTACTTGAGGCTGACTTTGAAAGAAAAGTTCAGGCTCCCAAAAGTACAGCCTAAAAAGAGAAGATACTTCTAAGACCGCTGAGGCAACCATTTCTCACCTATCTCTTTTCCTTTTTTAGCTTTACTTAAGGCCTTTATGGCCTATTAACTTGATGGGGGCTTTGGGGCCCTGACTTAATAGGGACCAGGTTGGAGTTGCTTGTCCACGTCATGACAAGTGGTGCTTACTACAGGGAAATCAAATTTCAACTAAAATATATTATTGATTTTATAGGGTTTTTATTAATTGCATTAAGGGGTAAAAAGCAAACCCTCTCAATTTCTAGCAGCTTAGTAAAAAAATTATATCAAGGTTTGAAGAGAAAACTAATGTGAAGTTTGGAAATTCTTAGTAATTTCTAAATTAGGAAATATGGAGATTTTCCCTATTGGATCTTTGAAGACTTGCCTTGTTTTGATGAACAGCCAATGGAAAGTTAAGTGTAGGTAAAATATGTCCGTGAGGCAACACTTTTATATATTTTACCAAAGCATTGGGCGCGAAAATATTTTCACCTTACAGGACCCTTTCAACCCTATAAAAGGGCTGGTCTCCAAAGTGTTGGTGGTACTAATTTTGCTATAAGAAGGGAGGGACCTCATAATGGCTCCTCATATTCAGCCATCAATTTGAAGCAATCTAACTGCCTAAACTCTTGTTATTTGCCTGAGTATTAATAGTGGTGTTACCCCAATTCAAGGGTTTTCACCGGGAATTGACCATGGTCTTTTGGCCAATTTTAATGACAATTTCATCTGATACGCTCTTCTTACATTATCAGACTTGCAATTGTCTGACTATGGCTCTGATATGGAATACATTCTAGTATACTAAATCACACCAGAGAACCATGCTTGAACACTACCATGATCTGCAGATAACATGAGGTAGAAAAGGAGAAAATTCTTTAATATACAAATGTTTAGGCAATTACTGAAGATATAGTGGGATATGTGGCATCAGTAGTATTGTGGCCAACTATCCCTCTCCATTCTATGATGCAGAAACATACCCTGGAGGCATGCTAATGCTTGAAGATTATTATGGTTTTGTGTTGGCGTTGTCTGCTATAAATAAATACCATTCTGGATATTTTTTGTTGACTTCTACCACTTCATCTCCTTTAGGGAAAATTAGCACAACTTTTTGTAGATACAGGAGCCTATGAGATCTTTATTAAACCAAGACCTAGTCGACTACCTTGAGCTAAGTTGCTTGACAGGTGGGATGGTTAAGGGAGGAGCTTCCCAAGTTATTCCAACGCTAAAAGTTCTGGGGTTAGTGGATTATCAAGTTGGAAAATATCATTTGGCTGATCGTTTCCAAGCAATCAAAAAACTCTTGTACCCCATTATTTTGGGTATATATTGGTGGCTGAAGTTTGACGTCAGAACCATCTTGAAAAACAATACCTTGTCATTAACTTTAAAAATGTCATGAATTAGTTTTCCCTCTGGCTTAAGCAAACTCTAAGGGCATTCTTCCCCACTGGCCAAATCTTCACACATTCAGTCTTGCTCCGTTGCTGAAGCCCTCTTTAGAGGTTCCCATACCTTCCTGTTTGGAGGGGTTAATATCCTCATTTGATGCGGCTTCAGCCAATATACTACCAGCTCATTCAGAATTTATTGCAAGTTCAAGCTCCCCGTTGATCTGGTGCTTATATCTTCCCCAGTTTACCTTTGAATGTATGGAAGAAGCGGCATTATATGTGTGGGTTAAGGAGCATTTATCCAAAGGCGCAAATTTTAGATTACCTCACTAGTATGTTCCCCACTTCTTTTGTGAGAAAAGCTGATGGTACTTTGTGCCCATGCATAGATTATGTGAATCTCAGCAACGTCACATTACAAGACTTACATCTTATCTCACTGGACTCACAGATTGCACACTATGTGAAGAAGGCAAAAGTTTTCTCCAAATTAGATTGTTTAAACGTATTCAATCAGATCCAGATAAAGAAGGGCCAGGAGTGGCTAACCACATTCCGTACCAAAAAAGGAATTTTACAATTTTGGGCTATGCCATTTGGGCTTAAAAATGCCCCTGCTATATATCAACGCCATATTGATGTGGATTTGGGGGATCTACTGGGGTATGCGCAGTAGCTTACATGGATGATATTCTGGTGTTTTCCCCTGATCAAGAGTTTCATGCAGTACACATTTGGCAGGTGGTGGAGAGTTTGAGGGCAACTGACCTTACGTTAAAAATTAGTAGGTGTAAATTCTAAAAATCCCCAGTCACTTTCCTGGGCAACATCATGTTTGACCAAGGGCACATGATAACTCCAGACAAGGAGAATGCGATTAATTACTTGCCCACCCCAAACTTCAGTTAAGGAATTCAGGAGTTTTTTGATGACATGTACGTTCCTTAAGAAGTTCACACCAAATCTTTCTGAAGTGGCGGCGTCCTTGTTTAAGGCGAGTGGGGAGAAAGTGCTCCAGTGGTCCCCAACTTTTCAGAAAGCCTTCCAAGATGTAAATTGCACCCTGTTATCCATGTCCATCCTTCGCCATGTATATCCAGAAAAAGAGTTCATTGAAGCTAGTGATGCTTTCAACTTCACCATAGCAGCGGCCTTATTACAAATAGGCAAAGTTGTAATAGAGCATCCAGTGTGATATAATTCCAGGAAGATGACTTTGGCTGAGTTAAACTATGTTGTATATGATAAAGAGTTATCAGCAGTGGTTGAGGTGCCGACTTATTGGCGTCATCATTGCATGGCTCATTACAACCCTTTTGTGTATGTACAGATCACCATGACTCATTTTACTATGGCGCACCTCATGTTTTGACCTCACAGCAAAACCGCTGGCATAAGACCCTAGCCCTATTTGTGTTTTCCTATGAGTTTACTAAGGGCAAGGATAATGGTTTGGAGGAAGCTTTGAGCCATAACCCTGCACGAGCTCCTGATATTAAAGAGATAGAGGTGAATAATACCCATTTGATGAGTCCGCCAGGTAAGATTGTGTCTCAACTTCCCTCTCCCTCAGCCACAGACCAGCGCTTGCCCTTTAAAATTGTGGAGGAATATGGTATGTTCAGAAAGGTAGTCCTTTCATGGCCTTTGTCAGCTGAATATACTATGGTCCTTGCTAAGAGAGAATTTAATAAAGAGGACATTACCAGGGATTACCACATAAGAATGAGTGCTTTGGTTTCAGGGGCTCCTATGGGCTCCTGCCAGACCACTTAGCTTGGAAATCATCTGGGAATATCATGATGGCATCACCGTTGGTCATCCTGGGAAGGCGAATACTCTAAAGCTACTTTCCTGCACTTATTGTCAGGCAAACAACAAGTTAGAATTAGACTGGCCTGCCAGCCTAGGTGCCATAGCACCTGAATGGAAAACCAGAGTGCCAAAGGCACTTCTGATGGTACAACGGATATAAAACTAGAGAGGCGTTTCGCCAATAACTGCTGGTGGGTCAGAATCTCATACAGGCACATAAAAGTTACCAGAGGAATATAACCATTATCCCCAAGAGGTGTGAGAGTGCTGGCGGAAAGGGAGGTTTATTTTCTAACATAAAAAATAAAATTTTAGGGAAATGATTTTTTAATGGAAAATAAAGAAAGAAAATTGACCAACAATTTTCTCAGTACAATGCAACTGATTAAATAGTGGTTGATTGATGCAGGGACAAGCAGGGATTGGGTCCCTCAACTTCGACTTAACCAGTAAAATATTTGGGGATGGTGGCAGATAAGCTCAATGGGAACAGACATCAAAAAATTCAGTGGCAGGCAGAATCACTGTCAGTTCAACCTTAAGCGCCCAAACTGAAACTTGACTGCGTTTCCAACAGTTAACATGATGGCATATGGTCTGACGAGCAGCAGGAATCCCTTAAGGCCACCTCATGAAGGGGCGGTCCCAATTGGTTGGGAATGGGTCCAGGATGCCCAACCTGCCCATGCCCGGTCGCTGGGCCATTCATTCAGTCAAAAGCGTTGTGTTAGCTGCAACTCCTGATTTGCTGGAAGGGAGCTTCAAACTATCATTGATAGTGTCTGATGATAATACCTGCATGTCAGGGATCATCCCCAACAATTTTGAGAGGGGTTAATTTTGATGATCACACTGCTGAGTAAATTGTTGGTAATTCCAGCTGATAACTCAATCTTCATCCCTTTTTGGCTATTGGATTCCAATTTTCGGGCTCAATTTCTATCAGTTTTGGAGCAATTGACTTTAATTCAGTGATATCAGCATAGATTTCTGTAATCTGTCTAATGAGTTCAGCTGTGGTGAACAAAGGTACCGGGGAGGGATCTGGAGAGGAAAGGTCATTACCCAACGCTTGTCTACCACATGGGCGAGATTGCCCTGGGTGATGAGGGGCATGGTCACCCTCTTTGGACCCTTTTTGCTCTGAAACAGGAAGAGCAACCGATCTATGCACAGGGGATGTTCCCCTTGACTTACATTACCCTTTCCTTTTTCCAAAGGAAGGGCTCCACCGCCAGGAAACTGCATGAGGGCCACATTTTTTTGCGCCTTGGGTAGTTTGATTGCCATTATTGTTGCGACTTTTTTTGGGGGGGGGCGGGGCGCGTTGGTGTGGGATTTGTGAAATTCTTTGACCAGTTACATGAAGTTAGCACAATTGCGAGCCTTAACTAACTATTCTCATAAGCTGGATACCCTTTCCAGGCCATGAGATACATAACGGACTGATGGGACCTACAGGATGCTAGGATATATTTTCCACTTTGGCTTCTCTGCATTTTCAATTATAATCAGCTCAGGATCTGCGGGAACAGTACCCTTAAAAGGTGACAGTTGGGAATCGTGGAATATGGGGTGCTGTTTCCAATGGGCTGGCAGTTTTAACTGGAATGCACCATTGATCTGGTTCCTCCACCAAGTGAGGACCTAAACGTTTACTTGCAGACTTGTGGGAGGGTACTTGCATTCTCAAATGTCATGTATTGAGCATAACATAAGAGCCTACTGTTATGTCATGACCCAGGAGTTGCTAACAATCTGTGAACTGCTTGTAGTCTTCAATAGCTTTAATGAGGTGTTCCCGCACTAAGGATTGAGTAGACCTGATATGTTCAGCATGATCTGCGGAAGCTTGGACCGCAGGACGCAAGCAGGGTCTAACTAAAAAGTAAGGGTTATAACCTAACGTCACTTTGTAAGGGGAAATTCCCATTGAAGCGTGAGTCCCATTTTTGTAGGCAAATTGGGAGAGAAGAAGGTCGTTAGCCAGGTGTCCTGTGCAGCTGCAGCATAGCAACGCAGGTACTGTTAAAGGACTTGGTTAACTTGCTCAGTCTGCCCCTTGGACTGGGAATGATATGCCATGGTTTGACAAGAGAAATTTTTTAAAATGGATAAGAGTTAATTCCAGAAATGCGCTGTGAACTGTGGACCATGGTCGCTGATGATCTCCTGAGGGAGACCAAACATTAAAAAACATGTTGCATACAAAGAGACAGGCATTTTCCTCCAACGTAATTGCAGAAGCGCGGGAATAAAAAGAGAGAATTTAGTTATATGATTCACCACCACCATCACCACCGTAAACCCATTAGAGTAGGGGAGTTCAATAATAAAATCCACGGACACCAATGTCCATGGACCCTCCACCTGTTGTAAGGGGTGTAGAAGCCCATTTCTGCCAGAATGGTCCAACTTAGCCTGTGCACAAGTAATGCAATCGGAAATCCAGGCCAGAACTTCTTTAGTTAAACCTGCCCAATTGTAGGTCCGCTTGATCAAGGCAATGCATTTCTTATTGCTTGGACGGCTGATCGTGAAGGGGTCGTGATGCGCATGAAATAACTCATATCTGAAGAGAAGGGGAACTCAAATCTGTGAACTGAAATAAATGAGACCCTCTACCAAAGAGTACAGGGAATTTTATGATTTTGGAGGGACAATTGCTCAAAATAACTCCACCCCTTTGGGGAAGGTTACTTGGCTGGATAAGACCTGAGCAACAAGTGGGGCGTCAGGTGAAGGGCGGCGGAGGAGATGACAGGGGAAACAATTGACAAAATTTGAGCAGCGAGAATCACGGTAATGATGTCCACTTCCTCCAAATCCATGGGACAGTGGGCAGGGTTGTGGCTGAGAAAATTGGGAAGTATGTTAGTGCACCTTTTTCAAATTTGTATATGGAATTGAAACTGCACAAGTCCTGATAGGTTTGGGCTTGCCAATGTGCCAATTTTGGGGTTTACGAAAATACAGGAGAGCTTGGTGATCCATGTGAACAGTTAACTCATTCTGGGAACCCTGTAACAGATACCACCAATGAGTCAATGCCCATGCTACGGCTGCCAACTCCTTAATGTAGATGTCCCAGGATTGCTCCATATATGTAAATTTTAGGAAAAGTAGGTGACTGGATGTTCCAAGCCCTCATGCTCTTGGAGCAGCACAGCCTCCACTGCCACTGAAGAAGCATCACATGTGACAATATATGGCTTGGCAGGATCCATGTGTATCAGGATGGGAGGGGATAAAAACACTTTTTTGATTGACTCAAATGCCTGCTGGCATTTGGGCGTCCAACAATATGGTACATTCTTGCTGGTGAGGGGGTGGAGTGGGGCTGCCAACTGGGAAAGATCTGGGGAAAATTTTTAGGAAAGCATTGGTTCCCAAGAAAGTCTGTAATTGTTTCTGGGTTGTCAGAGTAGGCCATTTATGGATAGTGTCCAACTTATTAGGAGGAATCATGTAGCCATCCTTAGGGACGAGGTTCCTGAGAAAGGTAACTTTGTCTTTATGGATTTCACATTTTGAAGGTTTGACAAACAAGCCCACCTTGTTCAAGGCAGCCACGACCGCTTCCAAGTCAATAGCATGTTGTTTGGGAGTCAGGGAGTGAACCAAAATATTGTCAATATATTTGACTGCGAAAGTGAACTGGAGATCGCCCAGTACACTGTCAATCATTTGTTGAAATGTAGCAGGAGCATTCTTCAGTCCAAAGGGCATTACACGAAATTGGAAAATGCTTCACTTTATCCGGATTTCTGTTAACCATTCTTACCCTTCCATTACCCAAATCTGGTTGAAGGCATTGATGGGATTAAGTTTAGACAACACATATGATTTGGCAATCGCTTGACTGATAGTTTGCTCTAGGGGAAAAGGGTATGGATTGTGAACCGTAACTTTGTTAAATGTCTGTAATCCACACAGGGATGAAGGGAACCATTGGATTTTTTAGCAAAGATGATGGAGACATGACTGGCAATGTCTCCTTAAACAACCAACCTTTTATAGCATATCATCCAACCAAGTGTTAAATGAAACCTCCTCCTCCGCTGTATGGGGATATAACGGACAGTTGAAATTCACCAACTGCGCCGTCATACAAAATCTTGGGTCAAATTTAGTATTAGGAGGCAGATGATCCGCCTTTTCAGAATTGAAGATACTTCAATAGTGCATTAATCTTTCAGAAAATTGGACAGAAGGCCCACAGGAGAGACAAGGGAAGTGATGGAGCTATGACCTTGGGTTTTCTTGAGAGTATTAACTAAAGGAAATTCTACCTCCATTTGATCATTGGAAAATGACAACATGTTTTTCTCAAGATGAATCTTCACATGTTGCTGGCGCCCCCATCCAACTCCTAGAATAACTGAGAACACCAAGTTTGGCATTTCTGAGAACTGATAACAGAAGATGAACTGATGTACCAAGAATGAAACTGGCTGGCGAACTAGGTATGAGGTCTGGGAGGCTGAAGAAGCAACCATCACTGAAGGACCTACATCCAGGTCAAGTTCCAATTGTTGGGCTAGTTCAACACTCATAAAATTTCCCGCTGTTCTGGTATCCACTAAAGCCTCAAAGGAGATGTGGTGGGACCCAATACTAATCTTCATGGGTAGTAAGAAGTAAGTGAAGCTCTCTTTATTGGTAGTTGTGGTTGAATACAGTGATACTGAAGAGATGGAAGTGTAGTCAAGGGAAACCGCTAGGTTCATAGGGGGAGTAAGATCGTCACAGGTCAGATTATCAGAACCTACTGGCATGGGCATGATAGCCGCGGCGACTATGGGGTGTGGATTGGACATTTTGTTTGGTACTTGGCTATTTATGGACATGAAAAAGTTTCTTTCCAACCTGCTTCAGGTGAAAAGAAGGGACCATTGCTACGCCTATATCAATGAGAAAGGCGTAAATGGTTAGGAATAATGGTTGGTCAATTATGTCAGGAAAACAGCAAATTTAGAAATAGACTGGTCTGCCAGCCTAGTTGCCGGAGCACTCAAACAGCAAACCAGAATGCCAAAGGCACTGCTGATGGTATGACGGATATGAAACTAGAGAAAAGTTTCGCCAATAACTGCCGGTGGGTCAAAATCTTGTACAGGCACATAACAAGATACCAGATGAATATGGCCAATGACCCCAAGAGGTGTGAGAGCGATAGAAGAAAGGGGGGTATATTTTCCAACATAAAAAAATAAAATTTTAGGGAAAGGATTTTTAAAGGAAAATAAAGAAATAAAATCGACTAACAATTTTCTCAGTGCTATGCAACTGATTAAATAGTGGTCAATTGATGCAGGGACAAGCATGGATTGGGTCCCTCAAGTTTGAACTAACTGGCGAATTTATTTGGGGATGAGGGCAGATAAGTATAATGGGAACTGACATTAAAGAATTTGGTGGCAGGCTGAGTTGCTGTCAGTTCAACCTCAAATGCCCAAACTGAGACTTGACTGCATTTCCAACAGTTAGCATGATGGCCTCTGGCCCGATGAGCAGCGGTGATCCCCCCAAGGTCACCCCATGTATGGGCAGTCCCAATTGGTTTGAAATGGGTTCATGATGCCCAACCTGCCCATGAATGGTTGCTGGGCTGTTCATTCAGTTAGAAGAGTAGTGTCAGCTGCAACTCCCAATTTGCCAGATGGAAGCTTCGAACTATCATCAATGGTGTCCAATGATGCTTCCTGCATGTAGGAATTGTCCCCAACAATTTCGAGAGGGGGTTAATTTTGACAATTGCTCTGCTTGCTGAATTGAAACCATCAGCAATTCTGCCCAATAATTTAATCTTATTCCCTCTTTGGCTATGTGGATTCCAATTGTCAGGCTTAATTTCCATCAGTTTTGAAATGATCAACTTTAATTCAGCAATCTTGGCACAGATTTCCATAATCCATCTAATGAGTTTGGCCATGGTGAACGAAGGTACCAGGGGAAGGATACAGTTAGGAAAGATCATTACCCAACGCTCATCTACCACATGGGCGAGATCGCCCTGGGTGATGAGAAGCATGACCACCCTCTTCAGAACCTTTTTGCTCGGAGATGGGAAGAGCAACCAATCTATGCACAGGGGACGTTCCCCTGGACTTACACTTATAATTGGAAGGATTTAGCCATGCAGGTGGGAGTTATTTTAAATAGTGCCTGGTCTGCAGCCGAGTGTCACTGAATTGCTAACCACTATTGGGATTGTTGGTACCAGTTCAAAAGGCTGAGGGCTTTGAACTTCTTTATTGGTGGATTTTATTGTGTAACTGCCTCTTTCTGATGGCTATGATGCCATTATGGTAATGATGGACCGTTTTACAAAGTCGGCCACTTTAGACCCTGCAGAACCATAGTTTCCGCTGCTGAGGTGGCTAGGCTCTTCATCACTCATGTGTTTGCTCTTCACAGGGTCCGCCAATGAATAATTAGCGATTGTGGACCCCAGTTTACCTCCATCATTTTGGAAGAGTTGTAAAAGACTCTGAAAATACGTCCCTGCCATTCAACTGCCTATCACCCCCAATCAGATGGACAGACTGAACTAGTGAACCAGTGCTTGGAGAAGTTCCTGCAGTGTTACACTGCCGCGGATAATTCAAATTGGGTTTCCCATCTCTTCACTGCCCAATTTAGTTATAATAATGCCCAACATGCATCAATTGGTTGTTCATTTTCTTCGCCAAATATAGCTTCAATCCTGCCTTCAACATGGAGCCCATTTTTAATTCGAAAAGAAGCTCTGGTGGACGTCGCCAAAATAATCAAGAAAGTACACCAGGGGGTGAACACCAGTTTAGATACGGCCATGCAAGCTTACAAGGGAGAACGCTGATGGTAAGAGATGAGTTGGACTAGCGTATAAGGTAGGAGTTCTCATGATGCTGTATGCTAAAAACATCACAATCAAGCAACCATGCAAAAAACTGGGATCAGATAGAATTGGTCTTTACTACGTTATCAGAAAGGTGGGCCATGACTCATACCAGTTAAATCTCCCCCTTGTTTCAATTCTTTTCATTCTTCCATGAAAGCAAGCTTATGTTGTTTAAGACCCCTAACAAGATAATCCTAAAGGCTAATCTCGTGGATGGGGCGCTAAAGTGGGAAGTGGAGGAGATAGTAGCTTCCATCTTGGTAATAAGAAGACTCGAGTATCTTGGATCCTGGAAGGGATATGATGCAGCGGAGAGCTGTTAGGTCCCAGCGCGTGATTGCGCCCATGTCCAAGATCCAATTGAAGTATTCCACAAGAGTTTCCCTAAGGCTGCAGGTTCCAAGTCCAAGAAAGCCGTCGCTGCCATGAAGCTGGCCCCTTTTTTACAAAAAACTTTCCTTGGAGAATGCCCCTGGAGGGGATGGAGCCCAAAAAATAGGAGAGGGTAATTTCATGTTTACATAACTTTATTGAAGAGACCAACTGACTTGACAAGGCTGTGCACCAAGAGTCAAAAAAGATCAAGCTACAGGACCATGACGACTTAAGGCACACCTTCACGGGCGCTATTGCAGGCCAGATATGTCCAGGTTGGTTCAGGTGAAGTGCAAGGTGTTCAGACATGTGTAAAAGCAATGTCATTAAATAGACTAGTTACTTTTTCAATCAAAACGGTTTGGTTTGGCTGTTAGGAAACTGGAGTTTGAAACCTGCTCAGTTTTTGAAGTTTCCAATTAAGGTCAGTCTTTCCTTCAATCAATAACCTGAGTTTAGTCAATCTCTAAATTAAGTACCCTGCCAATGGAAGCATGCACTTACTGGTGCACCTGTGCTTAGCACCACTTCCACAATTGGTAATTCCCCAGCAATTGTTTAAGTATAATTCTTTGAGGCCAACCTTCCTTGTTGGTCATCTTCCTTTTATAAAATTCCCCATTTTGTTTACATTATTTTCAAAAAATTTATGGTTTCCAGTGCAAACCTGTGCTTGACCTCCTTGAGGAGGATTTTAGAGACCTTGGCCGTTCTATTTACACTAAAATATCTACAAGATCAAGTGCACTGTTAGGACACCTTGGTTCTCCCCAAACTGAGGCACCCAAACCCTAGCTTTGATCTCCGCTTGATTATGGGCTCTCACTGGGCCCACCCAAGTGTTCCTGTTTATTTGTTTACAATTATTCTATACCTAATTATACACCATTGCACAGGTTTACTTTGGCTCTGGCGCCCTTTACGGCGCCCTTTTTACCATAATCCTGACATCGAGTTTCCTGGCTTTGTGGCTGTGCACCGCCCACCACCTCGCTAGGAGCTGGAGAGTTATAGACATTCCACTGACAGTAAAATTCCGTGTCAGTTTGCTTATTTTACTAAGAGTGTCAGGAGAGTGTCTGTAACCCTCTCATTCCCAACGAGGTGGTGCTTGGTGCACAACCACAACGCCAAGGAATCAGTCTTCACTATTATGGGGAGCATACCCCACAGAAGGATCTGGAGCTAAAGTAACACAGGGCAAAGGTGTATAACATGGTATTAATAAATAGTGATCAAACAATAAGACTTGGGTGGACTTCAAAGAGGAGTCCATATCCAAGTGGTGATCTGGGCTGAAGATCTTGGGTTACTCAGTCTAGATGGGACCAGAAAACCCGTTGGTGCACCAGATGTGATTAATTTTGTGCTAATAAAATGGCTGATGTTGTTAGAGACCTCCCCAAAAAGGTCTGCGCACAGGTTCACCCAAGTTAACATATAAAGCGTAAACTAATGGGATTTTATTAAAAGGAAGATAACCAACAAGGAAAATTGGACTTAAGAATCATGCTTTAAATAAGGGGAGGTGATCATCAATCAAGGAAAATGAGTCCAAGCATATTTGAACCAATCAGCACACCCCACCATCAGCCAAGATACTGTAGCTCAAGATCAAATGAACTCAAGTAATTTATTGTAATATGATACATCCCGATTTAGAAATAATAAAAACTGAACAGGTTTTGATCCCTGTTCTTCAAGAAACTGGACCAAACCGTTGTTGTTAAGTAGAAAACTTGTCCATCTTAACGCCACTGCCATAACACATGCCTGAGCATCACGCACTTCCCCTGAACCAAACTGGGCATATCTGGCCTCCACCCAACGTTGGTCCAAGGCGCTCCTTAAGTCAGTGAGGTCATGTAGCTTGACATTTTTGACTCTTGACGCCCAGCCTTGTTCATGGCAGTTGGTCCCTTTGTTAAGTCATGTAACACATGACATAACCCTCTCCTCCTTTTGGACTCCACTCCCCTCCAGAAGCATTCGCCAATAAATTTTTTTTGATCTGGAGCCTACTTCATGGCAGCAAAGACTTGATTGGGCTTGGAACCTGCGCCTCAAGGAAACTCTTGTGGAATACTTCATGCAATCTTGGGCATGGGAGCAGTCACGCGCTGGGCTTAAACTTACTCCACTGCATCAAATCCCTTCCAGATACAAGATCTCAAGTCTTCTTCTTACCAGGAGGGAGGCTACTATCTCCTCCAATTTTCATTCCGGTGCCCCATCCACATGATAAGCCTCAGGAGTCTCTGGTGGGGGTCCTTCAAACAACATAAGCTTAATTTCATGGAAGACTGGAAAGATTAGAAACAAGGGGTGGAGATATAACTGATATGAGGAGTGGCCCACCTTTATGACAACGCGGTAAGGCCCAATCCTCTTTAGTCCCAGTTTTTTGCATGATTGCTTAATTTGTGTTTTTAGCATCCATCATCATTAGATCTCCTTCCTTTTATACCAGACCAATTCATCTCTTACCATCAGCGTTTTCCTTGTAAGTTTGCATGGCCGCATCCAAACTTGGTTTCACCCCTAGTGATAATTTCTTGGTTGTTTTTGCAAAGTCACCCACAGCTTCCACCTCGGATCCATAACTGGGCTCCATGTTGAAGTCGGGTATATAGCCATAGTTGGCGAAATAAGAGGAACAACAAATTGATACATGCTGGGAGTTGTTATAGCTGAATTAGGTCATGAAGAGATGGGAAACATTTTCTGTATGATATACAGAGGTTTAACACCGCAGGAACTGTTCTAGGCACAGGTTCACTCGCTCAGTCTGACCATCTGATTTGAGTTGTTAGGCAGTTGAACTTCAGGGGAGAATCTAAAGAGTTTTACACAACTCTTCTTATAGATAGAGGTAAATTGGGGTCCACAATCGCTAATTATTTCTCAGGGGACTCCATTAAGAGAAAACACATGAGTGACAAAGAGCCTAGCCATCACAGACGACGGTAACTGTGGTTCTTCAGGGAATAAAGTGGGAGACTTTGTAAAATGGTACATCATTACCATGATGGCACCGTAGCCATCAGACAGGCTATTACACAATAAAATCCACCAATAAAGAAGTTCAAAGCTCTTCATCCTTTTGAACTGGCAACAACAACCACAATAGTGGCTGGCAATTCGGCCACATTTGGTTGCAGACCAGGCACTCTTTACAATACCTGCCCACCTGCATGGCTAAGCCCTTCCAATTGTAAGTGCAGAAAATTAGCTTTAAGTATACGCCTTCCCAGGATGACCAACGGTGATGCCATCATGATAGTCCCAGATGATTTCCAAGCTAAGTAGTCTGGCAGGAGCCCATAGGAGCCCCTGGAATCACAACATCTCATCCTTACGTGGTAATCCCTGGTAATGTCCTCCCTGATTCAATTCTCTCTTAGCAAGGACCATAATATATTCAGCTGACAAAGGCCGTGAAAGGACTACCTTTCTGAACATACCATATTCCTCCGCAATTTTAAAGGGCAAGCGCTGGTATGTGGCTGAGGGAGAGGGAAGTTGAGACACAATCTTACTTGGCGGACTCATAAAATGGGTATTATGCACATCTATCTCTTTAATATCAGGAGCTCGTGAAGGGTTATGGCTAAAAGCATTAACCAAGCTATTCACCTTGCCCTTTGTAAATAATAGGAAAACACAAATAGAGCTAGGGTCTTATGCCAGCGGGTTTGCTGTGAGGTCAAAACATGAGGTGCGCCATAGTTTCATGAGTCATGGTGATCTGTACATACACAAAGGGGCTGTAATGAGCCATGCAATGATGACGCCAATAAGTCAGCACCTCAACCACTGCTGATAACTCTTTATCATATACAGCATAGTTTAACTCAGCCAAAGCCATCTTCCTGGAAAAATATCTCATTGAATACTCTATGTTTATCTTCGCCTACTTGTAATAAGGTCGCTGCTATGGCGAAGTTGGAGGCATCAGTAACTTCAATGAACTCTTTTTCTGGATATACATGGCGAAGGATGGATATGGATAACAGAGTGCTTTAAAGCTTGAAAAGCATCCTGAAAAATGAGACCACTGGAGCAGTTTTGCCCCACTTGCCTTATACAAGGGCGCCGACACTTCAAAAAGATTTGGTGTGAACTTAAGGAACATACATGTCACCAAAAAAACTCCTCAATTCCTTGACTGAAGTTGAAGTGGCCCACTCACAAATTGCCTTCTCCTTGTCTGGAGTTTACATGTAACCTTGGTCAAATATGAAGTAACCCAGGAAGGTGACATGAGACTTGAAGAATTAACATTCACGGATCTTTAGCATAAGGTCAGCTGCCCTCAAAAACTCTACCACCAGCCAAAGGTGTAAGAATGTGACTCATGATCAGGGGAAACACTAGAATATCAATCATGTAGGCTACCGCGCATACACCCAGTAGATCCATAAAGCTGCAAAATACGGCATTAAAATATAGCAGGGGCAATTTTAAGCTCAAATGGCATACCCAAAACTGAAAATTTTTTTTCTGGTACGTAATGTTGTTAGCCACTTCTGGCCCTTCCTGATCTAGTTCTGATTGAACACGTTTAAACAATCCAATCTGGAGAAGACTTTCGCCTTCTCCACATAGTGTGCAATCTGTGAGTCCAGTGGGATGGGATGTAAGTCTGTACTTTAACGTTGCTGAGAACCCATAATCTATGAATGGACGTAAAGTACCATCAGCTTTCTACACAGAAAGAAGTGGAAAAATACTGGGGAGGTAAGCTAAAATTTGCGCCTTTGGATATATGCTCCTTAACCCACACATATAATGACGCTTCCTCCCATACAGTCAAAGGTAAACTGGGGAAGATATAAGCACCAGATCAATGGTGAGCTTGAACTCGCATTCAAACTCTGAATGAGCTGATAGTATATTGGCTGAAGCCGCATCAAATGAGGATTCTAACCCCTCCAAACAGGAAGGTAAGGGAACTTCCAAAGAGGGCTTCAGCAGCGGAGCAAGACTGAGTGTGTGGATATTGAGTTAGTGGGGCAGTTCGCCCTGAGATTTTGCATAAGCTAAAGGGACAACTAATTTGTGATCATTTTTAAAAGTTAATGACAAGGTATTGTCTTTCAGGTTGATTCTGACGTCAAACTTTCGCCACCATTATACACCCAAAATAATGGGGTACAAGAGGTTTTTGATTGTTTGGAAACGGTCCGCCAAATGATACTTGATAACTTGATAATCCACTAACCCTAGATCCTTCAGCGTGAGAATACCTTGGGAAGCTCCTCCCTTAACCATCCCACCTGTCAAGCAATTCAGCTCAAGGTAGTCGACTAGGTCTTGGTTTAATAAAGTTCTTATAGGCTATTGTATCTACAAAAAGTTGTGCTGATTTTCCCTAAAGGAGATGAAGTAGTAGCAGTCAACAAAAAATATCCAGAATGATATTTATTTATAGCAGACAACACCAACACTTCACCATAATATTCTTCTTTTGGCACAAGCATACCTCCAGGGTATGTTCCTGCATCATAGAATTGAGAGATAAGTTGGCTACTCTTACTACTGAGATCACATATTCCAACATATCTTCAGCAATTTTTATAGACAATTGTATATTAAAGAAGTAACTCCTTTTCTACCTCATGTGTTCTGCAGATCATGGTAGTAGTCAAGAATGGTTGTCTGGTAAGATTTGGTATACTGGAATGTATTCCATATCAGAGCCATAAGCGAAGATTTTGGCTCGTTTTATATAAGGAAACAGAATTATAATATGCGTTTTGGGCTGTGAGCGACCCCATACCCAGTTTTACAACATGTTGTTCATTGTTATCCAAGGCCATCACCACTAGGCCTATGTCAATGATCCCACCTGCACCACCAAATATGGTGCCAAGAAAAAATCATCTTAAATATATTGATTTTTTTTGCTGAGAGTCAGGGGATCATGAATCTCAGATTGTGAAGCGTCTATATCCACCAGTTATGAGCAAGAAGGGTGGGCTCTTCCCAGTTGGGGGTAGTGTTAATAACGCCAAGAATCCACAACCATCATCCAAATGAGAAAACGGTGGTGAGCCCCATCGAGGCCATGACAAATGGCAGGCACCTAATTTTCACTCAGCAAAAGTCTCACACAGATAATTCTAGTGAAAGTACTTAAATGTGGTTGGCGTCTAATGTCAAGAGAGTGTATATAAACCTCTCATTACCAACAAGTAGGTGCGCAGTGCATAGCCACAACGCCAGGGAACTAGTCATCAGAACTATGAGGAGCATAGCCCTGCAGAGGGTGCTGGAGCTAAAGTAACACAGGAAAAGGTGTTCAATGCAGTATATATTAATAAATAGCAAACAAACAACAAGACTTGGGTGGATCCCAAAGAGGAGTCCATATCCAAGTGGTGATCAGGGATGGAGGGCTTGGGTGCTACAATCTTGAGGGGATCAGGGCTGCCAGTGGTGCACCAGATGCAATCATCAATTTTTTGGTCTAAAAATGGCTGATGTTGTAAGAGACCTCCCCAAAGAGGTCTACACACAGGTTCGCCCAAGTTAAAATATAAAAACGTAAACTAACGAGATTTTATCAAAAGAAAGATGACCAACGAGGAAAGTTGGTCTTGAGAAACATACTTCAAACAAGGGGAGGCGAGTTGTCAATTGGGTTAAAGGGTTCCATGTGTAAACAAACCAATCAGCGCAACCAACATTAGCCAGGATAATTTAGCTCAAGATTGAACAAACTCAAGTGTTTGATTGTAAGCTGAACCATCCCAATTTAGAAATGTGGAAAATAAACGGATCTTTGAACCCCAGTTATTCAAGTAACTGAACCGATTTGTTATTGTTAAGAAGATAACTCATCCGTTTTAATGCCACTTCTGTTACACATGGTTGGGCATCTTGCACTTCCCCTGAACCAAGCTGGGCATATCTGGCCTGCACCCAGTGTTGGTCAAAGGTGTTCCTTAAGTCATGGAGGTCCTTTAGATTAACCGTTTTTGACTCCAGACACCCAGCATTGTCTTGGCAGTTGGTTCCTCAATAAAGTCATGCAAACATGACAAAGGGGTTGAAACAACCCCATCAATCAAAGTGCCCTATTGGACTGAATATATGGAGTAATATCACTACTCTGTCATAAAAAACTCTGAAAATTGGATGTTAATTTTTTCATAAAATTTAAAGTTTTTGATACTGGTTGCATTCTTAATAACTAGTCAAACCTCTAATTGAGTGAGATTACCCCCTTCTTGAATGTTGAGGGGGGCAAATAAGGGCATAGGTTCTGTCCATGTACTCAAATGATAGTAACACCAGAAGCAAGAGACTTAATAGAATAGTTACAACCTCTTTTGTAGGTGACAGCAAAAGGTCCTTCCATGATATTCCCAATATTCTCACTTCTGGGGTGATATTATGATAATACAAAACTAATTAAGAGATTTTGAAGGAGGGTAGAGGTAGTCTAGGCTCATTAAATGATTGTTCATCTTTAGCGACAGTTTTTGCTAGATTAGTCATATTATCATATTGTAGTTGGAGGATATGTTAGTCCAACTTTTCATGGAATTTTCAAGATCATCCATCCTAGTGGAAAAGATATCTTTAGGTAGGAGAGCAGGTACACCAGGTTTTTGACCATATAGAACGTGGAAGGGAAACATATTGAAAATCCAGTGATAAATAATCAAATAGTCTATAAAGGTATTGGGCAAGAACTGGTCCCAGTGGAGAGGGTCTGATGTGGCCAATTTTCATAGTATGAGTACTAAAGTTCCATTCACTCTACAGTACCATTTGAAGAAGGGTTATAGGGGGTGATAAGAGTTGATGCGCTCCCATGAAGATAGCCAAGATTTTGAATACTCTGGAGGTAAAGTTCTTCCCGTTGTCATAGAACAGGAGTTAGGGTAACCATGGCGGGTGTGTAACAAATGGAACCACCCATATTCTTCTCACCAGATTTCTGAAAATCAGCGGAGTAAATAGATGCTGAACTTGATCCAACAGACAAGTTGGACCTCTGAGATAAGCTGTTAAGGTTGGATAAAACCTACCTGTCTTTAACCCTTGAAAATTAGAGAAATTTTAAACTTTAAAAAAAGTCATGTAAGCGAGGTTGCAAACCCTCAAAGTATCTCTTTATTTTTATTTTACACAGATACAAAATGAATGATCTGACTTTTCTTTCTCGTTGCAAACACTTTTGCAACCTATTCAATTCAAGATTAAATCTAGTTTGATAATCTCACAGAGGAGATTAGTCTGCGCCCATGTCTGGGAGCAGTTGGGCAAGCAAGGCAAGAGGAGCAGGTGGAAGGCCCGCGGCCTCTAACGTTCAAAAACGCCCCGGAGAATCCAGCAGAATAGAAAAAAATCTCAAAAAACTGGCACTCAAAATTTCCCCAGAGATACTCGCGTGGCAAGCACAATGCAACCAGTACATCAACACGCCACACTCCCAGCCACTTTCGTCGGTGGAATTTGGAGTCTGTGTGTATCTGGACATCCAAAAAACGGCCTTGTGGGGAAAATTTTGTGAAGATGTACACAAAATTTTCCCAACCACGGTGTATGTTGCACCTCACTCCATGTCGCGTGGTTGGCTGGACCTAGGTTTTGAAAGCAAAATAGTGGCAGATGAGGCTGCAGCGGTGTGCATAGTGGTCGACCTCCCTGAAGGGCAATGGGTCGTCGAACTCAAATGCACCAGATGGGAAAAATCTAACCAAATTTTTCTCACGTTTGACTTTTGCCTACTACGGTAAAACGTGACATTTTGGAGCAACACCTGAAAAATGGTCTCACCATATATGGTGAAATACAATCTTTCAAAACGCAACGTTTCACGCTGATGCCACACCTGTGCACCGGCAAAGCCATTGCAGTTCTGACCCCAACTGAGGAGATTGCAAAGAACCTAACCCAGATCCTGCACTCCACCTTTATTGACATTGCAGGGCATACCACCCACCCATTTTGGGTAACCGTGGACAGCGCGCCCCCCATTTGCACCCACTGTGATGCGTTCAGCCATAAGGCGCATGCATGCCCCATCAAGGAGAGCATCACATTCCAAGAGCACCCCTCAGCGGCCATGGCCAGCGGAGAGGCGCACTACGAACCAACCACAAGCACCAAGGAGGCTTTCCCATAGGGAGCACGAGGCTGCTACCTATTGGTAAAGCCCATCTCCCCGCAGGAGCGGAAGAAGGCCAAGCAGGCCCATAGGGCTGCGGCCAAGGAAGCGGCCAAGGTCACCACCACCATCCCACACTCACAACGCCAGGAGGACATGGAGACCTTTGCAGCGGAAGCAACTTGGGAATCCATCACCCAATCAGATTGGGAGGCCCATGCCGAGTGGGCCACTCAATCTTAGGATCTGATGGGAGATTTGATCTCACCCAATCGCTGCACCCAAGCTCCAGTCAAAACTGACTTGGGACCTATCCCAACTGAAAATTTTTTTTTGCCTCATTTGATGGTGCACTGAACTTATCCGCACCGCAAAAAATTCGTCCGACGTCAGGAAAACAAAAAGCAAAGGCCAAAGCCAACGTGACTCTTTCCACAAAAATTAACAAAAACCCTGATAGCTTTGCTGCTAACACCCATGCTGCTGTGAAAGCCCGTGGGGACCTTGAAGAGGCTGGTGGGCCTAGGGGCCCACCCCCTCGCACCTAAGGTGTGATGGGGGAAACCTTCACTCTAGGGATGCTGAATATTGCTGGACTCAAGGCCTCCCCATCCCGGGCTAGGAAACTGAGTTTTTTACAACACAATTTACCCGTGGATATCCTGGTCATCCAGGAGTCCCACTGTCAATGAGGTTCTGAGGAAGCTTGGATTACAATGCTCCTCCCATCCCTATCCTTTTGGTTGAAGCACTGTGGGGTGCTAATTAAGAAAAATAATTTTTTTCAAATTTCACATCCTCAGAAACATTCCTAAATGGCTGAGTGCTCGTTGTCACCTTCTCGTGGGCCAACGTTGCACACACAATCATCAACATCTACGCCCCAAACGGTGCACATGAGCATCAGGAATTTTTCTCATCGGTCAAATCCCTCCCGCTACCCTCCAATTCTTTCCTAGTTGGTGACATGAACTGTTGGCTAACCTCACCAACGGTCTGGTGGCCACCCTCACCCCATGCCCCACAGGGTCATGTAGAACTACGCATTCTAAAAGCCACCCTTGGGTTAATGGATGCGCTGCTGTGACATGCCCCACTGCTCGAAAACATGACGCGTCCCCACATCCACAATGGCCAATTAAGGTCCATGACCTGCATTGACCTTATTCTAACACCGGCGAAATTCCAACCCACATCTCCCACTTCAAAAAAACGAAAATGGAATTCTCCGACCACTGACTGGTCTTGATAACATACCACTTACCTGTCACAGTTGCAAAGGCCCCATATTGGTGCAAAATCCGCCCCCCGAGCTCGCGTCACCAGGATTTTCCATGTGGGTGGAAGAGGCAACTTTGGCAAAATCGTTTGTTGCACCATTTTGCGCGGACCCCATTTCCACATGGGCAACTTTCAAAGAGGACGCCATCCGCCATTATCGCCATCTCTCCTCCAGATGCTCATGAGCCACATCGGTGGTTATCTTGCGCGCGCTGGTGGAATTGGCCCACTTGGAGTCCAACATTCCAGCCACAGGATACAGCCCTGCATGGGGCCGGAAGTGGGCGGAGGCAGCCGCCCACCTCAACGCACTCAAAAGGCAACACAAACATTGGGTTTGTGTTCAATACAGGGCCACACGCATCACTAAAGGCGACAAGTGCACCGCATACTTCTTTAAAAATTTTTTTGCACCACGCCAGAGCGTGACCTGCACACAGGTGCAAAGATCGGACAATTCCATTGTGGACACACTGGCTGAAGTGGCAATCAAAACGCAAAAAT
Organism: Massospora cicadina; assembly: GCA_022478985.1. Taxonomy (NCBI): domain Eukaryota; kingdom Fungi; phylum Entomophthoromycota; class Entomophthoromycetes; order Entomophthorales; family Entomophthoraceae; genus Massospora; species Massospora cicadina. The sequence goes on along the minus strand of JAKSZP010018450.1, from coordinate 209,520 downwards.
ATTACTCCAAGTTATACTGAGCTGAACCAATTCAGCTGGCTGAAATGGCAGAATTTCTTGACTGAGCTCATATCCACACCATTTTCTGATACCCAGAAATAATGAATTTAATTACTCCGAACGAATTATGGACACCCATTCGCGGTATGCCAAACTGAAAATGCCAGGCCCAGATGGCATTCCATATGAGTTCTACAAAAAATATTTCAAATATATATCCCCATTGCTGCTAGCCTCACTCAACCAAAGCCTGTTGGAAAAACGCCTCCTACCAGGAGGACATGAGGCCTTTACTGTCACACTCTTCAAGAAAGGGGATAAGCTTTACTTAGCCAACTGGCACCCCATTTCTCTAACAAACACAGACACCAAAATTTTAACAAAAATCATGGCTAACCGTTTAGGGACTGTAGCATCTGCCACCATCTCCCTAGAACAATTCAGTTTCATCCCCAGAAGGTTGATTTGGGATAACGTGCACTCTGTGGCTAATGTATGTCAGTCCACAGCCTCTGGGGCACTTGTATTCTTGGACCAACAAAAGGCCTATGATAGAGTAAACTGGGAATACCTTAGGGCCTGCCTCCATCAATTCCGCCTACCCCCCGCTTCATAAACTGGGTGATGCTGCTCACAGAATCTGCGACAATGGCAGTGCGTGGCCCAGGCTTTCTAACGGAAGTAGTCCGCCCTCAAAGGGGCCTGCAACAAGGGGACCCCCTCAGCCCACTCTTATACAACTTCAGCCTTGACCCACTACTGCGAAATGTGAATGCACACCTCACTGGGGTCCATGTGCCAGGCCAAACCCAAGTCAAGATGATGGCATTTGCAGATGATTGCGTGGTGGGGGTGTCTAATAACAAAGATGCACGCGCGCTTGAAGCCCTCACCAAGAAATATTCCCGGGTAAGCAACGCGGCACTGAACGCCTTTAAAACTGAAATCATCCTCCTTGGTCGGTTTCAGAACTGCTGGGCCCCAGCAAGTAGTTCCCAACCCAGCCCATCTGCTCGCCCACATCCACGACTTACTAACTCAACACACACCGCACCACTGGTGCTCCCCTTCATGCCACATCCTACCATAGGACCAGTGCGCCATCTGGGTGTGTGGATGGAGGCAGGCGGATATGCTTAGAAGTAATGGAGTGCTGTATACTGGACAACGTGACAAAGCGAATCGCCTCTCTCAGAGCCCACCCTACTACCCTCACTGGCAGGGTTTTTCTTGTCAACTCTATGCTCCTATCCAAAGTCTGGTTCGGAGCCCACGCCATCCCCTTCTCCCCAAGCTTCTTCAAATCCCTGTATGCTTTGCTGCAAGGATGGCTTTGGTCAGGCCGCCCTCCACCAGTACGGCTAGAGGTCATGTTTGGCCCTCATCATCAAGGTGGCATGGGCCTGCTTGACTTCAAAGCCCATGCTGCCAAGATCCTGGGCACCTGGATCGCGGCCGTCACCGCTCCTACACTCCCATCCCAACACTGGTCCCACGCGGCCCACTCCAACTTCTCCCACGCCTTGGGCCTCAACAATCCATCAAACCCCCACTCCCTGATGAAATAATTCGCATCACACACATCGGCCACAGGTCCTCACGGGACTAAAACCCACTACAAACGAATCCTACTCTCCATGCGAAGCGCAGAGTGGAGAATTCGTATTAGTGGATATACAACCCGAAGAGGCCGCCCCTCTCCTCAGTTCACACAAGAGGTACAGGGGCTACCCATCCATGATGGCGTGATCCCCATCGAACTCAAGTCCTATCCAGGGTGGACTACCTGGACATGATGGACATCCCTTATTCCACTGAGACCCAAAAGACTATCTGGAAATACGCACACCATCCTCTGTTGCAGCCTCAAGTCCGCTCCCATGTGTGGCGCTGCCTGAGGCGGGTGTATCGTACAGCTGAGCGCTTTAACGCTTTACACTCATCCTGTGTCGTGTGTGGCCAGTATGTTACGCTGTTCCACCGCCTGGAGAAGTGCCCCACCTCTAAAGTGATATGGCGCGAAGTCCAACGTCTGCTAGACCAGGATCAAACGCATCCCTTCAGTCTGTCAAGAGATATGTTTGCTTCATCAATGGCCTCCTCCCTTCCACCCTCCCTCCATGCTCTGGTGGTTTCAATTGCCATGTGGACTATCCACACGATTGTCTTGGATGCCATCGCTGGCTCCATCCCCACCCTCCCTAAAGCTGTCCACAGATTCCAGTCTCATTTGGTGGACCACTTTCAAGCGTGGATGTTTGAATATCTCCCACCGCGTCGCTGACAGCTGGTCTCCTCCTGGTTCCCAGTCTGGTTCATCAAATCAGACCCCTTCCTCCACACGTGCTCAATAGTGGCTACGCCCCCTACACACGTTCCCTCCCCCTTCCCATAAGTGGCGTTCCCGCTGGCAACAAGAGATAGCATCGCTTCTCTGGGGTGCCTCCCCTGGTACTAAGTTTATCTTTCCTGAGTCATATTCGGAAGTGTCCATCCCATGGTCGGCCTTCCCCGCAATAAATTTAAAATTTAAAAATGAATGATCTGATTCACATCATTTTTCTGGCATTGCTAACAAAAATATCAAGGCAGAACAATTAGGAAGGACCAATTCCCTGGAAGCTCAAGATTTTGTTTTTGTGTCAAAATCTCGTCACTCCCTGACTATACAGGTAAGGCATGGACCTAAATGGCCAAGGAAGCAGCAAAATTATAAACTGAGGTTTGGAAAGGCGTGGGCTCAGCCTTTTAAGGTCGCCCTTTGGGGGAGCCCTCCCCAGGCCATACTTTAAGCTCATTTGAGCCTAACTAATTAGCTCAGGGAGGGAACAAACCTGGTGCTGAGCTGACCTCAGCTGGAAATTCCCCTAGGCGTTTCAAATTGGTACTAGTAACCTAAATTCTGAGTTAAAATGAGACAAACAGTTTAAACATTTTTGTCACTGGTTTAAAATGGACTGATGAAGGAAGGTAGCGGTAGCTTTAGCAGTTTGAGCTTGGAGTGCAACTGCTTCAATCCATTTTGTGAAGTGATCAATTCCTACTAGTATTGTGTGATTCCCACTGGTAGTTTGGGATAGGGGACCTACATCTAAACTTACCAAGTAGAATGGTTGCTGAGGGGTAGTTTAAGTCTTGGGAAGGAACCCCTCCATTTGGACTGGGAACAGTTCCCATTCAGCTCAAAAAAGGGCCAGAAGCTGACACCAGTGACTCTTACCTCCTAAGGCAGTTTAGCCCATGCGGTTGATGAGAAATGGGTAACGGCGTACCCTCTAGGAGTTGCAGCCCACCTTCCAGTGGCCTCTTCCGATGAGAAGATAGAGAACTTTTAAAGAGTTTTACAAGAAGTGGCAAAATTGCACAAAACACCCCAAAACTACCAAGACCCCACCATTACATCCAGAACACATCTGTCTTCAACAGGTATGGAGGTGGTTAACCCCTTCCCCACCAACTGGGCTCATTCATATGTGGCTTGGCCTTGGGCGCAACATGCCATACGTTCAAAATGTCACAACTATAGCAAATGTATGTGCACGACAAAAAGTTTAAATTTGAGCAATGAGTCCAAAACAAATTTGGCTAAGCGGTCTGGACCCAAGTCAGTTGAAAATAGTTCTAGGAACCCAATTTGACAGCTTGAAAGTTTAATCTTGATGCAGTTGCATTCACATCTCAAATTTTAAGCAAGCTTATAAGCAGCGGTCCCCAATAGGTACCGCTGTCAGTCCATTTTCTTACTTTACATCCCTTTGATTTCAAATAAAATCTTGGAGAAATTAAATACTTTGGCTTTAAATTATATTTGTTGAAAAATAAAACGGGTGATGATCCCCAATATTAGCACCTCCTGGCTGGTCCTTGTGGTCAGTTTTCTTATATTTTACTCATCAATTTGGATGGGTAGCCCACAGCATTATGGCTTGGTTTCTGTGTGGTAACTCACCCAGAGTTTAAATCTAGTCTAAATAATATTATCAGCACGCTCCATGGCAGGTAGTAGGTTGATTTTAGTACTTAATCTTGAGACTGAATTGCTTTGAAGATTAATCAGCTTCTAGGACTTTGATAATAGATTTCATAATTTCCTTCCAAAAAACCGGTCTTTTTTACTCATAAGTTTCCTTCACCCTGCCATGCCCAAGAGTTGAGTGGACCTCCATGATGGCAGGCACTCGTTATGAGGGCCAAAAGTAAGGCATCCAGTTGGCCTCTACTTTTTTGTATATTCCCACTCTATACCTTAGTATTGTGGGAGTGTATTGCTAAAATTTTCTTAAAAGGATCAACTTCATCATCCCAGGCTTCAGGGGTCATGAAACAGTTATGAAACATATCAGTTTAACTATCTTCAAAATGAAGAACAGGTAAGCAAGTCAACCCATCAACGTTCACACGGCAAGTTCCAGTGGTGTTAAATCCTCATGTCATAAGGTTGGAGTTTTAGGGCCCAACAAGCCAGCCGTACAGTAGAATCCTTCAAATTTCTGAGTCGTTTCATTGAGGCCTGATTAGTAATTACTGTGAAGGTAATTCCATACAGAAAGTGGCAGTAGTATTCCATGGCTAGTGAAACAGATAGGCACTCCTTATCTATGACGCTGTAGTTACACTCAGACTTTGACAGCATCTTGCTAAAGTATGACACGGGTGAGCACACCATTTTCATCCAATTGGGCCAGTATGGCTCCAACGGCGTAATAAGAAGCATTAATAAACAGAAGAAAAGAATTACCATAGTCAGGGTAATGTAGGATGGGGTATTTTTGGAGAAACTTCTTTAGCGTCTCAAACTCAGCTTTTTGTTCAACACCCCAAGAGAAAGGAATGTTTTTTGTTAATAGTCGAATGAGGTGCTCATTGAGCTGAAAAAACTTGGGGATGAATTAAGGGTAACATCCCAACATACAGAGAAAAACCTGAATATCTAACAGGTTTTGGGGCGGAGGCATCTTGGATATATCTTACAGCTTATCTTATAAGAGTTAGATCCTTCTTGTGAGATGTCATGTCCAAAAAAGTACAGTTTTTTGGAAAAAAGTGCACTTGGAAAATTTTTTAATGTTAGGTACAAACAATCCTTTAAAAACTTGCTTTATATGAGTAAGATGCTCATTAAAAGTTTTAGAAAAAACTATGATGTCATTAAGATAGACTATCATACAAGTCAGCTTATGATCCCAAATGATATGATCCATCACTTGTTGTGATGCAGGTGCATTGCACAATCCCTGGAGTAACTGTTGGCTAAAAATAAGGCTTCACTGCAATTGATACACACTTCTCATGATATTGAGGGGAAAGGTCCATCTTCCAGGGTATGGTAGCCAAGTTCATAGCGGAGAAGAATTTGGAGTCAGAGAGTTGTGCAAGCGCATCATCAACGCGTAGGATAGATTAGCTTTCTTTCTTTAGAGGTAATTCAATTTTTGGTAGTCCATAACAACTCAATGTCCTCTACTATTTTTTTAATTGTAATAACGGAGACGCCTAAGGGCTTTGGGAGGGGACTAGTAACCCAGCGTCTAGCAGCTGCTTGAGCTCCATCCTCATTTGGTGCTTTTCAACCTTTGACTTTATGGTATGGCTTAGATCGAGTAGGATTAACATCACCAACATCAATTATGTGTCTCCAATCCTTCATGTAAACGTAATCATAATCAGACTCAGAGAAAATATCACTGTAGGTATCTAATAGAGCGTGAATTCTTTTAGCTCATATGAGGCTAGTTAATCTGAGATATGAACGTTAAGATGATCACATAACAGTTCTTCATTAGGTAAGCCCATCTCTGACATAGACCCAATACAGTGAACTTTCAAAATATTATCAAGGGATTTTAGAAGACCTTTTCCTATCTCCTGTGTCTCTTCACAATATAATCTCTTTTAGTAAAAAACCCTAACAGAACATTGATGGGTCGCTTGTAGCAGGATCTAGTATTCCAGGGTGTACTTAAGGCTCTAGATGATTGACTCCATTGATACTAGCTATGTGAAATAAATAGTTCTAGGGGTTTTGTAGATTAATTTTGGTATCAATAATTCGTTGTTCCTCAGAATGAATTAATACTTCCTCTGAGCAATAAAAAGGAATGCCCTCTGAGGCGTCCAAGGACTTAAGAAACTTTTTTTTATTGCTCCCAGATGGTGTGTAGTGCAGCAATAGTGCAGATGATGGGTACTTGATCAGGCAGGAGTATTCCTTTTTGTTAAGTTTTTCAATGGTTAGAACCATAGGAACCATATACTTGAGCATGAAGAGATAACCCTGTTTCAGGTTGATGTATCCTTTGTACTAAATCATGAATTGAAGGCAATAAGTATATCATAATGTGTGCTCTCCAAGGCCACAGAAGGCGCTGACAGAATAAGCTTTAAAAATCTAATGGGTAAAGAGGAGTATGCTTCAATAGCGCGTGTGCTTGTAGTACCTGCGGTTCCATACTCTTGAGATTAGTCCATGTCAGGTGTCAACTTAATCTTATTACTAAATCTAAAAGAGATTACAATGATCAGGGGAACCAATGTCAAGGGTGGCCATGAACCATAACTTGTTAATGACTACTTCCATCTGAGTTACAGTTTTACCAAAATTGGGAGAATAAATAAACATTCTTAAGACGGAAAGTAGATGCTAGTTTTTAACGGTATCAAGTTATTTATCTTTGATGGATTGTGTCAGGAAATTATATGACAGGACGATAAGCCATATATCTGGCAAATCATATATATAAGTTGAGGCGAGCCTTGAGATTGAGCAGAAGGTTATGTTAATGTGAAGAGAATTGATTGTAATACCAATAGTTTGGCAAATTTAGGGAGTTCCACTGAAACCTCAAGATAGATCAAAATCCCTATAAAATTTAACAAATGGGAAATTAATAGGAGGAAGGGTTAAAATTGGCTAGGAATACTGAGGATAAGAATTGAGCGGGAGAATGAGAAGGGGGAGGTTTTTGAGTAGTTAGCAGATATAGTCTGCGTTTATATATATAATAAAGATGTCAGTTGGGGCGAAAGCTCCATATTTTATATTGGTTTTATATTGAGGATCAGCGATCTTCATATTGTCCGTCCATTGCTCAGTGGTAATTTAGCTGTATAATTTATGTAGCGGAACTAAGCAATACTGTCAAAAGTTAATAGTAATGCTCACTACAGGGGGCCACCGGTCAACTGTAGTACAGCGGCACTAGGGAATCATGGAGAGCCCTCATTTGTTATGTTGAAATTAGTTAGGGTTTCACGACCAATACTCTGGATAAGAAAATGGAGACCTCTAACAAAGAACTGGCACTATTTATGGTGACGAAACCGGAGAACAAGGATACTAAGATGGAGTTACAGTTAGGTGCTTGTCCCGCATTGGAGTCAGGCCAACAGGGCAGGTCCATTAATGTGGCCTCACAGCAACTGCAGGGTATCTTGGAATGGCTCTTATGGGATTACAGCCTCTATGAAGAAGATGTGGGGAACATGATCTAAGTCTGTTTTATAACCAATGGGACCAAGAATCTCGTTATAAATTGTATATGTCCTGCATTGATGCTACCACAACGGGATTGTCTCGCCAGATCAGCTCACAAGGAGCTGAGGAGTACCTGGTTGCATATGTTCAGCATTTGAGCCACCAACTACTGCATGTGTTGGCCCAACATAACATTGAGATTGGTGATATTGTGCGTTTTGTGCAGGCACAACAGAACGACACTTGCATCTTAGTAGAATTTTTCAACCACTCTTTCTTGGAAATCTAAAGGGCAATATTACATGTAGACAGTCATGTCATGGATGTTCACCATCGCCTAGATGAACTAGTCCCACGCTTGAATAATAAGCTTCCCTACCATCTAGTACTAAAAAAATAATAAGCTTTCCTGAGTAATAGGAGAATTTTTAGACTGTCACAGGCTTTTGGGTGAATGGATATAGGATGTCATGATGCTGGGTAGCAACACTGAGCGTTTTATGGTGAGATTGTCCAAATGAGTGGAAGGAATTGACACGGCGCTGGCTCAGATAAGGGAACATGTTATCCTGTTAAATCAGAGGATGACTGATCATGCTGACATGATGGCTATTGAATTTAGTAAACTTAGCACTGAGTAAAGTGACCAATGGATGGCTGACCATACAATCAGCTCTTTTGTGGCAACCTCATAATTCAGTCAATTACTAGGTCAGATTCACCAGCTGGAGAATTCCAGTCAGTCTGAGGGCTTGAGCCATTACTCTTCTGTTCATTGAGATAATGTAGTATGCAGATATGTGCATATGCTTAGATGCTCTTCAATGGATACAGTGAGGAGATAGTGCAGGAATTAGACGCTCTGATCAATCAAGTGAGCAAAGAAAACTGACAAGTGTGTGACACTGGATGGCAGAATATGAGAATGCAGGGCACGTTGGAGGATCTCCTTTCATGACTTCATGAATTGGAGCATAAACTGGACACAGAGCAAGAAATTTACCACAAATTACAAAATGAATTAAAGAGCTTAGGAAGGGTGCAAGAGATAGGCGGCGTTGGTGCTATTCAGTCAAAGCGGAGTGATTAACAGACAAAATCTTGACTGAAAAGGCGGGGGAGGGAGGTAAGGGTGCAGTCAGCGGCGAGTCCAGTGAGGAATTCTATGGTTCAGCCAGTGAGTACCCCTGGATGGCATGGCAGTTTCTCCCCTAATACAACCTCTTCTTGGTATAATTCAGCGGAATTTCATCCATCCTCACGACCCTATTCTGGCCCTCAAGGAGATGTTCCTCTTGAACAATCTGAACCTATCTTGGATGTTCCCCAAGTCCAGATCATGGAATCAAGTGATTTTGTTTGGATCAAAAAGTTGCCGCCTTTCAGTCATGATGGGAACATGCATAGATAACTAAATGATTTGATTTCTCCATTGAAGGAACATTGGATTGTCATAAAGCTTAACTTTTTCTATCTGCTTTGGATGTTGAAAGTGAAAACTAGGTCAAATGTTACCTAAAGAGTAGTGGGTAACATATCATGAGGGGAAGAAAAGTGTGCTCCATCTGTTTGGGGTATTACAAAGATGGCGCAGCGCAAGGCTGAATTTCTGACAATAAAGACTCAAAATAATGAGTTCATGGTGGAGTTTTCAGAGCAGTTCAGTCTAAAGCTCATGTTTTAATGGGAGCAAATATTAACCAACAAGGATGTAGGCATAGCCAGGATGGCAGCAGTCAAGCCACATTGTGAACTTCATAATGATATGACTCACATTCTGCATGAAGGTACAGAGCTCCTACAAATCTTTAACACTTTACGCCATCTTACTGTCACATTTAGTGCTCCCAACGTAAACTGAAAGGTCCCCAAAAGCGCCACCGCTCCTCCATCTGCATCCTCATCAGGAAATAAACCTCAATGACTTGTTCTTAATACATTGGGCAATCCTCAGCCACCCAATATGTTAATGGGTCCTTCGCCCTCCTTATTTCATTCAGTTCATCCTCAGATAATACCAATTCTTTGGTTAACTTTTGACCCAGACCTTCAGGCATGAACCATAGATGGGAGCCATTTATGAATGCTTGTTTCTCATATGGCCAAAAATGCCACTATGTGGGGAACTGTTTAGGTAACCGGCATGTTCATGCAGTGACATCTGGTTTTATTGAGCAGGAAAAAGCTTGAGTGTCGTAGAGACAAGGCGTTCTAAATACAATAATCCAAATTTATTTATCCCTGACAATTCTCATGAGTCTCGTTGCGTCGCCCCAGTACCCAACCTGACATCTTATTATATCAACGATTACTGCACAATATCTCAGCCTCAATTCAAGAGAGCAACCATATCCCTTAGGCTCTGAGTTCTGCCGAGATATGCATAAGCCTTATGATTGGCAAAACTTGAACGAAATGGCACAAGTGATGTTGGACCCTCAAAGGACGTCACCTCCCTAGTGGGGGTTAACGTAGACATTCCAGTAGAAAAGATCGCCCAGGAGTATCCTCGTGTCAGTGTGAGTAATGTCACTTATTTTGGTAATAAAAAGTCCATGGACGTTCATATAATAAAAACCTATGGTTCTTCTTATTTGGAGTGTAATTACTGTGATAGTTTTGTTCAGAACACAAAAATCTGAGCAATTATAGATACGTAAGCCACAGTTGATATAATCTCCACCAAGATCATGGCTAAGCTTCCGCTGAAGCCTGATGTGGAACACAGAGTAGTATATGGGACCGTGGGGGCACAGAGAACTGTGTCAGAAGGAGCTTACAGCGCGTTACCTCTGAGATTTGCTCAAATAGGGCTTCCACTCCAGCGGTGGCCCTGTATAATAATAACTATGATATGTTAATTGGTGCTGCATTCAAGTGGCGATTTGGGGCTGTGGTCATTATAGCGGAAGAAACCATTATTATCTTTTGGACAACAGATCGCCATCTACTTTACCTCTAGTGAAGTCTCAAAGGACTCAATCCGCTCCAGTCAGATCAACCTGGTGTATAGTGATGAGGTTATTTCTGTTCAATATCAGCAGATGAAGAGGATGACCAGAGCCCTCCCTAACATGATCTTTGAGTATAAAGGTATTCCGCTATGAGCTGCGAGCACTTTAAGCATACCATATGGGCATCAGGTCATATTAGGGACGGAGCTTGAAATAGACTTCCCAGAAGGTTTATATGGGGAGATTATAAGCCCTATCAACAATCACTTCTCAAACCCCATGTAGTTCCTGGGTTACTGTTTCCAGGGCATGGGGAAGTAAAATTATTAATAGTGATTTTACAGAAGGAGTTTATGACGGTCCAAAGACACCAAGTGGTGGCTTTTTACACATGAAACCTATTGTTGAGGTTCATCACATTCATAATTTTGGGTCATGGGAGGATTTTGGTCTACTGGTAAAATCCCCATTTAGCGTGATCATAGTGGTTTCATGGGAAGCTCTGACTGGGCTGTCGGATAAACAGAAGAATAGGATGATGGCCCTGTTTGAAAAATACCAAGGGATTTTATACATCCACCAACCATGACCTGGGATGTGCACAAGTAGTGATGCATTGGGTGGACATGGGCAATCATCTTCATTCATTCACAGCCTATCTAGTGCTCAAAAGTAGAAGAGGAATTTATCTCCAATGAGGTAGACCATTTTTCAAACAAGGGATGTTAGAGTCATCTAAGAGCCTGTGGGAATTGCCAGTGTTTATGGTTAAGAAAAAGATGGCATTAACTGGGTGGTTATTGAATATTGGAAGCCTGATAGCATCACAAAGAAAGATTTCTACCCCTCCCACAGATTGATAATGCTTTAAATCAACTTGGAGGGGCTAATTATTTTTCTGCCATTGATTAGATATTAGGGTACTGGCAGATCGAGTTACCAGTGGTGGAATGGAAGAAATGCGATATAATTACCTCTAAGGGTGTTGAATCTTGGCGATTCAGTATGTACCCACTAAAGGGTTTTTTTACAGGGTTTCCCCCATTGAAAAGTTAGAACGGTTGATATGACAATCGCCAGTTACTTGATACACTTGTAACCCCTTAATTTTATAATAAACATGGGAGCAATTTTCCCAACCACTTCTTTATTAAAATATATTTTTCAGCGGATCCTCCTCTGGTCTGCTCCCTCTTCTCTTTTCACTCTTCCTAAACATTTTAAGACCACTTCTCCAGTCCACTCATTTTACTAATATCCCAGCGGCATCTATTGGTACCAATTTTTCTGCTTAGTTTATTCATGTTGCCATATTTTCATTGGTTTCAGCTTATTATTCTTTAATCATTTATTGACTTAGGGGGTGTGGCATAGTCGGGAGGGCGTCCCTCTATCACCCCTCACATCATGGGTTCAAATCCCATCGTGGCAGAAATTGCATTTCTGAGCCAAGAGGATATCAATACATGTGGATTCGCGCACCATGCCTCAGTCTGACCAAGCAAATCAGTGAAGTTAGATTCATGTAATCCCAGCTTATCAGAACACGCGCAGGAAGGGTTTACTCCCAGTACTTGGGTTTTGTCCTCCAATCCTATATTGTCACTCCCTACTCCCTATCCTCTCTATCAGTGCGGTATATTTGTCCCAAGGTCAGCCCACCTCAAATAAAATCATTTATCGCCTTCATTCAAGGCGATCCAATTTCCTTTTGTCAAATGTTGACATCGCCTTATCACCCTATTTTGAAGCAATCTGATAAGAACCACTATAACCCATTATTGCCTTATCCTAAAGTGACCAATCACTTATAGTTCTGAATCATCCTTGGTAGATTCTGTTTATTGATCCTTCGCCAAATTCCTCCAAGTAGCTGCATGGTCATAATAGTGGCTTGTTATCCAGTCATATAGATTCTCAACAAAGGGATTGTTCCAACCCATGCGTATGCCCCAAGGGTTATGTAACGCCCAAGCTACGTTTCAGCAGGCGATGGACATGACTTAGGTGACTTGAAGCTATCCTGTGTCCTAATATACCTCAATGATATTTTTGTGTTCTCTTGAACGTTCACAGAGCATCTGGACCATTTGGAGCAAGTTTTCCACCACCTTGCTGATGCTAACATTAAGATCAAACCTCAAAAGTGTCATCTTCTTAAAATAATTAAAATACCTCAGGTTTGTAATGAACTCAAAGGGCCTAAACTCCAGCTGGAAAGGTAGATCCCATATGTAAGATGACTTGGCATGGCAATTAGCGAGATATCCAAGTGTTTTTGGGAATGGTCAGGTACTAACGGCGGTTCATCCCTAACTTCAGTAGTATAAGGTCACCGCTCTTTGAGTTAATAAAGAAAAACGCTACCTTTGAATGACTGACCAATTAAAACACTTTTGATGTTTTGCGAACTGCGTTGGTGATCACGCCTATTTTGCAATATCCCAACTTTGAAAAACAATTAATAGTGCAAACAGTTGCATCTTTCCTCTGTGGGGCATTTTAACCTAATAAGGATGATGGAGTAGAGCACCCTGTCACATTTTGTAGCCGTAGCTTAAAATGTCATGAATGGAATTACACCATGACTAAGTGGGAGTGCTTAGTGGTGATACATGTGTATAAACAGTTCTGGGTTTAACTCCACAGTGTTGGATTCTAAGTGGTTACAGATCATGCATCTTTTCATTGACTGCAGATTCTCTGGGAACCTGAAGGACGGCTTGTGTGATGGGCATTGAAGCTCCATGCATATGTCTATGAGGTAGTACGCCAGCTGGGGGCGAAACATCAAAATGCAGACTGTCATTTACGGTTACCAACGGTCACCATTACAGTGGATTTAGCTGACATAATGTATGAGAAGATGGTGGTGAGCAAATATCGTAACTAACTGCCACATGTGATCAAGGCGCTGGATGGGCTTAGGCAAAACACCTCCTTGCACAATGGGGAACTATATAAGAGGATTGGAGAAGCGACACTGAGTTTCCCAAAACCCTCACCTGGCCAATGATTATCTTGGATGCACATAAGGCGGCAGGGCATGGAAGTTTGAAAATATGTTTGAGTTTTTGCGCCCCCAATACTATTGGGAGAGCATGCATTATGACTTGCTGGTGACGATTAGTTGCTGTCATCAGTTCCAAATGGAGAAAACTTTTCACAAGAAGACACCTACCAGCTGGTAAGACCCGTTTTGCATGGATACTGTCTCTCTTGATGTAGTGGGGCCTCTATTGACTGGCGTGAACCGCTCTAAGTATATTATAGTAGCCTTTGACCATTTGATAAGATGGGTGGACGCAAGAGTGATTAATGATTTAGGGCTGTCACCACCGCCAAGTTTATCATGAAGTGTGTCATACAGCGACATAGCTGTCTGCAGTTTATCCTCATAGAATGAAGACCCAATTTCACATAACATATCATACCCAAGTTGAATGAACTGATGGCAATCCTTGGGGTCTTGACTACACCATACCACCATTAATATAATGGAATGCTGGAACGGGCCAATAGAACCTAGGCAAACATTATCTGCAAGCTTGTAAAGGGTCAGCCCTCTGATGGATTGCCTTCTTATCCATCACCGCCTTTTTATATAATATCTGCTACCACTTGTCAACTGTAAAGAGTCCTTTCTTTGCTCTATGGAAGACATCCAGCCTTGCCCACTCTGCTTTACTCCTGTGTGGAGGATACTGGCGGCGTAGAATTACAGCATTATCTGTACAATTTAATGAAAATGCTGATAAAACTACAAATGGAAGCATATTATACCAGCTTAGCAAAAAAGATTTGTGATCAGGTTGCTGACAAAAGTAGACATAACAGACTCCTGAAGCTCGCTGTTAGAGATCATGTCTTGTTCCAAGACCAACATAAATTTGGAAGAAAGGACAAGCTCACTAACATTTAAACTGGGATGTTTGAGATAATTGAGAAGACTGGAATCGATGCCTACACCATTAAGGAACCTGCAGGCAGTTGGATTATCACCCAAGTTCATGTGATTTTCTTCCAAGAATACAAGAAATATGATCTATTGTCCAGTCAAGTGGTGGATAATTCCAAGGAATTGATATGACTGGATGATAAGCCATATATCCAGCAGATATATATGAGTCAAGGTGAGACTCAAAACTGAATGGAAAATTATGTTGATGTTAAGTGAATTAATCGTAGTACCAATAGTTTGGCAAATCAAAGGAATTCCACCAAAGCCTCAAGATAGAACAAAAAACCATAAAATGTAACTAATAGGAAATTACTAAGTGGAGGGGTTGAAATCGACTAAGAATACTGATGATAAGAGTTGAGTGGGAGAATGAGAAGGAGGAGGTTTCTGAGTATCAAGAAGTGATAGTCTACAATTATATATAAATGAATAAAAGTGTCAGTCAGGGCAATAACTTCATATTTTATAACAGTTTCTAACAAGTATTGGCAACCTTCACATCATCAGTCCATTTCTCAGTGGTAATTTACCTGTGAAATTCATGTAGAGGATCTAAGGGATACCGTCAAAAGTTAACATATTGTAATGTATGAATATGATGAATGGGGTGAATCAACAAGGAAAGAAATTGGGTAGCATCATTAACAATGTCAATAACCTCAAGGCATCCCAGAACTGGCTAAGTTATGCGTCATTAGGTATTCTGGCCCTGTTAACTCCATCAGTGTTTAGCTGGTCCAGCATTTCTAATCTACTGGAATTTGAGGACATAGTTTTCCAAATCCTCATAACCCTTCAGATCGTCATCTGAGGGGTTGTCTATGCAGGTCTGAGGAGTGATATGAAGAAAGTTAGAGCTGCCACAGCAGGTTGGGTGGACATCTTTATAAAACAGGCCTTGGCAGCGTGCCCTTAATTGGGGCTGTGGATGCCCTTAGAGCGTGCATTTAACATTTTACTGGGGGGAGAAGACGTTGCAGTTTCAATGAGATTTGGTTTGAGCGCTTTAGCGGCTGGCTTGAATCTTGCTCTCATAAGGTAGAGGGATATTTGTTTTAAGCCACCCCTGAAGGAGCAGGTTATAAGGGGCAAACATGCATAGTGGGGTCATGGGGGTCACCGTGGCCTCCGTCTACTGGCCTACAAGTGAAAGATCCTCAATGGTTAGGACTTGGAGTTCACCACAACTCATTGAGTAGTCTCAATTTTATGAAAAGTTATAACATCTTATAAAGCCTCCTTTATGTCACGGACATTCTGGAAGTCGCATTTCACAGAGATTATATGCCTTGCTAGGGAAGGATGAGATGCCAAAATAATTATCATAGCAGCAACGGCGTCATAAAGAGTTAACATGTTAGACTTTAATAGCATTTGAGCGGCTAAGTAGAACCTTTCAGAGAAGGCAGTAACCAGTCCTACTTCATAGATGCTAAGGCGCATAAAGGCCTGTTTTCCCTTCTTAAACTCTGCTTTGAGCCAAATTCAGCAAAAAGCGCTTTCTTAACCTCTGCCCAGGTACTCAGAGTGCTCATACTAGGGATCATCGCCTCTTGGCCCATACAACTTAAGCGAGGGAGGATGTACTTGATTTTCTGTTTAAATAGTCGCGCCTTTTATGGAAGATTATAGCCATATACAAATGAGGCAATGCTACCCTCACCTGGGTTTTACTTGTCTTTAAAAAGGGGTTTTAAGGGGACATCAGGGTTGTCTCATGTGTTGAATTTTCAGTTGACCACATTATACAATCCATTTACCAATTAATCAATTTGATGATTGGTGTTCATAATCTGATATCTTGGCAATGGTTGCTAACTAAAGTGTTAATCATAATTAATCAATGGAAGAGATCTAATGATTAATTTAATTAGTATTTTGTTGGAAATCATCCTCAAAGGTATTGATCAAGAATTAGATGAGGGAGAAACATCTTACAGTTAAATCATTATGGGGATTTTTTGAAGCGAATGGATGTGGAGTTGTCAGAAACTATATTGGCGTTACAACGCTTGTGTCAAATGGTAGAATTGTAATTGGTGCAAAACAACCTGAACCAATTGGTATCGAGTTCCTGACAACAATAAGTTAGTCTCTGAACACTGAGAATTACGCTACTTATGAAAATCAAGGCAAAGATAACCGCCAGGATTTGGTGCCTAAAACTCAAGGGTTTAACAATTTATGGGGCTTTTAATTGGTTCCCAATGGACAGCTAAAAGCTGTGCGCTGATTATAATAAAAACCTTCAGTAATCACTAAATAAAAAATAAAACTAATAATAACTTAGTTGTTTCTAAATTGTTTATATAGCTTACTCTTAGGATTAGAATGCAAGGATTGGATATCATTAGGTTGTTTTTATTAAATCTCTGCTTGACTCTACGTGAAGAGAATAGGGAATTGTACCTACCAGTTCAAAAAAATTTCCAAGAGGAAGAAGCACATAATTAGCGTTGGACCCTTTACTTAACGTGGCTTTTGGGCAATCAACTTTAATAATAGGCTTCTCCTATTATTGCCCCGGTTTATCAATTTTCAGTCAATCAACGTAAGTGGTCAAGAATATGTGCAGTTTAGATCAGGGAGCAGAAGAAGAAATCACCCAAGCGGCCCATATTTCAACAATTGATGCTCACTACAGGGGGTAGTTAAGTTGTCAAAAGCCAATTTCAGTCCACAATGTTATATAAGAGTAAGCTTTGGCAGCTCTGGACAGAGTTACAGACCATCAATCAGAATGTTCTTAGCTCAGCATCTCAAGATGATGATGTCAATACCTTGCAAGACCGTTTAATTAAAGCAGAAGAAATGCTTCATCAAGTGGGAAATTTAAATAACGACCTGTGTGGGAAAATTGCCTCTATAGAGCTAAAAGATTTAGAACAAATTAAAGAAACTTTATATTAAAACTGAACATGAAAATGATCAAAGATGAATCTGAAAGATTCACAAGGATATGGCAAAAGTGATGAAACGCATTGAGGAGTTGGAAAATTACAAATGTGATTGTGCGCAATATGAGGCAAATGATGCTGACAAAAAATACATGTGAAACCCTAATTAGGAAGGCACCTCTACCCCAATATATGCCTAAATAGTTCGTTTGTGTGTCAGAAATGACTACCAAGGTCACTCCTATGGCTACTTGAGTCATTGGGTAAGAATCTCTTATGAGTGGAGAAATTGAGGAATTTTGAACTGTGCCAAAATTTCCCATCTTTCACTGGGATAACGCCCCAGATTTTTCAATCCCTTGAGATGACTATGTCTAGTTATGTGGACTTTAAGAAAGTGGTGACTGTAATGAACTTTCTTAGCACTGATTTCCAGAATCTGTGCTACCTCACTTAGATGGGGACATCTGGTTGTACACTAAAGCAAAAGCAGTGATCATGTTAGAAATTGGAAGTCCTACTTGGATGGCAAAGCACAAACAGGAATTCATGGGTATATAAATCTACAAGGACGAGACCCTGGCTAGTATTTACAATTGTTTTTACCATGAATACAAAATCTTTGCTAGGGCAAAAGTGATTACTGACTTTGATGCACGCATAGCCATGCAGGAAGCGCTTTGGCCCTACTGCAAACTACATCAGATCTTGGCAACGGCACTAGTAACCCTAAAACAACCAGCCTTACAGATGGAGGACCATCTGAAAATGTTGGTAGCAACTTTTGATACACCCAATCAATTTTATGAGGAAATTTCAGCTACAATGATAAGTCTATGGAGGAATTAGAAGGTGATGTTCCAGAGAGCATTGAAAAAGTCTTTGGTCAGCATGATCAAGTTGTAATGGGAAAGAAACCCAATGGATCTAATTGGAAGGATAAATCAACTAGACACTATCAGAAAAGTGGAGCAATAGGTCAATTTACTACCCAAAATTGGGAGAAGAAATCATGACAAGTTGCAAATGCTGAGATTCATCAATAGGAGGAAGAAAGTGCCCAAAATTTAGGGGATAGACATTGCAGTCTAGATGCAGAACTATTTAGCACTGCAAGAGAACCTGTTCCTCCAGACATCTACTTGGAATAAAGATTGTGGCAGGACCAGATTAGGTTGCATTTAGGTCCGCCTTAAGAAGTCCTGAGACACTAGATGAGTTAAAAATGTAAGATGACTAATACAGAGTAGTGATATGTTGCTTGAGCGTAAATTAGTTATTTAAAGGGAGAGACAATGAATGCCAAAAAATATGATCAGTTCAGATAAATTTGTAAAGAAAAACGTTGCAAAATTAATTCATGCGAGTAAAATATTGTTTACATATCTAGCAGCAGAATTAATCTGAACGTTCAAGTTAGCATTTAATTCCAAAGAAAATATAAAAAATTTTATAAGAAAAAGAAAAAAAGATAAAAGATAAAAGATAAAAGATAAAAATTATAAAAGAAAAATATAAAAAGTTATTAAGTTAAAACTGTTTAATTAATAATTTTTACCTTTAACTGTAGAAATGAATCTGGCGAAATCCCACCTATCAAATGTGGAGGAAGGAGAAGACAATGAAGGGCATGAGACCTGAGAGTTGGCAGGACCAGGGCAGATAAAAAAAGATCAGCTGTAATAGTACCTACTAACAAGTTGTTGTGAGGATCAGCTCATGTGAAACTAGGTCACCCATGAGTAGTCCAAAGGTGACAGTTCAGGAATCAGCAAGACCAGCTGAGAAGACCTTGAGAACAATGAGGAGTCGTTACACCCCTCCTGAGGCTAGTACAGGTTGACTGAGTAAATCACTAATCCATCCTGGGGTTGGCAAAGGTTAAATGGCAAGACGACATTGGGAACCTGTCCTGGGATTAGTACAGGGTGGACCAGTTTATCTCTTGGCAAAGATGCCTGATATGGGACTGGTGCAGTATGTTGTCATGGGAACTGCGCTCAAGAAGAGGTGGCAGCGGGTAGTAATCAAGGAAAAAAGTCACAAAGCCAAGAAGAGCATATGGGCGTTGAGTGCAGACAGAGCCAAACTCCGCTAAGGTCATAGAGATATGACAGCTAAACATGATCACAGGCTTAGGCGGCTTCCAATTCTGAGGGTTATACCTTCCATTTGCTAAGATGGTAAAGAGGGGGTATGTTAGAATTTCAACTGACCACATTATCTAACCCATTGATCAATTTTTCAATTCAACAATTAGTGATTATAATATGATATTTCAGCAATGATTGTCAACTATAGTGTTAGTCATATTTAATCAATTAAAGAGATCGAATGATTAATTAAATTAGTATTTTTTCAGGGATTATCCCCAACGGTATTAAGCAAGAATTAGATGAGGGAGCCTCATCTGACAGTTAAATCATTATGGGGAATTGTTTGAAGCGAATGTATGGGGAGTTGTCAAAAATATCTAGGTGTTCCAACGCATGTATCATATGGTAGAATTGACATTGGGCAACACAACTTGAATTAATTAATATTGAGTTTCTGAAAGCAAAAAGTTGGTCTCTGAACACTGAGCATTACGCTACTTATGAAAATCAAGGCAAAGATAACCGCCAGGATTTGGTGCCTAAAACTCAAGGGTTAAACCAATTTATGGGTAAATAATTGATTACTAATGGACAGCTGAAAAGCTGTGTGCAGAGTATAATATAGAACCCCCAATAATTCTATAATAAAAGCAGATAAAAAACTGATAAAACTTATTTGTTTATAAATTGTTTGTATAAAATTACTCTTAAGGATAAGAGTGAAAAGATCGGATATCCTTAAGTTGATGTTACTAAATCTCCACTTGACTCTGCGTGAAGAGATATAATTGTTCCCTACCAGTTGAAACATATCTCCAAGAGGAAGAAGCACCTGGTTAGCGTTGGCCCTTTACTCAACGTGGCTTTTTGGACAATCAACTTTAATAATAAGCTTCATACTATTATTGCCCTAGATTATCAATTTTCAGTCAATCAACGTAAGTGGTCAAGAATCTGAACAGTAATATCAGGGATCAAAAGAAAGCTATCATCTAAAAAGCCAGGGATTCAACACCATATTGGTTGAAAAGAGGCGTTGTTCAAGCTTTTTGAGGCGTGATAGAGTGCTGAATAGTTGCTGTTTAAGGGAAACTAGCTTTAGTTCTTTTTATTGGAAGGGTAGGAGGGCTATTCACTTGAATGTACTCCATCAAAGCTAGAAGATTTTGGTGTACAGGTTACTCTGTTGTGAGCACCAGTTGTTGGAATTATGGTACTGTTAGGTACTTGCAGGTGCTATTTATACCGGATTTCAAAGATAGAGCAGTTGCAGAACTTTTAAATCTCTTGGTAGCTGTTTAAAATTTAATAAAGGGAATATTGTATACCATCAGAGGAATTTGATTTTAAATAATTTTATTAGTATGAAAATTTTATTGGTAATAAAGAGAGAACCCCTATTAATTAGCTCCTATTAGTATTTATGCTACTCTGAGGCTAATGGTGGAAGTTTTAGGGAATATATAGTTAGGTAGGGGAAATCCTAATATGACTAAATGACAATTTAGCCTATCACCTCTCTTGAGAAGTTTTACACCTTTGTAATGATTGATTTTGATATAAAATCAGTGACTGGAATGACTTAATCATGGGGGAGCATGTCAATATAATCCCACCAATCAGCCATCTTAGACATCTGTACACTTCAAGCAATTACCAGAGTCCTTAAGTGAAGTTTGGCTGAGAATATATTTTCAGCCTCTTGAAACCCTTCAGGTCTATAAAAGGAAGTTGGTTTTCTTTTTGAAGCTGTAATAAATACATGCTTGTGAGAGGGCGGACTTCAAGGTCAGTTTTCCCATTTTGCCATGTGGGTTGCAGTAACCTCTTTATCTCTAAGGGCCTTATTTGACTGAAAATGCATATAAAATCATTATTTTATTAAAAAAGATCTGCCAAAAATTGAGAGAGGATTTTTTAAAAATTTAATCAACACTGTAGCATTATTACTAACTAGTCAAACCTCTAATTGTACAGCAATGGGTTCTGCCAAAGGTGCTTAAAAATTAATAAATTGAAGAGCAGCAGAATTGAGCCAGTTACACTAAAACTTATTTCAAAGCTTTCTAGTGTTTCTTTCTTCCAAAAGGAGAGGTGGGTCCTCCCCAGGGTCTTTGGGCGTTGAATCCATTTAATACCCAATAAGATTGCCCATATGTGGCCTTTCCATGGACACAATTAGCCAACTGATTGAAGAAGAATCATGATCTGCCAAGCAGAATCATGGTGGGAGAGAAAATTTAAAGCGAGATTTAGTGAGAGTCAGCTGGCTGGCATAATGTCAATTTTGCATTATGTTAGTTGAAAAATTATAATCTGCCGTTATTGATTAAAATTGCACTACCCTCATTCATGCAAATCCCTTTTGTCTTCCTAGGCCCCCCATACTTAAAACAACCATCCTCATATGTGCAGTTGTCAGTCAATTATCAAAATTTTTGTTTAATAAAAAAATTTTCATGAAAGCTTCCTAGTTTAATATTTTATTTTAATCACAGCAGCCGCTCACTAAAAACTATGTTCAGGGCTGCACAATGGTTGGGCCATAGTGGCCATCATCACCAAGTTGCTACCCTCTATCCTATAATGGGGATATCATGTCAGTGATTTGTTGGGGGTGCCCCCTTTTTGGATGCCATATGGTATTTGGACATATCATTGTTATTGGAAACGCTTTCTCCTCAATAGATGAAGTTTCATGACTTATCCATGCGCTTAGCGACCCATGGTACCTCAGCGAGTTTGGGGCCCTCTGTGGGCCCACAGGAGGTGAGAGTGGTGGAATTTGTGGTCAACGCAGTGGCTACAAATTATTTCTCATTGGTTTGTTAGAAATTTCAGCAATAGCCTTGTCCTGAAATCAATTCGCTTCCCACTCAATATTGAGGCATATGGACAGCTATACCCCCAGCAAAATGGCTTATCTTCTGGGTGCACACACGCCACAACTGAAAGAAAAGTCAAAATCTCATTAGCCTATTCCATGACTTTTTTTCAGCCAAAAATGCCTCAAGTGGTTCAACTCCACATTTTCTCCTGACAAGGCACTACCATGGATAATGGCAGGTTTTATGGATACCAAATACTTACACAAGTTTTACATGCAGATCCCACAACTATTACATAGACTTTCTACAAGCTGGTTGTATGAAAGAAAAACCATTGTTTGGAGCCTTCTGGGAATGATATCCAGAAGTTGCTAATATCTGGAGCGCTAATGGTTTTACCCCATGAGATGAAATACTGGCTCAATGCCAGTACCAATATAGACCAAGTCTGTGATTGGGTCAGATTGAGGGGTAATGAAATACATCTGTAAGGCCCTGCGCAACTACTATTTTTCACTGGACAAATAGAATCTTTGGAGCCATTATGACCCCCTGGCTGCAGCGGTAGATTGGGATGTTGCGGGATTCACCCCCAATACTGCTCACGGCTGGATCAAGAATGAGGTATACCTCAAGCAGCACTGGCCATGCGAGGGGTTACAACCCCAAAACTCAGTCAGTTTTGGCTTAAGATGGGCATTTGGGTTAAATCTATTTAGGGCGGGCAACATTCATTTCCTATTCCCTCTCTTTCCACCCCTTACGCCGTGTAAGGGTTTACTCCTGTTAAAGCTTTCCAATAAATTAAAGCAGAGGACCCTGTTGACACACTGCACCTACTCACCAATGGTGATTAGAATAGTTTCACTTTGTAGGACTGGGGTCATCAGAGTGCCATTACACTTGATGATCTCTTACAATATTTGCATGAGGCGTGTGTCCCTGAGGCCTCTTTAAGATGGTATTGGTTCAGTTTCTCTCCAAATAATGTATTAGGATGACAATCTTTCAGAATTGGCATGGCTATAACCTACACCATCCATAAATGAGGTATTCATATGCATGAATTACACGCTTTCTTGTCCCACAGATTCAGCCTTGATGAGGCAATCAGATAGATCTTAAAGGGGAAACCTTCACAGACGCCCCACACCCTGTGCTAATAAAAAATCATATAATGATGTGACTGCCCCTCATTAGTGTTGTGGATTGGCGTCAATTGCAATATATTTTTTATTTATTTTTGGTGGGGCTTCTTACTGCCAGGCGCCCAATTCCTCTGTTAAGGATGTGATCCAGCATCGACATTAAATTGGTTGGGGAGGAGAAGTGATCAGATCTGATAGTTATGATCTACCAGGAGCTTAACAGCATACTGTCTGGAGGAGACCTTGACCATCAATGGGTACTAGAACAAAGATATTGACATTTTGCTTGCTAACTGTAGGAATTCAGCTGAGTTCTCAATCGCTGGTGCTTCATGACGCTGGATTCCACAAAGGCTATTTAGATTAAAAAGGAAATACTAATAAAAAGCTGGTTTTTAAAAAGATTTTTATAAGAAAGCGCAGGGTCAGAAAGGAAACAAAACCTCTTGATATCTGTCTGATCAGTAAATAAACTGTCTTGAGGGTCAAAGGGAATTCAAGGATAAATTTGGAATGGCTTGTTACCATCTGAATTAGGAAATATGAAATTTTAGCCTATTGAAGCTCAGAATACTTGCTTCACTTAGGCTGAATGATGGATGAGGAATTCATTTTTGGCTAGGATGTACCCATGGGGTAACGATTTGATGAATTTTAGCCAATCTCCGTTCACTAGATATTTTGCACCTTGGGGGACCCCTGTCAAGCCTATAAAAGGGGGCGGTCCCTACATAGGTGCTTGTATGGACCTGGTTGTGGCTGAGGGAGTACCACCCAATAGATACCCCAGAGTCTGCCAGGTGGTTAGAGAAATCTGACTGCTTGATCTTGTGGTTATTGCCAGAGAAGAATCCAAAATTGTGTTACCCCAAATTGTGGGGTTCCACTGAGAATTGGCCAGGGTCTTTTGGCCAATACTATCATTAATATTATTTTAAATTTTTTATTTTAGTATCACAAACTTGCAAATGGCTGAAATTTTCCTCTTTTAGCTGAATTCAACCCAAAACATTCTTATTTCTCAGCTGTGAGGAAAATGTCTGACACTAACAAACTTGACTGCAAGTGCCTGTTGGAGGTAGGAATAAAGTATAAGTATTCTACCTGCACTTTGAAACCATCTTCTATGTAAACCAGAAAAAAAAGGTTGAATTTTATAACTTAATGACAGACTTTGACTGAAAATGGGTTCACAATCCAAATTTTCACCAGTCCATCATACTACAGTGAGATCTACAAAATTTGGCAGGCCAGTGGTGATTATATTTTCAAGTGTCTTTGCAATCTTACAATGGAAGTATTATAAAATCCTGCGCCATGGATGAAGACAAAGAATAGTTCTTACCCAGTTTATATATATTCCAGGCCTCCAATGGGTGATCTATATTGAACAAGAGGACGCCAAATAGGTTTGTCACTTTTGTTACCAGAAGGGACACATGATGGCGCAGTGACATCAAAAGGATGGAAAATCGCTCTAGGATTATGAGTATGACCCTGTCAAAAAATCACTAAGGTCTGGCAAAGCTTTTCTTCACCATAAAGCCAAGGGGTGGATTATGTGCAACCTACCGGAAGTCTTAGATATGCAGCGCCAGCAACAGGAGATGGATGCTTATCATCAAGAAGTGTGGGCATGCGAAAAGGCAAAGCACCCAGAGGTTGATTATGAACCATTCATGAATCCAGACATGGAATTATACAGGATGGATGACGAGATTTACTCATAATCTAATCATGCCAATATCATCCAGGCGGAATTGGCAGAGAAGAAAGAGCTTTGTTGGAAAAAAGTAGTACCAAAAAACCTACAAAAGGTCATTAGGATTAGGGCCTCAATCAATTAGCCCCTGCTGAACAATTCTCCTCTAGTAAATACACCAATTAATTGTCTGAAAAAAAGGCAAAAAATCTTGTCATGCTCAAACCAAGCTCAACTCATATGGGTAGTCAGATATCGCTGACAATCCCAAAAGATTGTAGAGGTACTGAAGCAAATCTACCACTCTCACATTCCTCCAAACAGAAGAAAAATTTTGTTCTATAAAATTTTATCCCCTTTTAATAGACAAGGAGACTGGGATAGCGACGGAGTATCCATTGAACTCCATTCTTGGTAACAAAATACCACTTGCAATAAATTGCATCCACCATCTTTCTCCAGCCCATCACTCAACTCCAGCGAGGTACTCCATTAAAAAAAACCTCTATTCAATATGTGATACACAATTTAGTTAAACCTCAAAAAGTGTTTGAGAGACCATAAATGATCATTGCAACCACTAATTCTAGGGGAATGGCTAGCATACAAACATGGACAAGGAAAATTTACAAAATTGTAACTAAGAAACATATTGACCTAGTTTTATTGTACAGAACTTGAGCCTACATTTAGCGCTAAATGGTCCCAAGTTCCAATAGAGGCTCCAAGCATCACTTTGGTCCCTTAAAATTAAATGCCAAGCAATTTATCAAACCATGTGGCAATCATCACGTCAAACAAGAAACCTATTGGATTACATAGAGGAGACTCAAGCTGTCAGGTTCTTGTTGCCGAGTGTAAGTCCAGGGAACGTCCCCTGTGCGTGGATTGGGCGATCTTCCCATTTCCTAATTAAAAAAAGGTCTGATGAGCAGCTGTACCCCTCGTCACCCAGGGTGACCTCGCCCATGTGGTAGATGTGTGCTGGATAACAGCCCTCTCTCTTAGGATTCCTCCCCCGGTACCCTCTCTCACCTTGGCTGAACTTGTCTGCCAAATTAAGGAATCTGTGCCAAGATTACTGAATCGATCTCAAAAGTTCTTAAACTGTTGGGAATAAAGCCTGACAATCGGGAAATTTATAGTCAAAAAGGGACAAATATCAAATTATTGGCCAGAATCATCGACAGTTTTGACTCAGACAGCAGTATGATTACTAACACCTACCACCTCTCGAGATTATTGGGGATGATCCATGATGTGAAGATGGTATCTTTGGAAACTATTGCAGACAGTTCAAAACCTCTATCAAATGAATCGAAAGTTGTGGCCAATGTAACTCATTTGACCAAACAAACGCCCCATCAACCAGGCACAGGTGGGTTAAGCATCCCAGGCCTGTTTCTAACCAATTGTGACCACCCTATGTGGGGTGGCCCCGGGGAACTTCCATTGCTCATCAGGTCAGATGCTGTTGCACCAACTGACAGAAACACAGTCAAGCCTCAGTTCAGGCATATGTGTTGAACTGATAGCAACTTGACCTGCTGCCAAATCCTTTGCTGTTGGTTTCAATTGAGATTATCTGCCCCCTTCCCAAAAAATCACCATGTTAGGTCAAACTTGAGGGACTCAATCCCTGCTTGAAACCACCACAATTGAACACTATTTTATCAGTTTCATCACACTGAGAAAATTGTTGGTCAATTTTCTTTATTTTACTTTCCAATAAATTCCTTCCAAAACCATCAATTTTCACTTTAATTAAATCTTCTAGCCAAAGTCTCGATGGCATTAACCTGGTGGCCTATATGTCCCTACACCATATGATAATTACCAGTTTTGATGATTAAAATTACTCCTAACATTGTCAACTGGATTCAACGTGAAAACTACTTCTGGCAATTTAACCCCATTATTAAAACTATCTGCCATCAATATAATGGGATCTTGTGGCCTTACATCCACCATTTTCAAGCAAGGATCCACCCCCTTGTCTCTACAATTGTATTGAACCCACCTACCAGCAACACTGTAGAAGACAACCCAGTGGTACAATCTGCTGCAGCGAGACCCCCAGTGTCTGGGGTTGTTTACATTTGATTTGTTTTTGGTTTTCTTTTAACGCTCATTATACACCAACAAGTCGTTGTCTCCAAACTTGTGGCTCCATACAACTTCATATGAGCAGCAATGACACTGGAATTCTGGCTTTTTTGGGTGCTCACGAATCTTAACTGGCAGGTCAGTCTAAAATTCTACTGCCTTTTTCATGACATAATTGACTAAACATTAATTTCTACCAAGTCCGCAATTATCTTTTATGTGGGTGCCGCAGTGGTTAACTTTTACCAAATGAACATGCAGTCAATAGTCTGCTTTCTGTTGTTCATTTGGTCACTTGCCGACTTTGTGGGTAGTATTTTCTATACCTTGGAGAAACTTCTTCAGGGCAGCACAGCCCGTGGATTACTTCTCCCCCACCTAATATTCAAGAAAGGAATTTGAGTGTTCCCTCCCAAAATATTGTCAATCAAATTCTTGATGCCCTTACTGAGGTGCGAATGCGGTCTGCTTTTGCCCTTAACAATGCCACTGCGCTATCCCATGCCCAATAAAGGGTCACCCTTTTAGACGCGGTAGAAGGGATGCCCGTCAGTGGATATGAGGACTTCTGCATTCTACCTCACAAGTGGAGGATTCTACCTCTCTGATCGCAGTAGTATCAGCTGCTTTGAAAACCCCTGTGTCACTTTCAGATCATTTATTCCAATTGCTTTCTACTATGGCCAAAGCCCCCAGCTTGGCTTCTCTAATCTCAACCTTCCATGAACAGGCTCCCACACTTGAGTTCTCTAATGATATGCTCCAAGAAATCTTTAGATTAGGGTTGGATTCTGCCTCTGCTCATCACAAAATTTTGTCCACCAATATAGGGACATTGGATCAGATATGTAATGCTGTGACCACTATCAACGCCTCCTCTCGCTATGCTTCCTATTATCAGGGGGGAAATTATATGTTCAGACTACAAAACGACGTTGTGGATTCAGTTCTTACCATTGAACCAATATTAGTCCTGGCCTCAGAGCCCATCACTACCCCTGCATCGGAGTTGTGTTATCCTGGTTCACCTATTAATAAATAAGTAAAAGTCCAGATTGAAGATGCCGGTTCCCAAGCCCTTGCTCTTCCCAACTTTACTCCTGAAAAGGTCCACAACCTTCCCCCTGATTTACATTCCATTTCTTTAGTTGCAGCAGAAACGTTTGAATCTACCAATAAACAAAACTTTGGTTATTTCCTATTAATATGAAGATTAGTATCGGTTCTCACCATGTCTCCTTTGAGGCTTTGGTGGATACCAGAGCCGCAGGTAATTTTATGAGCGTTGAGTTAGCCCAAAAATTAGAGCTGATCTGAATGTAGGCCCTTCAGTGATGGTGGCTTCTTCAGCCTCCCAGACATTGTATATAGCCCGTCTGCCAGTACCCTTCTCAGTACATCAGTTTAGCTTTTGCAATCAGTTCTCCACAATGCCAAACTTAGTGTTTCCTGTAATCTTGGGGGTCGGATGGTGGCGCCAACAACATGTTAGAATCCACCAGTAATCTAATATGTTGTCATTTGGTAATGATCAAATGAAGGGAGAATTTACTTTTAGTTGATACTCTCAAGAAAACTCTAGGCCGCAGCTCCATCACTTCCGTCATTTTCCATGCTAGCCTTCCATGCAATTTTCATGAAGAATTATGTGCTATCGAAGTATCTTTGACTCTAAAAAGGTGGACCATCTTCCCCCTCACACTAAATTCAACTTGACATTCAGAAAAATGGTACAGTTGGTGAATATTAACTGCATGTTGTATCCACACACAGCGGAGGAGGATGCTCTCAACACCTGGCTAGACAATTTACTTAAGAAATGGTGGTTGTATAAAGAGATATCACCAGTCACATCTCCCATCGTTTTTACCAAAAAGGCCAATGGTTCCCTCTGTCCCTGCGTGGATTATGGATACTTAAACAAAGTCACGGTTTATGATCCCTAACCTCTGCCCCTAGAGCAGACTATCAGTCAAGCAATTGCTAAATCTCATGAGTTCTCTAAGATGGATCTCATAAATACATTCAACTAGAATTGGGTGATGGAAGGGAAAGAATAGATTACCGCGGAACAAACAAAGTGAGGAATTTTCCAATTTTGCGTAATGTCCTTTGGGTTAAAGAATGCGGCCACTACGTTTCAAAGAATGATTGACAGTGTACTGGGCGATCTCTGGTTCACTTGCGCGGTTGCCCTATATTGACAACATCTTGGTTAACTCCCCAACTCCCAAACAACATGCTAAAGACTCAGAAGCGGTCATTGCTGCTTTGCACAAGGCGGGCTTGTTCTTAAGCCTTCAAAATGAGAGTTCTATAAGGAGGAAGTCACCTTTCTCAGGAACCTGGTCCTCAAAGATGGGTATGCGATTCCCCTAAACAAGTTAGATGCCATCTGTGAATGGCCAACGTAATCAACTAAGAAACAATTATGGAGCTTCTTAGACAAAATTATTTCTCTAAAGAAAATTTCCCCAGATTAACCCAGTTAGCTTCTCCACTACACCCCCTCACAGGTAAGAATATTCCTTTTTATTGGACACCTGAGTGCCAGAAGGCATTTGAGTCAATCAAAGAGGTGTTTTTATCTCCCCCATCTTAACACATGTGGACCCTGATAAGCCATATATCGTTGCTTGTGATACCTCATCTGTGACAGTGGGGAGGTTCTGCTCCAGGAGCACGATGGCTTGGAACATCCAGTCGCCTACTTTTCCCGAAAATTTCCTCTACTGAGAAATCCTGGGCCATATACAATAAGGAGTTGGCAGCCATAGCATGGGCGTTGACTCATTGGCGGTATCTGTTACAGGGTTCCCAGCATGAGTTAACTGTGCATATGGATCACCAAGCTCTTTTGTATTTCCACAAACCCCAGAAATTAGCACATAAGCAAGATCACACCTATCAGGACTTGTGCAGTTTCAATTTCAAATATGAATTCATGAAAGGCGCGCTTAGGTGCTTCCTGATTTTCTTGGCTGCAACCAGGCCCACTGTCCCTCAGACCCAGATGAAGTGGACCTTGTTACCATGATCCCCTCCACTCAAATCTTATCTATTGTTATTACAATGGTCTCATTAGTAGCCTTTGCTCTTGATGCCCCTCTTATTTCACAGGTTTTAGCAGTTTAGCTGGCCTGTCCCAAAGGACTGGAGTTAGTTGAGCTATTGTCCCTTCAAAATCAAAAACATTCCCTATATTCCCTGGTGGAGGGTCTCATCTAATTTAGGTTGTGTATTTTGGGCTCCTCCTCTTTTTAGACCTAAGTTGTTTTGAGTGCATCTTGATCCTCCCAAAATTGGCCATCCGGGCAATAAGAAATGCATTAAATTGATCAAGTGGACTTATAATTAAGTGGGTTTAACTTAGGAATTTCTGTCCTGGAACACCAATTGTGTTACCTGTTCACGAGCAAGTCAGACGTTTAGAAAGAAATGGCCTCCTACATCCTTTGCAACAGGCGGAGGGTCTATGGACATTGGTGTCCATGGATTTTATTTTTAAACTTCCCTGTTCTAATAGGTTTACAGTGGTGATGGTGGTGGTCGATTGTTTTACCAAGTTTTCCCTATTTATTCCCTGTGCTTTCATGATTACGTCAGAAGAAACTTCTCGCCTCTTTATGCGCCATATGTTTTCAAGTTTGGTTTTCCACAGGAGATCATCAGTGACCGTGGTTCACAGTTCACAGCACAGTTCTGGAGTGAACACTTGTCCATTTTAATATTTTCCCTTGTCACTCCACGGCGTATCATCCCCAGTGTGATGGACAAACTTAGCGAGTTAATTAAAATTTAGAAAACAGTACCTGTGCTGCTATGCTGTAGACGCACAGGACACCTGGGCTAATGACCTTACACTCGCTCAATTTTCCTACAACAACGGAAGTTACGCTTCTATGGGATTTTCTCCTTATGAAGAGATGCTTGGGTATAATCTCTCGTTTTTGGTCGGACCTGCTTGCATCCTAAGGTCCCAGCTGCTTCAGATCATGCTAAGAATATCAGGTCCACTCAGTCCTTAGTGCAGTAGCATCTCACTAAAGCTATCAATGGCTACAAGAGGTGTGCGGATCATTAACAACTCCCTGGTCATGACATAATGGTGGGTTCTTATGTTATGCTTGATACGCGCCATTTGATAATGCAGGTACCCTCCCAAAAGTTCTCAAGTAAACATTAAGGTCCTCACTTGGTGGAGGAAGACTTGGGGAATGGGGCGTTCCAGTATAAACTACCAGCTCATTGGAAACAGCACCCCGTCTTCCACGTTTCTTAGTTGTCCCCATTAAAAAGGACAGTTCCTGCATTCCCCAAGCTAATTGTAATCGAGACTGCAGAGGAGGCCGATGTGGAAAACATATTAGCATCCCAGAAACCTTGATGGTCCGTTCAGTATCCTGTGGCCTGGAAAGGCTATCCAGCTCTCAAGAACAGTTGAATTAAGGCCATGATTGCGCTAACTGCATGGAACTTATTGAGGCGAAAAATGAGTCCTATTCTGACGCTACCCATCTCCCTCAAAAAAGTTGCAACTTTAATGGCGATCAAGTTGCCTAAGGCTTACAAAAATATAGCCTTCATACAGTTTCCCAGCAGGGGTGACCTTCCTTAGGAAAAAGGGAAGGGTAATGTAAGTTCAGGGGAACGTCCCAAGTGAATGGATTGGGCGATCTTCCCATTTCTGAATTAAGGGTCTGAAGAAGGTGGCTGTACCCCTCATCACCCAGGGAAACCTCTCCCATGTGGTAGAAAAGCGCTGGGTAACAGCATTTCCTCTTAGGATTCCTACCCCAGTACCCTCGCTCACCTCAGCCAAACTTGTCCGCCAAATTAAGGAAATCTGCACCAAGATTACTGAATCAATGTCAAAAGGTCTGAAACTGATGGGATTAAAACCCAACAATTGGGAAACATGTAGTCAAAAAGGGACAAATATTGAATTATCAGCCATAATTGTCGATGGTTCTGACTCAGCCAGCAGTATGATCGCTGATGCCAACCACCTCTCAAAATTGTCAGGGATGATCCCCAATATGCAGATGGTATCTTTAATAACTATCTTAGACAGTTTGAAACCCTATAAACTGAATCAGGAGTTGCAGCTGACATAGCTCATTTTGACTGAACAAACGCCTCCGTGACTGGGCATGGGTGGGTTGGGCATCATGAACCTGTTTCTAACCAATTGTGACCACCCTATGTGGGGTGGCCCTGGGGAACTTACATTGCTCATCAGGTCAGATGCTATTGCACCAACTGACAGAAACACAGTCAAGCCTCAGTACAGGCGTTCACAGTCAAACCAATAGTGACTCAGCATGCCGCCAAATCCTTTAATGTAGGTTCCAATTGAGATTATCTGCCCGCTTCCCCAAAAAATCACCAAGTTAGGTCAAACTTGAGGGACCCAATCCCGCTTGAAACCACCACAATTGAACACTATTTTATCAGTTTCATCACACTGAGGAAATTGTTGGTCAATTTTCTTTATATTACTTTCCAATAAATTCCTTCCAAAACCATCATTTTTTACTTTATTTATATCATTCTTGCCAAAGTCCCGATGGCATTAACCTGGTGGCCTATTGGTCCCTGCACCATATGGTAATTACCAGTTTTGATGATTAAAATTACTCCTAACATTGTCAATTGGATTCAACGTGCAAGCTACTTCTGGCAATTTAACCCCATTATTAAAACTATCTGCCATTAATATAATGGGATCTTGTGGACTTACATCCACCATTTTCAAGCAAGGATCCACCCCCTTGTCTCTACAATTGTATTGAACCCACCTACCAGCAATACTGTAGAAGCCAACCCAGTGGTACAATCTGCTGCAGCGAGACCCCCAGTGTCTATGGTTGTTTACATTTGGTTTATTTTTTGGTTTTCTTTTAACGCTCATTATACACCAACAAGTCGTTGTCTCCCATTTTGTGGCTCCATACAACTTCATATGAGAAGCAATGCCACTGCATTCTGTCTTGATTTTTGGGTACTCATGCATTCTGACTGGCAGGCTGGTCTAAACTTCTTCTGCCACTTTCATGACACCAAGGTCATGAAAAGCATACTGAAAAAACTCTCCATGTGATTTTAATATATGCATCACACAACACCACAAAAGCTTACAATTCTAGCAAATTTTATTGGAATTGCAAACTGATGCCATAAAAGCTGTAGCAGGTGACCTAAACTGTTGTACAAACGTGAGTAGTATAGATTTTCAACCTGCGGGCGACCTCATGGTATAGCATATGATGTGCTAACATACCTTGTGACATCAGGGATGTGTCTTAAAATATATGAACATGTCAATTGTTGGGATTTTAGTAGGCCCATATTATCCAGCTTATTAGATTATAACATATCATCTTGCCCACTAGGGAATGAGATTTTTAGTGGATTTGGGAGTTATTATTTTAGATATTAATCATTGTCTTTGAAAACCCCTAATGAATTTCAGCTAATCAACTGGGATTTGATTTTCTAGATTACTAGTGTTTTGTTAAAGATAATACTGAAAATTCATTTACTATATGGTTTGATTGAAGAATTAATAATTAGCAATCTTATTATGTTAGTTGATAAGAGTTTGTCACAAATCAACTCAGAGAATTATGATTAGTTGCTGAATCACTAACAATGTTTCTAATAGCAACTGAAGGACTGACCTTTTAGGTAAAATCCTGCTGTTAATGGGCAAAACATCCATTACTAAAGAAGGTTGCTAACTTAAATTAGGTACTTACTGAGGTTAAATAAGAATGCGGGTACACTTCCATTGAGTCATTTAGAAAAGGTTGCAGTCATAGATGGCAGCGTAATCTGACTATGCAAATGAGAAAGATCCCTGTTGGTGAAAATTTAGAGGGCTAATCTTTTGGTATTGGCTGAAATTTCCAACGGAAGAGTTGGTGTTAAAATCTTGGGCTTGGTTGCTTGCTTGCTTCTAGCCCTAGATTTCAACTGCACATATTCGTGCATCCTTGCATTGATTATTTGATTGAATTTGATAGACTGTGGAAATAATAGTATGGAGACAAAGATTATTGTTGATTGCCCAAAAGCCACGTTGAGAGTATTGTCCAACGCTAAACAGGTGCTTCTTCGTTTTAAAGATGTTCTGGTACTGGTAGGGAACACTTTCCATATTCTCTTCTTGCAGAGCCAAGCAGAGACTTGATAGTAACAACCTAAGGATATCAGATCCTTGCACTCTTCTCTTAAGAGTAATGTTAAAACAACCAATGTTAAAAAAACTAAGTTATTATCAAGTTTGAATCTGCTTTTAACAGGGTATAATCTGGGGTTTTTATAGTTAGATTTGGCACACAACTTTCCAGCTGTCCGCCGGGAATTATTTGTGCTCCTATAAAGGGTTAACCCTCGGATGTTAGGCACTGAATCTCGTCAGGTACCATTGCCTTAAGTTTCTTAAGCAGCATAATCCTTGGGTGTTCAGCGACCAAACAATTGGTATTAGGGACTCAAAGCCAATTTTTCAGCTGATGAATATTCTACTCTTCCTCCAGCGTTTGAAAGTTTTGGTAATTTTTTTGAAGACTCCAATTAATTCCGCACTGAGCAATTACCTATAATTTGACTATTGGGCATTGTTCTTATATTAATTATTGCTTGATTTCCTTGGGGATGATGCCTGACAATAATCTTATCAGTCAGCAGCCTCAAAATATCATTGGGGATGATGCCAACAATAATTAATTAGTCGGCGACATCTCATATCATCTGGGGATGATGTCCAATGATAATCCCATCAATTAACCGCTATTACCAATCTTATACAATTATAACTTAATCATCAAATCTCTTAATCAGTTAAAAGGCTGGATTATATGATTATCTGAAATTCTGACGTATCCCCTCTCTTGACCAGATTATCCAATGGAAGATAGAACCCTCAGGGATGGAAGCTGCCTTAGCTTGAGCTCATATTTGGTTTTTCATACTCTATGTCCTCAGCAGAGTGCAGCTCTGTCTGAACTCAACGCCCATATGCTCTTCTCAGTTTTGATGACTTCTTATCCTTGGTTGCTACCCATTGCCACCTCTTCTTGAGCGCCGGTTCCCATGACATCATGCTGCACCAGTCCCATCTTCACATCTTTTTATGAAATATCAACTGGTCCACCTGTACAAACCCCATGATGGGTCTCATTAGCACTTTGCCACCTTTACAAACCCCAGGATGGGTTTCATTGGCACCTTGCCACCTGTACCTACCCCAGGACAGGTTTTGACATCTCATTGATAGGAACTATTCCAGAGGATCTAGTTTCATCCCATCCTGATCCTGCCAACTTGCTTGGGACTTGTGCCTGTCACTATCTTTTCCTTCCTCCACGCTCAGTAGGTGCAAATATTGCTAGATGCATCACTGCTCAAATTAAAATCAGTTTTTAATATTTTTTACTTTTTTATATTTTTATGCATTTTTTTATTAATCTTTTTATGTTTTATATATATGTTATCATTATTAATATTTTTACTATAATAATTTTAATCTTTTAAATCCAAACCATCTAGTACTAAAAAATCTTTTAAATCCAATACTTTAAGTATTTTGTATGGACCTATTGACTATACAACCATCTTCAATATTTGATTGTATAGGCATCATTTGACGACTTGACAATTTTTAATGGTCCCATCCATATGCATCTAACTCGTTTTTCCATTTAAAATTTCTCTCCGCCATTATTTGTTGACTCAAAAAAAACAGATTAGTTTGATACGTTTTCTAAATCCAAATTAGTCAAGATCTGATCCTGTTTCATGGCTTTAATTGCCAACTTAAACGTTTGATTAATTCTGCTGATAGATCTGTAAATAATACACTACTTGCACAGATTAATTCAGTAACATTTTTTTGCTAAAGTCATCTGGATCAGATACTATTTTTGGCATTTCTTACGTTTGCTTACAAAATGACTAAGTTAAGATCAACTGACTTCATCCACTATTCTCTGGATTAATTACCTCACATTTCTGATCTCATCTAATGCCTTAGGACTTCTCACAGTGGACCCAGATGCAACCCAAGCTGGTCCTGCCAATGACTTTATTTCAAGTAGATAACTGGTGGAACTGGTTCTCTTGCAGTGCTAGATAGTTTTGCATCTAGACTGCAAGGCCTTTTCCCGAATTTTAGATAGTTTCATCCTCCTCTTGAGGAATCACAATAATTACAAATTTTCATGATTTCTTCTCCCAATTTTAGGCGAAAAAATGTCCCATTGTTTCATTTTTCCAGTATTGGCTAGTTGATTTATCCTTACACTTGGATCTATTGGGGTTTTTCCCCAATATGACTTGAATTTTGCTGAATAATGACTTTTTCATTGCTTAATGGAATTTCATCTTCGAATTCCACTTTAGATTGATTGTCCTTAATTGAAATTTTGTCATAAAATTGATTGGGCGCATCAAAGGTTGCTCCCAACATCTTTAGATGGTCCACCATCTGTGAGGTTGTTATTTCAGTTACTAATGCTGCTGCCATAATCCAATACAATTTGCGTTTAGGCTGAAGAGCCTCCTGCATGGGTATCTTTGCATCAAAGTTATTAAGCACTTTTGCCCCTGCCAAGATCTGGGATTCTTGGTAAAATCAATCAGCAGAACTAGCCAGGGTCTCATCTTTGCAAAATTAGATACCCATAAACTTTTGTTTACGATTTGTCATCTGAGTAGGTCTTCCAACTTAACATAATGGCTGCTTTTGCTTCCGCATATGAACAATTGCCCCCATTGAGGTGAGGTAGCACCAGATTTTGGCAATCAGTGCTAAGGCAGTTCATTATGGTCATAACTTTTTGATGGTCCACATAGCTGAACATGGTCATCTCAAATAGGCGGAAAAATGCCAGGACGTTATCCTGGTGAAATGTGGGCAATTTTGGCATATTTCAAAATTCCTTAGTTGCTTCGCTTGTAGAAGATCCTGGTCCAGCTACTCGAGAAGCCATAGGAGTGGCTTTGGGAGTCATTTCTGACATACCAGCAAATGGTTTAGGTATTTTGGGGCAGAGAGGTCTTTCCAATTGGCGTTTCACATGCCTTTTCTTTGTCCTCATTCACCTCAAATTGTTCACACTCACATTTGTGTTTTCCAATTCCTTGATATGTTTACTCATTTTTACTATCTCCTCATGAAACCACCGTATGCATTCTTGATTTGCTTACTGTTTGGTTTTTTGAAATAAAATTTTTTTGACAAGTTCGCCCTCTTTCCACTTCAAATAGCAACTTTTCCACACTGGTCGTTATTCACCATTCCTAATTGTTTGAGAATCTCTTCTGCCTTGATCATATGCTCCTCTAAGGTACTAACATCAGCCTGAGATGCCAAGCTGAGCACATTTTGATTGACGGCCTGTAGTTCTGCCCATACCTTCCAAAGCTCTTCCTTATAATACATTGTTATTTAAATTGGCTTTTGACAACTCATTTACCCCCTGTAGTGAGCACCAATGTTAGTATAAAAGGCTTGGTTGGTTGCTTGCTTCTGGCCCTAGATTTCAACTGCACAGATTCGTGGATCCTTGCATTGATTATTTGATTGAATTTGATAGACTGGGGCAATAATAGTATGGAGACAATTATTGTCCAAACACTAATCAAGTATCTGGCATACCATCCCACAGCTGCAGGACCACACGGCACTCCTGCAAATTTCAAACAAATACTCCTAGCCATGAGAAGAGCGACATGGCGGATTCACATAAATGAACAAACCAGTCACCGAGGATGCCCAAGGCTAACTCACAGACAGGAGATCAATGATCAAATTTCACAGACAATATAATAAGCAAAAGCCCAAATACCATAGCCAGGATAGACTACCTGGACCATATGGACATACCCTACAGCCTGGAGACCCAAAGAAGAGTATGGAGATACACACATCACCCTCTACTCCAGCCCAGGATAAGAGCATATGTATGGAGGTGCATGAGGATAGTATACTGTACAGCTGAACGGTCAAACGCCAATCACACCTCATGTGCAATATGTGTTCAGTATGGAAGCCTAAACCACCGTTTGGAACAATGCCCAACATCAGTGGCGGTATGGAAAGAGGCCTTGCGCTTTTTCCGCCAAGAAAAGGGACATCCATTCAGCCTAGCAAGGAACATGTTCGCTATAAACATAGACTCTCCTATCCACCCATCTCTCAGGGCGCTAATAGTAGAAATAGAACTATGTACGATACATACAATGGTACTGGAATCATTCACAGGAGCAGTGCCAACAATCCAAGAAGCCATTCATTGCTTCCACAGCCATATATTGGAACATTTCCAAGCATGGCTGTTTGGACATATTACCCCCTGTAACAGAAGAACAATCAACACATGGTTCCCCATATGGTTCCTAAAAGTTGATCCTTTCCTTCACACATGCTGCATCTAAGAGTAAGCCAGCACAATTCCCATTCCCCACCGTCCTAATCTTGGTGATCCTGGAGACAAAAGGGGCCTTGACCCTCTGGGGTGTCTTTAATTGTAGAATTCATTAGTTTTCTCACTATATTGGAAGTGCTTGTCCCCTGGTCAAATTTTCCCTGAATAAACAAATATTATTATTGTTGATTTCCCAAAAGCCACGTTGAGAGTATTGTCCAACGCTAAACAGGTGCTTCTTTGTTTTGAAGACGTTCTGGTACTGGTAGGGAACACTATTCATATTCTCTTCTCGCAGAGCCAAGCAGAGACTTGATAGTAACAACTTAAGGATATCAGATCCTTGCACTCTCTCTCTTAAGAGAAATGTAAAACAACCAATGTTAAAACAACTAAATTATTACCAAGTTTCAATCTGCTTTTATTAGAAAATAATTTGGGGTTATTATAGTTAGAATCAGCACACTGTTTTTTCAGCTGTCCACTGGGAATTATTTTTGCTCCTATAAAGGTTTAACTCTAAAGTATTAGGCACTGATTTCGTCAGGTACCATTGCCTTAAGTTTCTTAAGCAGCATAATCCTTGGGTGTTCAGCGACCAAACAATTGGTATTAGGGACTCAAAGTCAATTTTTCAGCTGATGAATATTCTACTCTCCCTTTAGCGTTTGAAAGTTTTGGTAGTTTTTTTTGAAGACTCCAATTAATTCCACTCTGAGCAATTCCCTATAATTTGACTATTGGGCATTGTTCTTATATTGTTTTATTGCTTGATTTCGTTTGGTATGATGCCTGACAATAATCTCATCTTTCAGCAGCCTCAAATATCATTGGGGATGATGCCCAACAATAATTCATTAGTCAGCGACATCTCATATCATCTGGGGATGATGCCCAACAATAATCCCATCAATTGGCCGCTGTTGCCAATCCTATATGATTATAACTTAATCATTAAATTCTATTATCAGTTAAAAGGTTAGATTATGTGGGCATCTGAAATTCTGACAGTTGGTCTATGGATTTACTATAAATTTCATTAATTTTAAATATAAAAGCAGTAAAGTATATAAAATAATTAAGTATTCAACTTGGAATAAACATTTGTATATAGTTTTAATACCTATTGTATATTCATGGGATAGACTAGAAGATAAGGTGATTCTCTTATCTATTTTCTCATATGTCAACTTTTAAGTAAGAGTTAAAGGGAAAGGTTCCCTTGTCCAAGTGGGTATTAGTTACTCAGCCATTTATTGCGTGAAAAGAGGTTGAGCCAGAGGGAGAAGTTCACTTAGTTCATAGTGCCTTCAAAGGATAGAAGAAAGAGCGTTAGCACCAGTCTAGCTTTTGAGACAAAACTTAATTGGTTGTAGATATTTAGCTAATCCAATAGTCTGAAAATTACTTCCAGACCATTCAACTATTATGAACATACTATTACAACGCACATCAGAACCTGTGCAGTATAGACTTAAGAGCTACAGCGAGAAAAACAGCTCAAAACTTAACAATGATGACTCTGCAAACCTTACACGGTGGGAGTACAATTCAAATTATGAGCCAGTAAGTGTATCCCAACTGTAGTGTCATCTTATCTGATCTCAGACAGTTTACTTCAAACAAGAAGGTCTCAATTATTGCAGAAAGCGCCCATATGATAGTTCAGATGTCCATCAATTTGGGCGACAACTCGTCACTTCAGTCATGGCCAATATT
This sequence comes from Massospora cicadina, assembly GCA_022478985.1. Taxonomy (NCBI): domain Eukaryota; kingdom Fungi; phylum Entomophthoromycota; class Entomophthoromycetes; order Entomophthorales; family Entomophthoraceae; genus Massospora; species Massospora cicadina. Next base: position 169,200 of record JAKSZP010018450.1, on the reverse strand, counting down.
CCCTTTTTAATTTGAAAAGCCCAGACTTGCGCCACACTGCCAAAAGGGGGTTCAATCAGGGAATAGAGTATATAGATCAGCAGTCAGGCATCGATCCCCTTGACTTCTTTAAATAGTATATGGATTAGTTTATGAAGGATAGTAACAAGTACAAAAACCAAAGCCTGCAAGTGTACAGCTGCCGAAAAACAGCTGATGGATGCTCTGGATACCCTAAAGTTCAGTGGGACAGCGAAGAATGATGGCGTGAGTATTGAAAAAGCATAAACAATATCAAGTGCTCATTTGAAAACTGAACAATGAATGACGGCAGACTGCAATTTTTTAACCACCAAAGCCTTATTATGATGTCCAGGGTGAACTTGGTAACCTTATAGAAATCCAGACCCACGCCAATGTCTGTCAAATAGAAACACCTGAAGGCATAATAGCTGTGACTCTGACGTAATTAAACGTGAAGTTGATTAATTTTATGGCGATGACTTCACTCTTGAAAATCTAATATTATGATGATATAACCCTACTTGCATTTGCTAAGCCGGTGCTCCAGGGGTGCTCGCTTGTTGCTAAGCACTATCTTACCACTTAGATTATGGTGGTGGAGGTATAATGGGTGCTTAAGGAAGCTCCAAAAACTAGGTCCCAGGCTTGACAACATGCTCATAGAAGTGCTTAACGTGATCTAAGACCAGGTGGCACCAGAACTGGATCATCTATCTAACTACTGCTTTTCTCACAAGTGTCAAATCTCAGCGGGCCATAAAACCTGTAGTGTGATTTTTTACAAAAAAGCTCTCAACAACTCCTTTAAAGCTGGCGCCCAATTGCACTGTTGAACACCAATAATAAACTTCTTACACAAATACTCATTAACTTCCTGATGCTTACCACCACGTGGACCATAAATACATCCCATAATGGATTTATCAGGGATTAACTATCAAGGAAAGTATCCGTCCAGTTCAAAGCTCCCTACAGGACGTGCGTGGATCTGAGAACGGCTATCTCATGTTTTTGGACATAGAGAAGCTACAAATTGAGTAGCGTGGCCATTACTGTGGGTGGAAATGAATGCTGTCAGAATCCCCGCCACTTTTTACTACCTGGATTAATACGCTATACACAGGCCTTACTACAGAGGTCATCTTAGCTAATAGTTACATGAAATCATTTCTAATTGACATGATCTCCAACAAACAATCTCATGTCCCTTATTTAATTTATCTTTAAATCAAATATCCTTTTGGAAGCAGCAGAAGTAAGCTATGGTGCAACAGGCACCCCAACTAAGGCCCCATTAGGCTGCAAGCATTTGCAGATGACATATCAGTGGGGATCAGTTCTATAAGTGACCTTCAAAGCGTCAAAGAACTCCTTGTCCTTTACCAACTGGCGTCAAACACAAAACTTAATATAAATAAGGCAGTAGTTGTAAATAATGGGAAGCCACAATTCTATCACCACCTGGTCTCACATCTTTGGAGCCCACACAGACAGCTAATTATTTAGTTATTCTTTTTACCAAATCAGGTCTGGAGATTTTTGTGTGTTGTCAAACAGTGGTATTCAGTTTAACGGCCCAGATGGCCTACTGGAAGCACTCCCACTTTAATCTCAAGGGAAGGATCAAATGATTATTGTTTTTATACTTTTAAATCCCTGGGATGTGGCACACTCTTTTACTGAACCATGCTTGGAAGATAAAATCAAATTGCTCATCCGCACCTTCTTGGGTTTTAAAGCCAATAAGGTGCCTCTTAAATTAACCTCTTTACAAACCCAAACGCAAAGGGGTATGGGCCTACTAAACTTTAAAGTACATGTCCATAAGATTTGGGACTAAAATTTTTTCAAAGGTTGAAGTTGCATATATGCTGCTATGCACTCATATAGGGCACTAATTGTGCCACGGATCAAGGGGTATTAGAACCTACCACGTTATACTCCTTAAGGGAGTGAATTTTGCTTAACTTCTAATTGCCTTTCTAGCGCCACCAACCCCCAATATCAGAGGTTATGAAAATTAGGACACAAGGTTAGTTGGACATTTTCATGTGCAATGCAGAATGAAGATCAAGTATGGCATGACTATGGAGCCCAATATGCAGCATGGCCAAAGCTATGACGTGGGAGGAGTGATACTGGATTAAAATGGTGTTGGAATCCTGTTACTAGTGCTTGCAGAAGAAGATTTGGCAGGATTTCAACAACAGATCAACTTTTTTTAGAATTTAAATTCATTTGAGGTAAGTCAACTAGGGGATAATTATTACCAAAGATTCAAAAGCAAACAAAAAAGGAAACAAAACAAATGAAAAAAAAGCCAAAAAAATCCTTTAACCAAGTAGGAAGCAGAGGGCCACTAGTCCATCATGGCAGAGGGAAAGGAAGGGTCAAGTGGCGCCTCTAAAGGCACAATGGGGTTGGCTGGAGCAGTATAATTTAGGAGGCGGATATAAGCTGAGAGCAAAGGCGATGAAGCATAAGCATGGTGTGGGTCAAGGGCGTTAGTAAAAGGATTGATATCCTCAATATCAGACTGGAGGATAGCCTCTTATATTCTTCAAAATGATTTTCAGCTTGAAAGTGGGCATCAGGGAGTAGGATAAAGCTGTCAACACTATGCCTGATCACAGTGATTGGGGCAGATTCTTCTAGATCAGCAACTTACGCAGTAGATTTGATGGCGGCATCAGCCAATTTGTCAATTTCATTCCACGCTTCTAAGGAAAATCAGGTGGAAAGTTAGGTAAGTGCATAGATTGTATAAAGTTCATAAACCAACTCTGTCACTGCTTTGCAGAGGCGGTGACAATGAGGCGAGGCCACCTCTGCTAAGGCAAGATGGTGGTCACTTTGGAAGGGAATGGCATTGGGTTTAGGGATAACGTCTGGGTAGGTGTAGATTGTTAAAATTGAGTTGAGAAATTTATCTAAGTCATAACCAGCTGAACTCAACACCTGATTTGCCAATCAACTTCAGGATAAGCTCACTTGATTCGTCTTTACATCTAATAGGGACTAAGGATTTTGGTTCTCTTGAACAGGGGAGGCAGAATTAGTGTGAGTGGAAGTAGGAGAATGGGGAGTCGCTTGGGGGCGAACAGTGGTCCAAGCCTGATTCTGATTGGTTAGTTTGAAATTGTGTGAGTGACTGTGGCTGGAGGTTTTGGTGTAGGCAGATTTCCCACTAAGGCCCCATTATCTCGTATGATAGGTGGGAGGGGCCAACAAAACACCTTATTCAGACGCCGTTGACAAGGGTTTAGAAACAGCATTAGATGATGCAGCATGCAGCCTAGACTTTTTAGAATGGTCAAACCCAATACATAGGGTACAAATCTAGCGACCATAATTGACATTAGCTCAAAAGAAAATGCTCTGGCGCTGCTGCAATGTGAGCATGCGATTTTTTGTTGGGTTATGGTTGAGTGGTGTGAGATTATGGTGGCTGTGGCGCAAGATGTAGCAAGGCGCTCTGCACCAGAGGGAACAGTAAGGATGAGCTTGGGTGAGCGCCATAAGCCAAAAGCCCCTTCAGCAATTGTTCATACAAAATTTGGGGTGGGAAGTGGGAAGGGAAGGATACAAATGACAACACCGGTGTGGTGTCAGAAGGGAGGCGAGTATGGGTAGTAGGAATGGGAGTTTTTTTAAAATTGAGAAGAGTCAAAGCCACTGCAGCAACGTCCTCCTCTCTCTGGAAGCCTATGTCAAAGTAGCCCTTAAAAGGGCGAAATTGATAAGGCCAGCTGTTGAAAAGGCAGAGGTGGCTAGTTTTATAACTTCTTTGTTGGCATATGGGATTAAACACCCGTAGTTGACACAGAGGCGAAGCTGAACAGTGGAACAAGGAAGGGAGAGAGGATGGAGGCAAGAAGGGTGGATGTGCACTCGGTGGAGTGCTATGTCCCATAGGGACAAATTAACTAGAAGAGCTTGGCGAGCTAATTGAACCCATCTGAACGCGTTTTCTCACAGGGTGGAAAATGCTAGGTGGTGTATCAGGACCACGGGTGTTTTACTCATATTCATTAATATTTTTGAGGCCAGGGGACCCAAAGTTTCAGGGTGTTGGATTGCTTATTTTTGCTTCTCTTAGTTGAGAAGTCTTTTTACATATGTTAAATCTGGATAAGAAATTACTAATGAAAAATTTTAACTTAAAATTGTGAAAAGGGAAAAAAGTGTAAAGTTTATTATACAATGCCCACTTTTTAAGGGAAATTGGTAAGTTTGATCCAGGGCAATTTAATCTTCCCAAGCCAAGATCTAATAGATAAACAAATAGAAGATTTGGTACAAGCCCCAATTAACTCAGTTGATCTGATAGAACTTGTCTCATAGCTCAGGTTTGAACCCCAAAGTTGGGTGGCTCTGAGGGAGCATGATTCTGTCATATCAGTTATAATTGATTGCCAATTTATATTATAATCAACTTTTGTTGAGGATGATGCCTGACAGAAGTTTGGCTTTGTGGTCAGTTTGGGATCAATTCCCATTATCTGACATATCTGAATATGCCGTTTGGGTAGGAATCCTGACAATACCCCCTCTAGATCTTGGTGCAGGGTGGAAAACAGATGGAGAAAGCGACTATGTACATGGCTTATAACTGTGCCCTGAACAATCTCTATGATTGAGTGTTCATTGCCCCATCTATATATGACTCAATAGGGCCTGGACCAGTAGGTGCCAGTTTGTAATCATGCCCTCCAGGCTGGTGATGGTAAAATAGGACTAAGTCACCTGGTTGGAAGGTGTGTAGAGGATTGTGCTTATAGTTAAATTGAGCAGTTTCTCTACTGGTTGTGGCAGACAGGTTTTTGGAAGCCAGGGTGTCAAAATCTGAAGATCGCTCGCTTGAAAATTGTTATCCTGCACATCTATTTGGGCCAAAGTTCCGATGGTTGATCCTCAATAGTGCCTGTAGTTTTTTTATTTGGACCATTCAAAAACTCACTAGGCTTATTAAATTCGCTTTGACTCTTTAAGCCAATCTTGGGCATAATTTTTCCTTCATATTTGGGAACTTCTTCCAAGGCAGGATTTAATACAAACTGGGTATTCAGACCTTCCAGTTTGTCAACACTTCTCCAAGGTTAGGATTCAGATAAAAACCAGGAAAAGGATAAAATAAATAAGACTTTTATTGCAAGCTATTTATTAGATCATGTTCATTAGACCAGGCGCTGGTATTTATACCTCTAAGGCATCTCCTGGCCACATTCCAGCACAAAATTTCAACAGCTATTTTACCACCTCAGTTCAGCCTACGACTGAAACCTTTTCTTAGGTTCATTGGTGGCAAAATACTCTCAAAATCGGGAGGATTTCAGGTACAAAAATTTTGATAAAGCATGCAAAATTGTCCTAAGATCTTCTGGATTTCAGTTTCATCATACTGCTGACGAAATAACGCCTTCTGTGAAATTTTGGCATCATTTGAAGTAGATGACGCACCCCTAATCAGGATGTCAGCAGGCCTCTTCCTCAATAGCACTAGGTAACCCCTTTTGGGTGGTCCTTGCAAGTGCTTATATGCCGATTACATGGATTGACATACAAATTTCGTTCTAAGGTGGGAAATTGATTGAATTTTTTGTTCATCTGAAGTCCATGGGATTTTCAGATGTTAACTTTAGTTTGTACCTGAATGATTTTGTATACGATTAAGTTGATTGTGTTACCAATAATTAAGACCAAATACTGATATTTATTCATAGGAAATCAGCCATAATATGCGAGCATATTTAGGCTGAGCGCTCTGATAAAATACTTGATCAAATTGGTGTTGAGATATTTGGCCCAAAATGTATGATTGCAATAGGCTTTGAGGTGAGAATTTAGGTGTTAGCTCAAGTGTTGAAAAGGTAATCAGCCCGATCTGATGATTGTCAAAGGTTTATTTTTTGAGTCAACCACCAGAATCTGACATTTCTTCCCTCTTGACTCAAATATAAGCCCAAGGATTCCCAATTAGCCTATGTTGGTCTTTTCTCATTGGCCCAAATGCCCGATGAGAGTGGAGTTGTTTTTTCTATTTGGTAACTTCGGCCAAAATGGCCAATGAGTCTGAAGTATGATGGCCTGAATGCCTGTTGAGTCTGAAGTTGGATCCTCTTCACAACCTCAAGTGTGAACTAAAATATTAATTAGAATAAAACTATTATATAAGTATATATATATATATTTTGCTTTTTAATTTTGTTTTTGTGTTTTATATTTTATGTTTTTTCACCTTTTTTTCTTTTCCTAATTGTCCACTTATTAAACCTTCTTAAGAATTTTTCATGGACTCAATTGTATATATGGCTGGTCCTAATATCCTCAATTGTATTTATGAACTTAGATGTTTTCTCAATCATTTGAATGACCCAACCCAGATGCAATCTAACTTTTGCATTCAGCCTGATCTGTGGGTGCTACAATTAGAAGTTCATCATTAACTTTGAATTTCGCCAGTTTATAGTGATTCTCTAAGTCCTTTTAATGTCAGGCCTTTTTCTTGGCAAAACTGTTGTCAAAGGTTATAGCTTGTAGTTTGATTAAGGCATCCACAAGCTTCTCACCGTAATGAGGGTAAGTATTTTCGCTGGGATCCTCTAGGGCCAAATATAGCAGCGTTGGTAGGGCCAGGTGTCTAATGTATAATACTTGAAATGGAGACATCCTGGTTGATGAATGGTAGGAGATATTGTAGGCGAAGACTGCCAAACTTAGATATGTACTCCATTTGGATGGTTTGGCCAAGGTTAATTTCTGGATAATGTTCACCAATATCCCGTTTGCACGATCAACAGTCCCATTAGTTTTGGGGTGATAGGGGCAGAAACCAAACCTTGCACTCCCATTAGTTGGTTGAGCTTGGCAAGGACATTGGTGGTAAAGTTGGTTCCATTATCAGTCAGAATAACCTGGGGGCATCCATGTTTGTAGATGATGTTTTCAAGTACAAACTTGGCGGTGGTTGCTGCTCCAGCTTCTCAAATGGCCTTGGCCTCAACCCTCTGGTCAAGTGGTCGATGGCTACAATTATGTACTTGGCCTTCATATTGCTAGTTGGAAGTGGGCCAACAACGTCAATAAATACAGTGTGCCAGGAAAATTGGGCCAAACAAGCTAGTAAGATTTGCTTTTTTGGGACGGTTTTTTGCCTTGGCACTCTGCACAGCATTCTAGTGTTTCTTGGATGTCGAAATGCATTGACTCCACATAGTAGAATTGCTTTAGATGCTCTTTTGTTTTCTTGAATTCGCCATGCCCTATGGCCTTATGTGCTGCCATTATTAGGCCTGTTTGGGTCAATGGTCTTGGGAAAATAAACTTTTTGTCCTCGATGATTTTATAAAGTGTCCTGTTTTTGATGGTTGTATTTTTTTATAGATCTGATAATATTTTTTGGATGATTTAGGCTCATCCTGATACTCTCCGCTGATCATTTTTATAATCAACTCATTGGTAGCCTGACTAAGTGTTGCAAAGGTGGGTAATAAGTATAGACATTCGGCGTTTTGGTGTTTTGCCCCAGTTTGATTCTTGATGGTGTAGTCGTAGGCTTGAAGCTTTAATTCCCAGCAGGCTATTTAGTCCTCAGGTTCTCTTAAGTTATTTAACCATCTTAGGGAAGCATGATTGGTAACAACTTTATAATGAGTACCATGAAGGTAGACCCAGATTTGCTAGCAAGCATATATGACAGCTAAGCATTCTCATTCCATCACTTCATAGTTCCTTTAATGAACGTTTAAGGTCTGACTAGCAAAGGCAACTGGATGTTCTTCACCATCTTCTCCAACTTGGAATAACACGGCCCCCACTGCTGTTTGGGATGCATCAGTTTGAATAATAAATTAACAATCAAAGTCTGGGTATCAAAGAACAGGAACGCTTAATAGGGCTGATTGGAGTTGGTCAAACGCACCCTGGCAAGCTGGAGTCCAGTTGAATGGGATCTTATCTTTAAGCATATATAAAAGCGGTTCTCCAAGTTGTGCGAAGTTGGCAATTAATTAGTGATAGTACCCAATCATGCCTAGGTATACTTGAATATTGCACTTGGATTCAGGCCATTTCATTTTTGGAGATGGCATCCAACTTAGAGGGTTGGGGCCTAAGACCCACTTTATCAATTACAAATCCGAGGTATTCCAGTTGTTCTTTGAAAAACTGACGTTTTATGGGCGTGATTTTTAAGTTTGCAGCAGCTAGCCTTTTGAAAATCTCCTCTAAGTGTTACAGGTGGTCATCAAAAGTGCGGCTGAAAACGTTGATATCGTCAAGGTACACTAGTACACATGACAATTTAAATCTCCCAGGATTGTGTACATTGCCCATTGGAATATGGCTGGGGCGTTGCAGAGCCCTTGAGGCATTTTCATCTTCTGGAACAGGCCCTATTGGGTTATGGTTGCACATTTCTCATGCTCCTCTTTGGGAAGATCTATTTGCCAATATCTGCTGATAAGATCCATTGCCAAAAAGAATTTTACACCCCCTAGACTATCCAAGGCATCATCAATTTGTGGCAGCGGTTATGAGTCCTTCTTTGTGATGTTGTTTAACTTCCAATTGTCAATGACTACTTGGTTGCTTTCATAGATGGTCCCAACCCAAGGGGGGGATTCATCGATGTTTATTGAATTACGCCTGGGCTCCTAAGAGCCTGAGGCGAGGAAGGGGGAGGGAGGAGGCATCGAGAAAGGGAGGGGGTTTGCGCGCCAGAGCCGTGCTGCAGTGACAACTGAGCGGGGGAGGGTTGGCGACATAGTGCAGACCTTCAGGGCCATCTCAAAGTGTACCTGAAAGTGGGTGATCATGTGTGGAAGGGTCCACACCTGCTGGTCAAAGGCAGCACGAAGGAAGGAGTTATGGATGGTCCAGATGGCTGTGGCATAGGCGAGGACACGGAGGGGTCGGTGGCAACCAGGCAATGTCTGCTCAAACATGAGGTCTTGCACAGGGTGTCCAGACCAGGGCTGAGCATGGAGGAGCGCGCGGGCCTTTGGCCAAAATGCGGCGACACCTGGACAGGTGAAAAAACGATGGAGGTGGGAGTCAATAGGCTCCACACAGCGGGGGCAGCTTCGGTGCTGGAAGGTAGGGCCAGTCCGGTCCCCTGTCCTGTATGAACAGTGGAGCACTCTCCATAAGGTGTTGGACACCTTTGCTGACAGGATGGGGTGATAGACGTCCTTCCACAATTCCTTAAGGTCAAATCTCACGGAGGGAGGGAGGAGCTCAAGGAGTCTTGGGCGGATGGGAGGACGATCTTGGGGGTTGAGGCGAGTTGTGACAACTTGTCCATTGTGCACAATTGCATGGCGACGTGGGCTGAGGCCAGGGCCTTCCCTTCTGTATGGGAAGGCATGGTGGATCCGCGCGCCTACTCGTTTCAGGGCAAGGAGAGCCTGGTTCCAGTAGGGGGATGAGGATGGTTTTAGGCGATGGCCTGGGTGGTTTGTGAGCCACTCCCCTAATGAGGTCAGAGATGCTCTAGGAAGACCCAGAGCTGCTGACACTGACTGGCGGAGGGCGGGCGCCCATTGGGGCATGGGGGTCGCGTCCCAGCAGACAATCGGCCATAGGAACTTCAGGAAGATTGTGGTGGCGTGGGATCGCGTGTCCAGAAGCCCTAGGCCCCCTTCATTGCAGGGTCGGGCAATGGTTGAGAGGGCTATTGGTGGATGGTTTGAGCCCCAGATCCAACAGCGGAGGAGTACATTGAGCCGCGTATAAAAGGCATCTGTGAATGGGCAGACGTGCGCTAGGAACCAGACTTTGGAGAGGGAGGAACACATTGGCCATCAGAGCTCGACCCTGGGGGTGATGTGCCGCCGGTTCCAGCTGGCAATCCTGGAGTTAACTGCTGCAAGGAGCAAGTCCTCATTGTCTTTTAGCGCAACTCCTTGTTGGTTGGTGAGAACGCCCAGGTGACGGAAGGTACCGCGCTCAGGTTCAATACCAAATGGTGGGGGGAAGGTGGGGGAGCCGACCTGTACAACTGTTGTCTTGGAGGTGTTGACCATGGCGTTGGACGCCTTGGTGTACCTCTCAATGGTCACAGCAGCGAGGGCAACATCCCCAGGGCAGCCAAATGCAATGGCAGTGTCATCTGCAAATGCCATGGTGCGTGTGGGGGCTTTACCTGGGACCAGAATCCCTGTTAGCTTGTCCTGTAAGGAGGCCAAGAGGGGGTCAAGGGTGATGTTAAAAAGGATAGGGCTCAGGGGGTCCCCTTGCCGGAGACCTTGTCCAACTGGTACTGCCACTGTAAAACCCATTGGCGCCAGAACTCTGGTGTGGAGCTGGTCATAGAGCGATGATATCCAGCGCCTAGCTGCGGGTGGGAGATGGAAGCGGGCCAGGGAAGCATCAATATACTTCCAGGCTACCCGATCATATGCTTTCTCCATATCCAGAAGAGCCACAAAGCCATTCACCTTACGAGAGTTAGCAGTCAAAGTCACGTGAAGGTCATTATAGTTGTCCCATAACGACCTCCCCGGAATAAAACCGTACTGGGATGGGGAGAGGCGAGGTGACACCCATTTGGTGATGCGGTTGGCCAGAAGCTTCGTGAAGAGCTTGTGGTCTGTGTTGATCAACGCTATGGGGCGCCAGTTCGCCAGGTTCTCACGGTCTGACTTCTTGTGAATGAGGGTCGTGATTGAGCCTCTGGAGTCGGGGAGGACCTCGCCATTCACCAAGAGTGCAGCGAAGAGGTCGCGGAGGGTTCTGGCTATCACTGCAGGTTCCAGAAGGTACACCTCAAAGGGTATTCCATCTGGGCCTGGGGCTTTAAGCCGTGGGGATTTCAGAAGGGTTTCCATCACCTCCTGGATGGAAATAGGCGCCAGTAGAGCCTCATCAGCCCGTGGGTCAATGGGCGGCTCTGGAGCCCGCCACAGGAAGTCTTGGATGTCCGATGGGTCCACCTGGGTGGCATGGAAGAGGCTGGAGTAGAAGCGGTGTAGTTCCTGCGTGATTTCCTCCTTATCTGAAGTGGTTGTAGTGCCAATTTTCAGTGCAGTAATATCCTGCGCTGTTGACCGGGCTTTCTGTTTCTGAAAGAAGAAGCGGGTGGGGCGTTCCCATTGAGCATAGTAACGAGATGTTGTAAAGTTTGCTGCCCGTTCTTCCTGCAGTGTGAGCTCCAAGCGGAGTGCTTCCTGCGCCGCTTCCCAGTCTTCCAACCATCTGGGAGAGGGCGAAGGCTGGCAGTTTCGCTCTAGATGTCTGATTCTGGCTTCCGCCCTTTTGACTCTGGCGCGAGCTGCAGTCATCTGGGCTTTGGCACAGTTGTAAGCAACGCGGGTGATGCCCTCCTTGGTCACCGCCCATCTAGCCTTGTGGTCAAGCAGGTGGGGTGGGGGGAGGTGAGAGTCTCTCGGATGGTCATAGACAGCTTCTCCTTAGTGAAGGGGTTGTTGAGAAGAGCTGGGGCAACCCTAGGCCAGAACCTACGCGACGGTCTAAGTGTGGTGGTGAGGACAACGGTGAGTGACCTGTGATCACTCAGATGGTTGTCACGAGAGATGGGAGAGGAGACGCGGCCAATTAGCAGGGGGCCAATCAGTGCCATATCTATGCGTGACGCTGACTGGAAAGCTCCTCCATCATACTGGATCCTAGTCATGCAACCTAGGCCAGACGCGGAGGGTGGAAGCGCATCTATAAAGCCACTCAGGCGAAGAAAATCCTGGAGGCGACTTGATCCAGGGCGTTCCTTTGCTGCAGGGGGTAAGAGTCACGGACGCGACTTATGGTTGTGTTGAAATCTCCTAAGAGAACTGTATTCCGTGGGAGATTGAGTTGGAGGAGCTCTTCCAAGAGCCGATTTTGCTCCTGACCTGCATTAGGCAGGTAGATGCTTGCAGCGAAGAAGGAGAAGTCAGGAGTGGTGAGTTTGGCCAGTATGAGGCGGCCACCTAGATATTGTGAAAAAGAATGGGTTTTAACCCGGGGATTCAAAACAATAAGGGCGGCATGGTTTGTCCAGAAGGAGTTGCCTCCAAACTGTTCATTCCATGCAGATTGTTCGTGGGGGAGGATATGGGGCTCCTGGACAGCAGCGATGTCAATTTGTGCTGACCTGAAGTTTCGGAGGAGGCGGGCTCTCCGCTTAAAGTCCCGCAACCCATTTGCGTTGATGGATTGCAGGGCCAGGGTGCTGCCATGGGGACTCATAGCTGTTCCCCTCCATGTCCTGGGGGGTTGCCAGCGCTTAAACCTGCTGCTGTGAGGCGGCTAGTTTTGAGTCCTTTAGCTTGACTATTAGCTGCAATCCGTGAGGAGCGTCGAGGGTTCTGAGGGGAAGGAGAGGGTGGGGGGCGGAGGACCCAGTAAGCCAGCCTAGGATGCTGCCCCCGCTCCGTTGCAGGGGAAGGACCTGAGGGTGCTCAATGGTGACCTCCGCGGTGTCCCCATTTGATGAGTCTGAGTCCATATTCACTTCCTCCAACACTGCAAAGGATCCGCGCGAAATGGACTGTGGGGTTGGGGTAGGACTCTTTGAGGTGGCACTTCTACTGCAGGCCGCGAGTTGCCAGTCCATGCTGGTGGGCATAGCTCCATTGGGAGCTGAGGGCTGATGCGATAAATCGCTGGTGGGGGTTGGTGGGGGTGCCGCGGAGCCCTGAGTGGGGGTGGCTGACGAGGGGCACCCTGTGGGAGATGCCTTGCGCTTGGTGAGAGAGGGAGTTGACTCTGGGAGATTGGAGGGGGTGCCCATTGGAAGGGGGCATGAGCGCGAAGGTATCCCACACCAATAGTGGGGTTAGCTGTTTCAACTGCTAGGCGTAAGGCCTCAGGGGACAGGTCTTGAACAGGAACCCATTGTGTGGGTTGTGGAATTGCTGCTGCAGCCATGTGGGATCGTTTTTGGCCTGGTTTAGGCCCCTGGGTGGTGGCTAAGAGGGCTTGTTTTCGAGCTGTGCAGCCACTATACAAGTGTCCAAGGGCGTTACACCATGAACACCGGGGGCGCGCCTGATCAGGGTCGACAAAAAGATCTCAGGGCATGCCCCAACTACCGCCACACGAGGAATAACCTCAATGTTACGGGATACAGTGGGAGGGGATGAATGACGCCCTAGCAGTGCGAGCTCTTTGAGTGGGAGCATAGTAAGAGGGGACGCTAAAGTCCACTGAAAGAACAGACCCAAACTCCATTAAACCACGATGGAGTGCCAGTTTAAGAGACTCAGGATCAACAGTCGTTGGTAGGTTGGAAAAAGTAACCCATGAAATTTTCTCCAGGTGAGAGCGTGTGCGGGAGATGCGAAGAGATCCGCGTGGAATAATGACCTGGAGGGTGGCAGCATGGTCAGCAAGGGCAGCTTCAGTGAATCCCACATCGATGTAGTGGCCCTCCACTGATTCATGGATGGTGGTGTTAATAGGGAATGTCTCCGCAATCGCTGCAAAGTATGAGAAGTAATCCTCTGTATAGAATTCAACAGGGTTATGCCCATAATAAAGGCGAATTGCGTGGGAGAGGGTTGAGCGAGGTAGAGCTTTTTGCGCTCTAGTTTCGGCCCATTTCTTCTTAACATCAGGGGATCTGCTTTGGGTAGCGTTGGTGCCAGAGGTTTTGCCACGCCCCAGTGGCTCCTTTGGTGCGTTTGTGTTTGCTTTGGGCTGCAATTGCAGGTTGAGTGTGAGCTGGTGGTTTGGACAAGTTTGCGGAGTTCCCCTGTTGCTGGAATTTTTGAGCAGCTGCTGGCGGCATATTAAATTGAGGGGCGGTTTGTTGGGCCTCGCTAAATTGGGGAGTCCCATCCAGATTGGAATTAACTCCAGCCAATTGGGAGGAGGGCGATGTTTCATCACCATCCCAATCTATTTGGGTAAATTCAGCCCGAGTATTTGCTGTGATTTCATGGGCAAAACTCATTGGCTGATTGGTGAATTGGTCGTTTTCAGCATATTGAGATAAAGTGCCGACTTGAGAGGTGCCAATTACGGGGTTAAAATGGGACGGGTGAGATTGGAACTGGTGTGAAGTTCCAAAATCCGAACCATTTGAATCCTCATTGGGAAGAGTAGATTGTCCCAATTTGGTGCTTAGTGAACCAGAATGTGCGGCTAATCCAACCTTACATCTGAGGATTTGGGGGCCAGGTAGCTGGGTATCGCCCCTCATGGAGGGAGCCAGAAACACGGCATCAGCAATAATAGATGGGGCTGAATTAGCTGACACAATGGGGGAGGTGAATGTCTGGATGGGCTGAGTTGCATTCAACTGAGCAGACGCCATTAAAACAGCGTGGGTGATGGCCTCCTTGGTTGGAGGGGGCCCAGCGGGTTGGTGGGAGGCAGCACACACAGAGCTGTTAGGCGTGCAGGTTGCAGAAGTGCGATCAGGTGAACTGGCGCTAGTTGGAGTAGCTCCAGGTTGGGGGGTGGTGCCTGCTTTCATGGCTGCTGCTTGAGAGCGGGTGATTCTGGTTGACCCTGAGGTGGGTAACCGAGGGTTGCTTCGTTTGGGGGTGGTGCTGGCTCGTTTGGCATAGCCTGCGGGTTCTTTTGCGGGGTTTCCGCCATATTTGCTAATAGTTTTCGTAAATCTCTTTAGTGGAGCTAAATTTCAGGCTGAATTGATTTTCGAAAAGTGATGCTTAGCAGAAAGAGATAGTCTTCATCCTTCTTCTTCACTATTAAAATTAGTGCTGCCCATGGACTTTTTGAAGGGACTAGCATGCCACGAATGAGGAGTTCCTTAATCTTCTTGGATACTGAACCTTCTGATAATTTTGAGCATCTAATAGGGCATAATCAAATAGGTTTATGATCTCCAGTATTGATTTTGTGGGTGACGCCATTAGCACAACCCAAGTCAAAAATGTCTTGTGCAAACATTACTGATATTTATAGAATAACACCTGAGCTTGGCCTTTCTCAGAGTTGGTCAGGTTGCTTAAATTGGCCATAGGGACAACATTATTTATTTTGAGTTGGTCCTTATTGGGGAGCCCTAATTTGACAAAAATTTCCGAACTCATGGAATGAGTGAATTTCTGTGGTAGGGAAAAGATGCAGAAAAGTGATTGTATAAGATATGTACTTCTCCGTAGCTCAGAATGATAATACCAGGGGCTATGTTTGGTTCGAATTGAGATTTAGACCATGGTTGATATACTTCACTGTAAAGTCCTTCTGGGATATTAATTGTTAGTCCTGTCAGGAAGATTACTTGTTCTTCAGATGGTATAGTGATGGTCTGATTTAATAACAGTGAAATGCCATTTGACTCATCAATCTGAGTGAGAAGTGGTTTTATCTTTGACCAAGCTTTGAAAATACTCAATTAGGATGACCCCATTTTTGTAGGCCAGATTTATGAATAGGCTGGGTTTCTTTTTCTCAACTGCCTTATCACAGTTGTAATAAAGTGGAATAGTCTGGCCCAGAATGGTGAGAGTATCATCCTTATGATTGGTAACAAATCCATATCTTCTTAGGAAATCAGTCCCAATTAGGATATCATAGTTTGTATTTGGCAACACTATGGCAGGTGCTGTTACTACAATGGATCCAAATCTGAGTGGTAGGGTACTGTAGGCGCCCAGCGATTTGGTTGTATGCGCTCGAGATTTTCCATATTCCTGACAGTGGGCAACATCAGGCGCAATTTTCAGTTTTTTAACCAACTTTGTGCTTAGTATTTTGATAGGAGCTCCACTATCAACAATGGCCCAAACACGCACCTTGTTTACCACTATGTCCACATAAGTACATTCAGAGTAGTTTTCAGAGGTATTTATTGTGTGAATGCTGTGATTGCTGCCAAACTCCTGGTGTGGTTTCAGGCTTAAGCAAATGTCTGGGAAGTTATCTTCTAAGGTCTTCATGGATGAGTAGTGACCATCATTACATCATTAGCCATGATATGGTGGAGGTTATATTTAGCAACATCATCAGCCCTAAAGAGCCCATCAGGGTCATGTGGAATGGTTTAAAAATTGGTGAAGTTAGAGAATTCCGCCTCTACTCCACCTGCTCTTTTCCCGCCTCATTGTTACTGTTGATTTCTAAAGCAAAGTTGAACCCATGCTTTTTGTTGGACCATCTGAAGCATTGTCTAGAAAAATGTCCTTATTGACTGCAAATGTGGCAAGTATTCGCCCCTGTTTGCTGTTTATACTAGAACTTTTGGTTCATAATTTGGAAGTTTTGACCTGGTCGGACATCATGTTGCTTTTTGGGCCCAAAAATCGAGATTTTTGCTGATCTTTGGCCCAATTAGGAGTATTGAAATTACGTGAACCTCTTCTCAAGTATTTGGTAAGCTCTTGGATTTCCAAGCTTCCATTGAAGGCAGGCAGCCTAACATTGATCAGTTCACGTAAGGGCATAATCTTGTGCTCCATTGCAATCTTGGCGTCAAACTTATTTATTGCATTGCACCTAAGCAGAACTTGCGACTCATGGTAGAATCTATCTGCAAAGTCCTTTTTAGTCTGATTCTGTTTGAATGTGATATTGAGATTCTCTCTTTTTTGGGTTTCTAGTTTCTCAGGCCCTCCAAACTGTTTTGTTATTGCCAGTTTAGCATCCATGTAGGACCAATTGTCGCCCAAATAGGTATAACGAGGTCACAGCTATGGGCATCAAGTGAGTTAATCAGTGCTTATTCTTTCGCATGGTCTGATGCTCCCCTCATTGCTTTTTGAAATAATTTGAGGAAAGAGTGAATGTTTCCATTCTTATTGAACTTTGGTAAATTCTGTGGTTTAAAGTCATCTTTCCCTATTTTGGGCATAGGGGTTGTACTTCTTCTTGAGCGTATTGATGTATCATCGCCAAAATTTGGCCCTTTTTCCCATTGGGAAGTGTAACGGATGGGGCTCCCAAGGCCCAGCCCGCCACCAGCCCTAAACCACCACCCCCATATGTGGCCATACCAACTCCGTATGGTCCTGTATAAATGGATGGCCTTGCTGGGCATCCGGGCTGAGGTGCAGTGCACCAGCATCTATTGCCTTGGGCCCTCAGGCCAAGGTGCATCCCTACAGCCTCTGTCACCTTGGAGTTACCCAGCTGAGGTGCGGTCAACTGGCCTCTGTTACATCAAGCCACTCTGGCTCCTTCCTCTCTCACCAGGGCAAGGCCACTCTCAAGAGGATCCCAGCGTCCACCACCTTTCCTCTCCCTCCTCATTGCACCACCATCCACACCCCAATCCTCGCTTAAATAAATAAAATTAAATAAACAGATCCAGCAAATAGAGGCCTTTATTGGGAATGGACTTGAAGTCAGAATAGAATTCTAAAGTGAGGTCCGATGGGCTGACCTCACTTTGATATACTTTTCCTAAAAAGGCTAAATGAATTGGAGGTAATGAGGGGCGCAAAAGCCTCCAGAATTGATGGCATCCAGGCAACTTGACAGAGAATTGGAGGGGAACCTCAGAATGGACAACCAATCAAATAATTAATTTATTTAATTTTTATTATATTATTGACCCAATTAGGAAACTCCTACTTGAAATAATGGAATTGCAACTATTGAAGCACATGAATCTCATAATCCCCAACCTTATGAGATTCATGTATGATCATCAATTGTTACAGGAAGTATCTGGAGTCAGGATTGATGCTAGGACTCTAGACATAGAACAGATGTTCAAAATATCAGTTTCTGCATTGGTGTTAACTTCCGATGATTCAATTTCATGATATTGCTCCGAGCTACTGGATTATGACACCTATATTTGGCCCTTAGTTACTTTTCCAGGCTGCTTTCAGCATGATAAGCGGAGCCTTTTCCTATTTCTTTATTGTCAAAGTTGGGTGAGCATTGGCAGCCTTCTGTTTGAGGGATTAAAATTCTTTTTCAAGGTTGTTGTACTCCTCTTTAAATAAAGATTGATTGGTTGTTAAGCTTTTTATATCTTTGTCCATATTTTCTCCTCAGGAATTTGAAGTTGGTAGCTGCATTCTGAGTTCCCATTTTTCCTAAGTAAGTTTAGTATCTCTGGGCTGCAATCTCAACACCACAGTCCAAAGTTTAAAAATTCTCTTTTTGATTTGGGAATATTCTTCTTCCCTATTTTGGATGGCTGGCTTTGCTGCAAGATCCTCAAAGTTTTTGTTGATAGTATCTAGCTCTCCCAAACATACTCTTCAAAGTCGTCAACTTTTACATTTAACTCCAGGTGATTTCTTTGGGCTGAAGTGCATTTATGGTAAGTCGTTCTGATTGAGACAATAGGTAAACCAAATGGCTTTCCAGTTTTCAACAGCGGTTATTCATAGTTTGTACCCATTCTTGTGATAACCCATGGTTGGCCAGAACTTCTGCGGCTATTTTTGGGACTCATTCGTTCAGAAGCTCCTTGAGGGTGTTTAATCTCCCATGAGCTTCATTGGCAAGTCCCATATTATCAACAATTGCCTTTTGGACTTCAGCAAAACTGGAATTTAGCTTGTCAGTAGGGCATTTTAAGAAGATTGTTTCTCCCCTTACACACGGTAGAGTTCCATGATTTCCAGATTTTGTCTAGCAATTATACGCTGGGTATGTATAATTGAGGGTTGACCAAAGTTAACCAGAAATTCATTAGTTTCTTGACTGTCTGTGAGACGTCTGGCAAGAGATGCCATGGTAGCGTCGCGGTACTTCATATATATCTCCATCTTGAGTGCCTGATCATTAAGTTAGTAGAACAGGCCAAAGGAGGGATCAATTTGTGAAGCACCGAACTTAAAACCCTGATATAGAGTTTCTAGAATAGCTTTTACATTTGAAGATTTAAGATCAATTGGGCTGGTTGTAACTGCATGAGATTCCCCAACTGTGATAAGATCCAGGGAGTAGGAGGTACCCGCTTCAGAGCCGTGGCAGCTGGTATTAAAATAATCCAAGATTTCTTTATTGCTAATTTCCATCTCATTGTCACTTTCTCATCTGGCCAATTCTTCCAGGAATTGGTCATGGGAATCCATTTTGGAGAATGTAACAAGTTTTGAGTGAGCACCAGTTGTCAAAATCCGAGGATCACTCGCTTGAATTATTATCATGTACATCTATTCAGGCTGAAGTTCCAATGGTTGATCCTCAATAATGCATGTAGTTTATGGTATTCAAACCATTCAAAAAGTCACTAGGCTTATTAAATTCGCCTTGACTTTAATGGATGATTTTGGGCGTAATTTTTCCTTCATATTTGGGAACTTCTTCTGAGGCAGGATTTAATAAAGACTGGGGATTTGGACCTTCCAGTTTGTCAACACTTCTCCAAGGTTAGAATTAGATAAAAACCAGGAAAAGGATAAAATAAATAAGACTTTTATTGCAAGCTATTTATTAGATCATGTTCATTAGGTCAGGCGCTGGTATTTATAACTCTGGGAAATCTCCTGGCCACATTCCAGCACAAAATTTCAACAGTTCTTTTACCATCTCAGTTCAGCCTATGACTGAAACCTTTTCTTAGGTTCATTGGTGGCAAAATACTCTCAAAATCGGGAGGATTTCAGGTACAAAAATTTTGATAAAGCATGCAAAATTGTCCTAAGATCTTCTGGAATTCAGTTTCATCATACTGCTGACGAAATAACGCCTTCTGTGAAATTTTTTCATCAATTGAAGTAAATGACGCACCCCTAATTGGGACATCAGCAGGCCTCTTCCTCAATAGCACTAGGTAACCCCTTTTGGGTGGTCCTTGCAAGTGCTTATATGCCGATTACTTGGATTGACATACAAATTTCGTTCTAAGGTGGGAAATTGATTGAATTTTTTGTTCATCTGAAGTCCATGGGATTTTCAGACGTTGGTTTTGGGTCATCCCCAAATGATTTTGTACATGATTAAGTTAATTATGTTCCCAACATACACCCTGTTGCAAACATTTGCCAATCCAAAGCAACTGGTTCACTGGTCTTCTTGGATCAGGAAAAGGCGTATGTCCGTGTTAGCTGGCCATACCTAAAGGAATGTCTACATGCCTTCAAACTTCCATCAAGATTCATAAAATGGGCGATGCTCCTAACAGAATCTGCAACCATGGCTGTATGCGGCCCTGGATTCCTAACAAACAATATCAAACCACACAGAGGGCTCAAACAAGGGGATCCCCTCAGCCCACTGCTATACAATCTCAGCTTTGACCCGCTCCTCCGAGTAACTGACTCACGTCTCATGGGGATAACCGCACAAGGATAACCAACAGTCAAGATACTGGCCTTTGCAGATGACTGCGTAGCAGGTATAGAAAACAATGAAGATGCCTGACAGCTGGAACACTCTAGAGGAATACTCAAAGGTGAGCAATGCATCGCTCAGCAAAAGGAAGACAGAAATCATCCTCTTAGGCAAATACACAAACAATTGGGCCACAACATCAGAACCTCACACCAACACTCGAAGAAAAAATTTAATTACCCTTTGCAACACCTTCCACCACCACTCCTGTCCAACACCTTGGAATCTGGGTAGAATCAGGGAGATATGCTAATGAGACAATGGAAAGTAACCTGTTACAACGGGTATCCAAACGCGTAGCCTCCCTCAAGGGAAGAACCCCAGGACTAACAGGACGAGTTACAGTTGCTAACTCGCTCATCCTCCCAATACTGTGGTACCAGCCCATGCAATAGCCTTCTCACCTACCTTTATAACCTCAATTCGCGCGCTTATCAAGGCTGGCTGTGGCCTGACTCTCACCCTCCTATACGGATGGAAACACTATTTGGCCCACGCTCAAGAGGAGGCATGGGACTAATAGATTTTGAGAGCCATGCCAATCACATCCTAGGCACCTGGATAAAGGAAATCCTTGCTCCAGACCTCCCGCAACAACATTGGTCCAGAGCAGCAAAGACTAACTTTGCACAGGCGCTCAAATTAACCAACCCACATAGTCCACCCAGAATACTTTCATACCTTGCCAAGCACCCTACTGCAACAGGTCCGCATGGAACCTCTCCTCATTTCAAACATATCCTCCGAACTATCCGCCAAATGGGATGGATCATAGAGAACATGGGTACTATACAGGGAAGGGGACGACCCAGCCCCCAATTCAATTTAAGAAACCCAGAAAACCACCCCCAGAGGGATATGCTCGCAACAACCCCAAGCATAGCTAGGATAGAATACCTAGATATGCTGGACATTCCCTATGATTTAACCACACAGAAAGCAATGTGGAAAATGACACACCACCCACTCCTACAGCCAAGGATAAGAGCAAACGCCTGGCGCTGTTTGAGAAGGACCTATAGGACGGCGGACCGCTCCAACTCCCTCCACAAAACATGTGAAGTATGTGGAGGGGAGGGATCCCTACATCACCGCCTAGAAACATGCCCCCCAACCAAAACTATATGGCAGGAAGTCGCACGCCTGCTCAAGATTTAAGACGAACAGGAATTCTTGATATTAAAAAGTATCTTTGCGCTCCATATCAAGTCACCAATCCCATCTACCCTCCGCTCCCTAATAATATCCATTGCAATGTGGACAATACACACAATTGCATCAGATGCGTTCAAGGGCACGGTCCCAACCATTCATGGGATTATTAACAGATTCCATGTCCACTTACTAGAGCACTTCCAAGCCTGGCTCTATGGATATATGAGACCAAGACAAAAAGCGCTCATAGAATCATGGTTCCCACTCTGGTTCCTCCACACAGACCCTTAACTTCAAACCTTCTCCATAGCAGGGAAACCCCCTCAGAGTAGTGCGCCAACCCCATACCTGGCAGTCCCGCTGGCAACAGGGGTAACTTGAGTACCCTGGGGTGCCCAATTTTTTTATTTTTTAGTTATTCTCTTAGTTTCACATATAATTTGGTAATGTCTGTCCCCTGGTCGGCTTACCTCAGTTAATTAAAAAGTTAATTTTGTTCCAATATCTCTTTGCTCGGTCTAACTTTCTGGGCAAATTAATTTTTTTAAATTAAAAGCAAACACTTAATCACACACCGAAGTCTTGCTCCAATGTCATCAGATCCCCCACTGACTGTCCCAGCTTGGAACAGCAGCAAAACTCCCCCTCCATTTTCTGTCCAACAGGAAAACATGCTCATACTGGCTCGCCCAGTCATTCCAAACCTTTGAGATGATTTGTTCCTCCCAAGGATCTCGATGCCCATCTTGCCCAAACCCAAGCGGTGCCCTGCTGCCCCCTGGTGCTCCCCCAGAGCAGCATGAATTTTGGCCTTAGGGTTGAATATGGGAAATTCTTCCCCTATGACGACCAAGCCATTATCAATATGGCTCAGGCGGTGATGACACCATCCTGTTTTATAGACTTCCGCCCATATAAGGGGTACTTTGATCTCAGCTTCCCCTGTGAAGCCAATGCAGCCACTGTGGCAACGGTGCCATTAATTTTTAATAATATTCCCCTCCCAACAAATCAGACCTGGCTCCCAATGGACACCACCTTGGTGGTCCAGCTTGCTGGTTTGCCCACCCACCTCCCCCCCCGAAGTGCTCCACCAGGAGCTGATGGAAGGTTTAGCAGCCTACGGCGCCAGCCCCATCTTACAATTTTTGGTCCCAAATGGGGCCACACGCCTTGCTGGGCCTCAGGCATATGCCACAATCAGCCCTGAATTTATGAAAACTTCTTTAGAAATTCCCCCTCATGCCACCATCCCATCTTCCCCCAATCATCCATTCTGGGCCCTCGTTGAGGGCGGACGGACAATTTGTCCATCCTGTTTTGAGTTAGACCACTCAAAATGTAAATGCCCATACTCAGAAACTTCCGCTGATGCTGAAAGTTTGCCCGACGCCCACCCCTCACCAACTCCAACATGGGGTATGATCCTACCTTCCCCTCATCCAATGCCTGATGCTGCAGCTGCACCTACAGCCACCAATCAGCACCCACCTTGCCTAATGCCACAAATAAATCATCCAACCAAACTTTGGATTGGATCCCAGTTTGATCCCATGAATCCACAAACGAATTGAACAAACCTCAACCATACGCTGATTCCTTAATTCAATTCAACCAAAATTTATGGGAATTATTAAATGAAATTGACGAATCAGGTAACATCATTGAGAACCAATGCTGCAACTTGAGCGGCTCTGTAATGCATAATGGGATGCAAAATTTCCACCTCAGAAATATGTCCCACAAACTAATGTCAAACCGTTCTACAGCGACCACCAGCTTGCAGTAGAAGCAGCCATCACACCAGTTGCCATCCACTTCACAAAGCTGCCACCAAATCTGTGGCTGCGCTCGCAGGAGGAATTCCACCTCCTGTCATCCCCATAAATCTTACTGCACAAAATAAGATCAACATGAAAACTTTACACAAAAATGTCACTGAAGCCATCCAGAACGTGGTAACAGTAGCATGGAATCTGAAAGCAAAAATAATCTCAACCAACATTGCCATGTTCGTTAAATTCCCAGATGCCCACCCATAAAGCTGAAGACGCTTTGGGCAAATACATTATTGGTATAATGATGGCTGGCAACTATTTGGAAGTTACAGCCATCAAGGATATCAAACCTCATGCCGCCAATGCCCCCACACCCTTACTATCTGCCTTAACACGCACCCTACTCTGAAATGAGATGGATGCGGCCAGAGATGAGCCCCCCAATCCCCCTCCTATCCACAATGGAGGGATATCAGTATTCGCTGCCCACCTGGTTGGATATTTTGTTAGGTACAATTCAATAGATCCATCCATTTTGGGCGTTTCATTTGAATCGTTATTTTTATTATGATTTTAGTTTTAGTTTGGTAATGTCCGTCCCCTGGTCAGATTACCTCGGTTAAATAAAAGTTGATCGTGTTCCCAATAATTGGGACGAATTACTGGTATTGATTCATAGGAAAATGTCCATAATATGCAAGCATATTCAGGCTGAGCGCTCTGAAAAATACTTGTCAAATTGTCATTGAGATATTTGGCCCAAAAGGTATGATTGTAATAGGCTTTGAGGTGAGAATATTAGTGTTAGCTCAAGCGTTGAAAGGGTAACTGGCTCATCTGATGGTTTTAAAAGGTTCATCTAGTACTAAAAAATGGTTGTAAAAGGTTTATTTTTTTAGTCAACCACCAGAATC
This sequence comes from Massospora cicadina, assembly GCA_022478985.1. Classification (NCBI taxonomy): domain Eukaryota; kingdom Fungi; phylum Entomophthoromycota; class Entomophthoromycetes; order Entomophthorales; family Entomophthoraceae; genus Massospora; species Massospora cicadina. The sequence goes on along the minus strand of JAKSZP010018450.1, from coordinate 145,142 downwards.
TGACACAGGGCCTGAAGTCTGATAATTTTAAAATCAATAATTCGCATAGTGACTTCAGTTGCTTCAGGAGAATCTTAGTCAAGCATCATCTGGACTTTCTAAGGCAGATGGGGATTTCTGCCATGAAATGCTTGGATTGGCAACATCTTTGTAATTGAGTAGTAACTAATCTGATAGGCCAGAATTGTATTAGGCAAAATTTGGGTTAGCTAAGGGGGTCAGTCATAGCCATTTTCCGGAGGGTTGCAGTTAGAGAGCAATTTATCCGCTCTACCATTCCATTGGTTGCAGGGTGGTAGAAGGTTGAGAATACCTGAGTGGTTCTCAGCAGGTCAGCTAAATCTTTCACCAGCGTCAAGCGGAAATTTTGTCCATTATTGAAAAGAATGACATTAGGGAACCCATGCTGGGTGTTAATCCAATTATATAAAAATGTGGTTGTAGCTTTTGCGAAGCGGTGGGGAGTAATATGTCTTCATCCACTCAGTAAGATGGTTCACGGCTAGTAGGAGGAACCAATGTCCATTGGAGGCTCTAGGAAGAGGTCCCACATCAATGCTATTAGTATGGAATGGTTCACAGGGTTGGACAACTGGATATTGAGAGTAGGAAATAGGTCTGGCTTGGCTTTTACGCACCCAGACATGACTCCAATACATCCTGGATAGTAACAAGAATCCCTACCCAACAACATTCAGTTCTAAGCCGCTGGTAGGGTTTCCAAATTCCCTCATGGCTGACTTGCTTATGTCCCTCTGATATGACGTCAGTTCAAGCTGATGGCTTACATAATGCTCCCATTGTTTAGACACATGTTTGAACAATTGACCAATCTTATTTTGGAGATTTGCTGATCTTTCCGTTAATTCAGTTTTGAGGGTCAGAGACTCGTCCTTTCATAAATGTGATTGGGTTAGGAGGTTGTTGGGATTTTTGCCCATATTCCCAGCCTGCTAGATTACTAAGTATTGCCAGGTGAAATTTCCCTAAGGTGAAGTGAATTGGAAATTGGTTGGCCTGAGGTTTGGAGGAACTACGTTTGGGGGATTTTAGATATTTGCTTAATCATATCTGTTAGGGATCGATCTAGATGAATACTTAAGATCTCATTGGGCAGAGTTGCCGGCGAAATAGGGACATCTGATAGTGATTAACTATCATGTGTACCGATTGGGATTGGTTGGGTTTCATCACCAACTGATTGGGAATTAATAGCAAGTTGTGAAGCAAGTTGTGAAGCAAGTGATGCCGCCTGCAACTAGCAAATTGATCATTTGGTGAGTGACCTGCCATAATGGGTAATAGGTTCCATTACCTAAGCAGGTCCTAGCCAATTATGGTTGGTTCACTTGGATTGAGAGGAAAACGTTAGGGACACTTTTTCTGACTCTTTCTGTTTGAGGTCTTAAGGATGTGCAACAACAAAATCCTAGACAGGATGGGGAAGACCATCGCTGCCAAGACAAGGAAGTGTGATTTAATGGCAACGGCTGCTGTTTCATTGAAGAGGTGTCAACCAAGGGTTAGACAGCCAATCCCCTACTATATAATTCCTTAGGATTTACTATGATAAAAAACAGTATTTATGAAAACAGTAATTAGAAAAGCATTATCTACAGTTATATTATCAATTTGGTGTATAGTTTAGACTATCAGCTTCTATTGTGTCATTCTATATTAAGGGTATTATTGCAAAGGCAATAATTGGAAGACTCTCAATCTTTTCTCTCTCGTTGCAATGACTTTTGCAACTTATTCAATTCAAGTCTGATTATAGTTTGATATTATCACAGAGAAGATTAGTCTGCGCCCATATCAGGGAGCAGTTGGGCAAGTAAAGTAATAGGAGCAGGTGGTAGGCCCGCGGCCTCAAATGTTCAAAAACGCCCCGGAGAAACCAGCGGAATAGAAAAAAATAAAAAACCAGAGGTCACTATTTCCCCAGAAATCCTCGCTTGGCAAGCGCGATGCAATTAATACATCAACACGCCGCACTCCCAACCACTCTTGTTGGTGGGATACGGAGTCCATGTGTTTCTGGACATCCAACAAACAGCGTTATGGGAAAAATTTTGTTGGGATGTGCACACTTTTTTCCTGACCGCGGTGTATGTCGCACCTCACTCCATGTCATGTGGTTAGCTGGACCTTGGTTTCAAAAACAAGGAGGCAGCAGATAAAAGCTGCTGTGGTGTACATAGTGATCGACCTCCCCAAAGGGAAATGAGTAGTCAAAACCAAACGCACCAGATGGATAAAATCCAACCAAATTTTCCTCACTTTTGACTTTTTGCTACCAAGGTAAAACGTGTCATTTTGGAACAGCACCTGAAAGATGGTCTCACCGTATATGGCGAAATACAATCTTTTGAATTGCAACACTTTACACTGATGCCACACTTGTGCACCAGCAAAGCCATCGCAGTTCTGATCCAACCAAGGAGATTGTGAAGGACCTAACCCAGATCCTGCACTCCACATATATCAATATTGAAGGGCATACCACCCACCCTTTATGGGTAACCGTGGACAGCGCACCCCCCATCTGCACCCACTGCAATGCGTTCAGCCATAAGGCACATGTATGCCCCACCAAGGAGGGCATCACATTCCAAGAGCACCCCTTGGCAGCCATGGCCAGCGGAGAGGCGCACTATGAACCATCCACAAGCACCAAAGAGGCTTTCCCGTGGGGAGCACAAGCTGCTACTACTGGTAAAACCTATCTCCCCACAAGAGCGGAAGAAGGCCAAGATAGCCCGCAGGGCCGCGGCCAAGGAAGCAGCCAAAGTCACCACCACTATCCCACTCCCAACACCAGGAGGACATCAAAACCTTTGTGGCAGAAGCAACTTGGGAATCCCTCAACCATTCAGATTGGGAAGCCCATGCCGATTGGGTCACCCAATCTGAGGATCCAATGGGTGACTCAATCTCACCCAATCTTTGCAACCAAGCTCCGGTTAAAACGACTTGGGGTCCAACCTACCTGAAATTTTTTTTTGAACTGAACGTTGGTGCACCAAACTCATCTGCACTGTAAAAAATTCATTTGACGTTGGGGAAACAAAAAGCAAAGGCAAAAGCCAACGCGAACCTTTCTGCTAAAATTAACAAAACTACCAATAGCATTGCTACAAACACCCATGCTGCCATGAAGGCCCATGGGGATTTAGAGGAGCTAGTGGCCCTGGTGCCCACCCCCTCGCACCTAAGGTGTGATGGGGGAAACCTTAACTTTAAAGACATTGAATATCGCCGGACTCAAGGCCTTGCTTTCCCAGGATAGGAAACTGAGTTTTTTTACAAAAAATTTACCCGTGGATATCCTGGCCATCCAGGTTTCCCACTGTCCACAAGGTTCTAAGGATGCTTGGAAAACCGTGCTCCCTCCCTTCCCTATCCTTTTGGTCAAAGCATTGTGGGGGCTAGTTCAGAAAAACAATTTTTTCAAATTTTTAACGTCAGAATCCTTCCTTAATGGCTGAGTCCTTATTGTCACTTTCTTGTGGGCTGACGTGGCACATGCTATTGTCAACATCTATGCCCCAACCTGTGCATGAGAGCAATGGGAATTTTTCTCAGTGGTCAAATCCCTCCCATTACCCCAGACCCTTGGGTAGTTGGCGACATGAACTGTTGGCTAAACACACCCATGGACCATTGGCCTTCATCCTCCCACGCCCCCCAGGGTCATGTAGAACTTCGCGTTCTAAAGGCCACCCTTGGGTTAATAGATGCGCTGCTGTGGTAAGCCCCACTGCTCGAAATTATGACACACCCCCAAGTCCACAATGGCCAATTAAGGTCCATGACCCACATCAACCTTATCCTCATGCTGGCGAAATTCCAACCTCACATTTCCCACTTCCAAACAACAAAAATTGAATTCTCTGACCACCGGCTGGTCTCAATAACCTACCACCTACCTGTCACAGTGGCTAAGGCCCCACATTGGTGCAAACTCCGCCCTCCCAAACTTGTGTCGCCGAGATTTTCCACTTGGGTGGAATCAGCAACTTTGGCAAAAGAGTTTGTTACACCATTTTGCATGGACCCCATCTCCACATGGTCTGCCTTCAAAGAGGATACCATCCGCCACTCTCGCCACATCTCTTCCTGACGCTCACGAGCCACACCAGCCATCATTTTGCGCGCTCTGGAAGAGTTGGCACACCTGGAGTCCAATATCCCAGCTACATGCTACAGCCCTGCATGGGGCCGGAAGTGGGCGGAAGCAGCCACCCACCTCAACGCGCTTGAAAGGCAACACAAACATCGGGTTTGTGTTCAGTACAGGGCCAAACGCATTACAGAGGGTGACAAGTTCACCGCATATTATTTTAAAAAAAATTTGCACCACACCAGAGTGTGGCCTGCACACAGGTACAAAGATTGAATGATTCTGTCGCAGATACGCCAGCTGAAGTGGCAATTGAACACAAAAGAATTACTCTGAGTTATACCAATCTGATCCAATTCAGCTGGCTGAAATGGCGGAATTTTTTAACCAGACCCACATCTGCACCATTTCCCAATACCCGGAAATAATGAAGTTAATCACTCTAAATGAACTATGGACAGCCATCCGCGGTGCACCAAATTGGAAATGCCCAGGCCCAGATGGCATCCCATATGAATTCTATAAAAAGTACTTCAAAATATATCCCCACTGCTGCTAGCCTCACTCAACCAAAGCCTGTTGGAAACGCGCCTCCTACCAGGAGGAAAAGAGGCCTTCACAGCCAAACTCTTCAAGAAAAGGGACAAGCTAGACTTAGCCAACTGGCGCCCCATTTCTACAACTAACACGGATAGAAAAATTTTAACAAAAATCATGGCTAACCTTTTAGGGATTGTAGCATCTGCCACCATCTCCCCAGAACAGTTCAGTTTAATACCCAGAAGGTCAATTTGGGACAACGTGCAATCTGTGGCTAACGCATGCCAGTCCACAACCTCTGGGTCACTTGTATTCTTGGACCAACAGAAGGCCTATGATAGAGTAAACTGGGAATACCTTAGGCCTGCCTCCATCAATTCCGCCTACCCCCTCGCTTCATAAACTGGGTAATGCCGCTCACGGAATCTGCAACAATGGCAGTGCGTGGCCCTGGCTTCCTAACGGAAGTAGTCCGCCCTCAAAGGGGCTTATGACAAGGGGACCCCCTTAGCCCACTCTTATACAACTTCAGCCTTGACACACTACTTCGAAATATGAATGCCCAACTCACTGGGGTCCATGTACCAGGCCAAGCCCCAGTCAAGATGATGGCGTTTGAAGACGAATGTGTGGTTGGGGTGTCTAATAATAAAGATGCACGCGCGCTTGAAGCTCTCAATCAGGAGTATTCCCAGGTAAGTAATGCTGCACTGAACGCTTCCAAAACCAAAATCATTCTCCTTGGTCGGTATCAAACCTGCTGGGCCCCAGCGAACAGTGCCCAGCCCGGCCCATCTGCTCACAAACGCGCTCGCCCTCCCAGCTCACCCCACACCGCCCCACTAGTGCTCCCCTTCATGCCACGCCCTACCATAGGGCCTGTCCGCCATCTGAGCGTGTGGGTGGAGGCAGGCGGGTATGCATCAGCAGTAATGGAAAGTCATATTCAAGACAACATGACAAAGCGCATCGCCTCCCTCAGAGCCCACCCTACTTCCCTTACTGGCAGGGTTGTTTTAGCCAACTCTATGCTCCTCTCCAAAGTCTGGTTTGGAGCCCACGCCATCCCCTTCACCCCAGGTTTTTTCAAATCCTTGTATGCCCTTCTGCAAGGATGGCTTTGGTCAGGCCACCCACCACCAGTACGGCTAGAGGTCATGTTTGGCCCTCATCATCATTATAGCATGGGCCTGCTTGACTTCAAAGCCCATGCTGCCAAGATTCCTGGACACCTGGATTGCGGCTGTCACCGCCCCTACGCTCCCCTCCCAACACTGGTCCCGCGTTGCCTGCTCCAAGTTCTCCTGCGCCTTGGGCCTTAACAATCCATAGAACCCTCTCTCCTTGATGAAATACCTGGCTTCACACTCATCAGCCACAGGTCCTCACGGGACTAAAACCCACTACAAACGAATCCTTCTCTCCATGTGGATCTCTGAGTGGAGAATTCATATTAGCGGACACACAGCCCAGAGAGGCCGCCCTCTCCTCAGTTCACACAAGAGGTACAGGGGCTACCCATCCAAGATGGCGTGATCCCCACACGGCCCCATGTCTTAACCAGGGTGGACTACCTGGACATGATGGACATCCCTTACTCCATTAAAACTCAGAAGACTATTTGGAAATATGCACACCATCCTCTGTTGCAGCCTCAATCCGTTGCCATGTGTGGTATTGCCTGAGGCGGGTGTACCATACGGCTGAGTGCTCTAATGCTTTACACTCATCCTGCGTCATGTGTGGCCAGTATGGAACGCTGTTCCACCGCATGGAGAAGTGTCCTACCTCTAGAGTGATATGGCGCGAAGTTCAACGTCTGCTTGGCCAGGATCAAACACATCCCTTCAGTCTGTCAAGAGATATGTTTGCTTTATCAATGGCTTCCCCCTTCCACCCTCCCTCTGTGCTCTGGTGGTTGCAATCGCCATGTGGACCATCCACACGATTGTCTTGGATGCCATCACAGGCTCCACCCCCACCCTCCCAGAAGCTGTCCGCAGATTCCAGTCTCATTTGGTGGACCACTTTCAGGCGTGGATATTTGGATACCTCCCACCCCGTCACTGACAGCTGGTCTCCTCCTGGTTCCCAGTTTGGTTCATCAAATCAGACCATTTCCTCCACACGTGTTCAAATAATGGCTACGGCTTCTTCACACGTTCCCTCACCCTCCCCATAGTGGCGTTCCCGCTGGCAACAAGAGAGAGCTTCGCTTCTCTTGGGTGCCTTCTCTGTTCTAAGTTTTGTTTCTTTTGGGCTTAATTCAGAAGTGTCCATCCCATGGTCAGCCTTCTCGCAATAAATTTAGTGAAATAAAAAATCCTAATATGGCACCTCAGCTAACAGCCTAGGAAGACATATCAGAAGGTGAGGAAGCTTTGGGAAACTTTTTCTGGCTCCAGCTCTAGCTGGTAAACCAAAGCGAACAACATTGGGGTAGGAGCATCAGCGTCATGATGCATTAGGAGATAAAATTGTGGGTTTTCTTTGTTAATGAGGCCGGTAGTGTCCATTGCCTCAACATATTGAGCAGGTTGATGGTCAGTGAAAGTGATGATAGCTGGAACACAAGTGAATGACTTGATGCGCCAGCAGGTTTGGGGATAATTGGTGTTGAAAAGAAAAGTGTTTGCCATGTCAATGCATGTGCAGCTCATACTAAAAGCAAGCTCCTCAATTTTATACTTCGCATCTCCCTCAAAATTGTGGAAAAAATAGGGATAAAATACCCTCAATAAGGGGTTTCACCACCCCATGAAGTTGCTGGCAAAGTAGGGCGTTGGCAGGAGCAGCGGCAGCCTCAACTGCCATTTTATTGATATTTTTGTATATTGGGAAACAATTTTGAGGGCGAAAATGGTGGGGACATGAACTTAGGAGAGTCAACGAAGACTCCTCTAAAACAAAATCTGGTTTCACATATTACAGCCATTTGTCCTCATCAATCCATTTGAGAGCCTTAAATGGATTGGATTCAGCCTGCACTGGGACAGCCGCCAGAATTAGGGCAGTGTCAGGATCATATTGGCCACATGCTGTTGACCATGTCAGCTCAGCTAAAACTGATTCAGTCATCAACTCAGGATTTCAAAATCCAGTTGTATTGTTTAAATTTTTGAAATTTTTTAATTTTGATTGGCTGCTGCCTTGAAAGCGGCGCCAGAATTTGCTGAGGTTGGGGAGGGAGTATTGAGCCCCATTTGGAAAATTGGGCTAAATTGGCTGCTGACCCAATGCCAGAGGGAGGAGCGTCAGAAGTGACAGAGGCGGAAGATATAGGTCACTTGCACTATGAGTGATCAAGCTTGAAGCACAAGGGGCAAATGGCGCAGCCATTCTTGATGCATGCCCATAATGGGTGATCAGAAATGAATCTGATCACCTTGTGAGGGGAATCATGAGGTTGGTGTCACAATGGAATGGGCAATTTCACAAAGGTGTGCAGACCTGCCAAATGATCCACTATATTTGGAACCATAAATTGCAACACGGGGTCTGCACCATAAATGACCAAACCCTCTGTGAGTTTGTGGAGGAGGCATTCAGGGGAAAGTTGGGAGGGCAACCTGGCGAAATGGACCACCAAAGTGGCCTCATCCAGGAGCCAGGTTTGAATGGTAAGAAGGGGAATATTGTTAAAAGTTAACATCAGCTTAGATGCTGCAATTTCATTGACCTCAGAACAGAAACTGAGGATGAAATACCCCTTAAGGGGGTGGAAATCAATGAAGCTGGTAGGTTTAAACACTGCCGTGGCCATCTCAATGATGGCTGCAATTGTATATGGAAAGAGGTTCCCATATTTGACCCAGAGGCCAAAACTCAAATTTCTCCATGGGAGCACCAAAGGGCTCTATAGCACCACCTGGGAACTTGCGAGATAGTGAGCCTAGTCCTGAGGGGGACATAACGCCTGGTTGTGTTGGGGGGGCTAACAGAGCCAGCCCAGCATGCTTTGATGGCAGTCAAACTATGCCAAATGGTGGTGCACCACCAATCCAAGTCGGGACAGCAGGCGTCAAGAGCATCAACATTTATAAGTTAAGGCTTGATTAAGCAGCAATATATTATATTTTTAAAAAATTCATATTGGCTTTGATTTTGGTGTTGAAGCAAATGAGAGTTTCGAAATTTGGAATCTAGGGACTTTTTAGTTCAAAGATACCTATTAAGATTTTTTTTATAAAATACTTTATATAGTATAAGGTTTTATTATATCATGATATACTATAAAACTATTTTTTTAGTACTAGATGGTCCCATATACTATAAAACTATTCAAATTTAGAAATCTCAACATAATATTATATCTCCTAGACTAAGATACTTACATTTGCAAAATTTGGTCTGTATATTCCTCAAGAGTGTTTAGGTTTTAAATTAATAGAATTTTAAAATTTTAATTTATAATAGTCATAAAAAACTGTAAATCTATATATAAAAAATCTGATTATTACATATACCCTAAACTCACATAAGCTAGTGATTTAGATTTTAATATGGAGTTTTTTAGTTTATTGGTAACTAGTAAGAAACCATATTAGAACTAGATGAATTACCTAATCTATGGCCAGATGGTGAGCTTTTTAATTGATATAGTTTTAGCTAGCAGTTTGGTGTTAATTAAACTGAATAGGTATTAATAAAAGTTTTGTTAAGCAAGGGTTGTTAGCCTAGCAGGGTATATCCTACTACCTCTCTGGTGTGGGGTTATTTATGAGTAGGTTAAAAATCTATTCTGTCTATGATAAATTGGGAAGGGCTGTGCTGGGGTGCATGTCCTTTGGTTTAGCGTGAAATATCCGTTATCAAGTTGCTATTATTGTAATGAATTTAATTTAAACAAGACATTGACTGCATACAAAATTTCATTAAACATATAACAGACAGATTTATGATTGATATAATATTTGTTATGTTAATTGGTTTGGGGATAGCAGCGATAGAGATTCTCATGCCATTGGCATCATTCACTGAGCGCGCCAAGACAGCTTTGGAAAGCTCTTAGAACAGTCTTGTTTGCTTGACACCAGACTTGGGGTACCTGTGTGTGGCCCATAGCCTCCTCTTTCCAATAATATGCGTGATTTAAACTTTTGGCTAGCTTTTGCATAGGCTGAGGCTGACATTGAATTTTTCCAGTTTCTACATGCTTATATTAAGTTTTTATTTTACATGCTTACTTTAAATTTTTATTATGATTACTTTCCCGCTTGACATCAATTTTGAGTGATTTTAGAAAAAAACAAGTCTCTTTCAACCACCTCCTCACCACACCAATTTCTAAATTTATGTCCTCAGATCCACCATCTGCTGCCCCAGTATGGGGCAGAGGTGCTTCACCCACTAGCGTTTACCTCTCAATAGGCAAACGCATGTGGACTGGCTCATCCAGCCCTCCAAATACATCTGGCCGCTATGTACCTCCAAGGGACTTAGCACTCCATCTCACATGAGTCCACCCAACCTGCCCTCATCCCTTAGCCCTACCTTAATCTACTATCTGCTTTTGCCTCTGTGTCGAGTATGGACATCTCTTCCCATATGCCAACAAAGTGATAATTGATCTGGCAACTGCCACCTTTGCACCGGCAGGATTTAAAGACTTCCGCCCTTATAAGTGCTATTTTTTATAGGCATCCCCACCAAAGAGGATTCAGTTGCTTCAGCAGCTACGCCCTAAATATACAGAAACACCCACATTACCACCACATGAACATGTCTCTCAGATGATATATACTCGTGGTGACCTTTGTGAACCTCCCCTCATACCTTCCCCCTCAAACACTTTATGAGGAGTTGATGTCATGGTGTACAATTACAGTGAAAACACTATCCTCCAATTCGTTGTCCCAAGTGGTGCTGAACGCCACATACCACCTTGGTCAACGGCCATCATTACCCCCACCAGCTGAACATGGCTGAGCATATCCCACCGTGCATCTAAATCCCATCTGCAGCTGACCATTTCTTTTGAGCCCACTCTGGAAATGGTTGCACAATTTGCCCCCTATTCTATTAATTGGACTACACCAAAAAGGCATGTCAATATAGTTCACACCACGCAAACACAGCCAACTCCACCCATGAGGCCACACCAACAACATTTGTGTGGGAATTTGATTTCCCCCACCCCCACAGGCCATTCACTCAAATCAGAAGCAAAATCTAGCACCTCAAACTCAAGCTGGCCAATGCACACCCATGCCAACCAATCAGGTGCAGACTTGGACACATGTTCAATCCAGAAAATCTCCCACCCCAAAACCTACCCAACCAAAATCACCTTCCACCATATCTTCCTGAATCAACCAAAATCCCTGGAACTTATTGGAGGAAGTGAACTAATCTGGCGAAATATCCAACCACCAAGTTTTCCAATAGATTTAACACCTTATCTGAATTCAGACTTTGATACCCTATCCCCAACCAACTAATATGTCCCCAAATCCAAAAGCTTTTTCCAAAGTGACCACAACCTTGCCAAGGTCTCAGTGGCTGCACCCAATAATTCAATTTACGCAAACTGTGTGCAAAATCTGTCACAGAATTTTAAAAGGGTCTCTACCCCCTTGTTCCCCTCCAATTTTCCTAATACCACAGAAAAGGAAATCCAACGCCTCTACAAAGCTTTCACCACTGCTTCAAGCATGTCGCTGAACTGGCAGATTTTTCCTCATCCACGCGCACCACAAGAGCAAATATTGCAAAATTTAGAACATCTTCTTGATGCCTGCATATAGGATGAACACCAAGTTGCTAAACTCATAGAGGCTTTAATCCAGGCCTAAATTGTTGATCTCAACAACTATTTACTCCACCTTGACCCTCATCCTGCGGATTCCCCAATCCCCTTGCTTTGATCATTGGTCTGCATCTACAATGCTGAGCCTGATGATGACCCACCTGATCCCCCTCCCCCTCCGCCATGATGGGATAAGAAGCTCGCCACTATGCCATCTAGAAGGTAATTTTCTCATTTCTTTTTTTGTCTTACTTCCTGAAAAGGGCGTTCAATTCATGTTTATTTTTAGTTGGGTTAATTTTAGTGTTTCAGTTTCAGTATTGTCTGTCCCCTGGTCATCTTGCCTCAGTTAAATAAAAATAAAGTATATATGAGTACTTTAAGCTTTGACGTGTATCTGTCTTATGGCTGAGAATTAGTTCAGATTCTGGGGTATGAAATGATGTCATAGTGTGATGAGCCTATAGTATTGTAGATGGCTATTTATAAGTTTATTATTTGTATGAGGATGGCTGACCAGGGGACAGACACATCCGATATGTAGGAGAAAAGAGGGGGTGGAAAAAAAGAAGCGGGAAGAGAGAGAGAGCAAAGCAACAGAGAGAGAGAACTCAAAATACGACTTGGCACACTTTGGTGTGGCTGGGGGCCACGGGTGGTGGGTGACTAGACCTTGGGTGGCATGGCGACCCTGGCTAGTAGGGTGTACTGCCTATGGAGACTGTGAGGGTTTTCAGTGTCATATCGGAGGAACCAGATTGGAATCCATGTACCCATCCGTTTCTTCCATTTGTGTTGGAGTGAGCCGAACAGCCAGGCTTGGAAGTGGTCAGCCAAATGGTTGTGGAACCTGACGATGGTTTGGTTAAGGTTGTGGAAGACCCCATTGAATGCGTCGAGGGTAATTGTGTGAATAGACCATATTGCAATGCACACAATTAGGGCCCTCAGTGTCTGGGAGATAGGTGAGGCCATGTTGAGTGCCATGATATCACGGGACAGTCGGAATTTGGTTGTGGGTGATTGTTGAAACAAGTGCATCACGTTGGCCCAGATATGCGCAGATGGTGGGCATTCTTCCAGGCGGTGTGCTAGTGTGTTGGGTCCGCCAAAGATGGCGCATGTCTTGAACATTGAGAAAGTACGGTCAGCTGTACTGTATGTGCGGCGCATGTATCGCCACATTGTGGAGCATACATGTGGGGATAAGAGGGGACAGGTGACGATGTTTCACACCTGTTTTGGGTTTGTAGATCATATGGGATGTCTTGGTGGTCAAGGTAGTCGATCCTGGACAGAGGGAAGGGTGGTAATGGGTTGGGCGCACTAGATGCCGTTTGTCCTCTGTGAAGTTGCACATATTCAGTTTGAGGGTGAGTGTCTTCAGATTGCTGTGCATATGAGAAACTCCAATTTCCTTATCTTAGGTTGTATAGGATACGTTTGAAATATCGATTGGTGTTATGTGGTCCAGTGGCGTTTGGGTGTGTTACAAGGTACTTCTTCAGGGTCTTCGGGTTGGAAGGGGATCTCAGATGTAGTGCCCTTGCAAAATTGGTTTGGGCTGCCTTAGCCCAGTGGAGGGATGGTGGGTTGGGTGACGTCGTGGAGGCTATCCATGAGCCTAGTATTTGCGTTGCTCTTTCCATGAAGTTGAGCAGCCCCATCCCGCCTTTCTTCCATGGGCCGTACATGGTCTCCAGCCTGATAGGTGCACGGTATCCTGACCATAGCCAGTTCTGCAGGAGCTTGTAGACTGCGTCGGTGAAGTTGGTGGAGAAAGGGATCGCATGGGCAGCAAACCATAGCTTTGATAGGATCAGGGAATTGGCTAATACAACTCTTCCGGTTAGTCTGGCTTTATTCCTTTGCGTACATGTCATTCTTTTTGTGATGTTGTCCAAGATGTTGGTTTCTATGGTGTCAAGAGCATATCCACCAGCTTCTAGCCATATGCCCAGATGGCGGATTGGGTCAGTGGCGGAGTGGGGTGCAAAGGATAAGCACAGTGGTTTTATTGGCTTGGGTCTTTGTTGTGTGGTTAGGTGTGTGGTTGGTTGGTTTCTGTGGTGGTGTGGGGGTGGGGCCCAGTTTGAGCTGAATTTGCCCATTACAATTACCTCTTTTTTCTGTTTGTTCAGTATGGCATTACTCACTGACTCATATTGATGAATGATGCGCTCAATCGTCCTGGCATCCCTATTGCCTGAGACTCCAACGACGCAGTCATCAGCGAAAGTGAGCATTTTGGTTGGTGGTTGTCCCTCCAACCTGATTCCGGTGAGCTTTGAGTTTGCAATGCGGAGAAGGGGGTCAAGGGTGAAGTTGTATAGTAGGGGGCTAAGTGGGTCACCTTGTTTGAGGCCCCTTTGGGGGTGATGGGTGTTGGTTAGGAAACCTGAGCCTCTGATTGCAAACTTGGCTGAGCGCGTTAGTAGGAGTGCCCAGTTTATAAAGCGAGGTGTTAGGTTGAAGGCCTTCAGACATTGTTCTAGATATCCCCAGTGTACTTGGTCATATGCTTTCTTTTGGTCCAGGAAAGCAAGGGCGCCTGCGGGGTTAGCTTGGCAGATATTGGCAATTATATGGATGTTATCCCAAATTGAGCGGTTTGGGATGAATCCAAATTGATGGTGTGAGAGGGTTGTCTGGGCGATGCAACCCAAACGTTTGGCTAAAATCTTTGTTAGTATTTTAGTATCAGTATTGGTGAGAGCAATTGGGCGCCAGTTGTTCAGATCTGCCTGGTCTCCTTTTCTGAAAAGTGTGACCACATATGCATCTTGGCCGCCAGGTAGAAGGGATGTGTCTTCCAGGCACTTATTCATAGTTGCTTGTAGAATTGTTGCGATATGTTTGAAGTATTTTATGAAAAATTCATATGGGAGGCCATCAGGCCCAGGGCACTTGTTGCATGGGGTTGATCTTATTACCTCCCATAGTTCATCTTTTGTTATGGGTGCTGCCAGGTCTGGTTGGCCAGCTATGGTGTTGATATTGGCAGATGATAAAAAATTTTCAATTTTGTTGGGTGATGCAAATTCCACCGTGTACAGGTCAGTGTAAAATCGGTGTAATTCAGCTGATATTTCCGATGGTGTGGATACTATTGTATCATCCGTTCAGCGGACCTGTGTGCAGGTCGCCGACTTTGAAATCAGTTTAAAGCAGCAGAAAAATTGGGCTGTGTGAGTTTCTCCGGATAAAATGTATTTTGATTTATAGCATATTTTGGTGTAATGCTGGTGTTTTCTAAATAGGGAGTTTACCTGTGTTGATAGTTGAAACCACAAGCGGCCCCATTTGGGAGTGTATCCCTCAATAGGTGTGTTGTTTTCTAGGTGTTGAAGCTGTCTGATAGCCTTGTTGATTGTCGCAGACATTGCGGCTGTTTTTCTGGAATTTAGGTGGCAAGCTTTCTTAGTTGCATGAGCCTTGAATGTTTCCCATTCAGCGATAAGATTTCCATCAGGTGATTGTCTTTCTTGCCATGTTGTTAGCACCATCTCAATCCAGAGTTTAAGTTCCGGAAGGTGGATGGTGCTTAGGTGAACTCTGTGCCAGGTGGGCGGTTTTTTGTATTTTTCTGAGGATGATAGCATTATCAAGACCATCCGATGGTCAGAGAAAGGGACAATTGTTGTTGTAAAGTTCGATACTCAGTGCCAGAAGTCTATAGGGGCGAGCATCAGGTCAATCCGGGTCAAAGAGACCAGCTGGTTATTGTTGTGGTGGGGTCTTGTCATGTTGGCCAGGGTGGGGGCTTGTTTGGGGATGGTGTCACATATGCCCAAAGTTGCCTTTAGTATGCATATTTCCGTGTGGCCATGGGGTATAGCCCTAGACTTGGGCCAGCAGTCGGTATTGGTGTTTAGCCAGCAGTTGAAATCCCTCGCAAAAAATGTTGCCTCAGGGAATGGGATTGAGAGGATATCAGACAGGAATTTTTGGGGTCATTCGGGTTATTTGGGGCATATACACACGCCACAGCAAAATTTTTCTCCATTCTACTCGAGGTCTGTTAGGAGTAGCTGTCCCTCCAGGCGAGAGGCTGTGTTTTGGATTTTTACTAGAGGGTTACAATTTGTTCATATTACCATCCCACAATGGTATGTCCAAAAGGATTTGGCTGGAAGGAGCATGGTTGACCATGACTCCTCCTCCCCCCGGTGGACAGTGGGGTTCTTGGATGGCCAAGATGTCTATGGGGATATTGCGCAGGAAAGCCATTTTTTGGCCCCGGATATGGGGGACTTGGCTCCTGCGATGTTGAGCGTCCCTATGTTGATTGTGGTAGTCCACACATCAGGAATGCTGGGGTGACCCACTGAGGTCACCCAGTTCCTTCTCACAAGTCATACTGCGAGTGTGAGGTTGATTAGCCATATTATTGTCAGTGTGTTGATCGTCTATCTTGGAGCTGGCATTATTCAGTTTTTTCTGGCTTGGATTACTCCGTATGTTTTGGGTTTGGCGTGTGTTGGCTTTTGCCCCATCAGAAAATTTTTTACCACTTACCTGTGAGTTTGATGGGTGGGAGTTGTGGGTCAGGGTGGTTGGTTCCTGTGCATAGGTGTTCTCACATTGTGATTGGCTGAAGTTGTCTTCCATGTCATCGTTGAACATATATGGTTGGTTGAGAAGATTCTCAGTGGTGCAATGTGGATCTACTCCCGCTTGATTGAGTGTGTTTGATTGGTTGTGTCCAAAAGTTTCTTTGTTTTGGTTGTGTTGGGTTTTATGTGTTGGGTCTGATTGGTTGTTCCGCTGTGCTGCCATGGCATCAGCTTTAATTTGTTCTGGGGAAATTGCGGTGTGAGTTTGGGTCTCAGCAGAACTTGCGGCCTGCTTGCAGGCAGTCTGTTCGCGACGTTGGTCCTTGCACGAGATGGGCTCAACCAAGGTGATATCAGCTCTTTCACCCCAATAGAAGTTGAGAGTAGAGTCTTTAATTTTCCTGAAAGTTGGGCTTGTTTCATCCATATTGTCTTTGCAGAATTCTGGTGCTTCAATCCCGCATTTGATGGGGCAGGCATGGTCCTTGTGGCCTATTGCTGAGCAGAATTCAAAAATGGGTGGGGTATGCTCTGGTGTGATATGGAAGGGGTGAGATACGCTGCCATCGGGGAGGTTGATGGTCACTGTGTGGGGAATTAGGGTGATATCCTCAGCCATGTCTTGGTAAGGTTCAATAATAGCAATTGCCTTTCCTGTGCACAGGTGGGGCAGGAGGGGGAATTTTTCAAATTTCTAATTGTTTGATTACACCGTAGCCTTCAAGGCCCCCGCGGAGTTCATCTGTGAGGACATCACAGTGCATGGTGCCCGGAACTCAGTCAAATATGATGAAGAGGTCGTTTGCCTCATTCCATCATGTGCGCACCGTGCAGATAATTCTGTCTTCATTATTGGTTTTTATAAAAAATTTAATTTTTGCTGCTTCTTCCACGGACATGAACCTGACGTCCACCCATCCTCTGTGTAAATTTTTTTAATTTACCAAGACGGTGTTCAGAAAAGTTGCAGAGAAGGCCTCCCCCATTTTTTCCCATGACTTGAGGGAAGTATCACTGACCATGATTCAGAGGCCATGTTTGAGGGAGGATAAGGGTTGAGAGTGCTCAATTTTGGTATATGCGCCTATTTTTTGCAGGAATTGCAAAACTCTGGGTGTGGCATTGTGCTCACCCTTTTTGGTGGGTGGGTGTGTCAATGTTCCACTGGGGCGTTTTCCCCCGGCAGGTTGGAAGGGCTTTGGGCCTTTTGCACTGGCCACTTTTTCCCAACTGGTGTTGTTGCGGACAAATTTGCTCATATTCCAGTTTGATTGTCAATCTCAGAGAAATTGCGTAGAATCATGTTATTATTAAAAGTGATAATAACGGGAAAGAAAAGCTTTCTATTTTATAAGTTTAGTATGTATCTAACTTATATAATTAACTAAACAATATAGATAAAAGTTAAGTATTGTAAATTTCATTTGTAAGCTTATTTTGTAATTGATCCATTTGGATCAACTATATAAATAGAATAAATAAATTATTGTAGATGGTGTCAAAACTGCCAAGATCAAAGTCAGAATACTGAACTCAGCTCAATTAAATGTGAGGCTAACTCAAAGCTCAGGAGGTCTACTGCACACAAATTAGGCACCAGACAAGCTTCACTAATATCACAGCTATCCTTGTAGAGCATGTTCACCTCTGATGCTACCACTAATAGCATTAATCTTTTTAATAAACTTTTTTCCCCATGGCAAACTCTTGTAGACTTTCTTAGATATAGTTGTTGTACATTGGCCCTTAGGACTCAACGGAAGCCAATCCAACCTCTTCCTTGGCAGCTTGGCTCCATGGTATCCATGATAAAGAGTGTATTCTTCCATACAAAGAAGATCCTAGGCTTGTTACTGCATTCTGTATATTTATTTAATCCCAGACAAAAAACTGATAATTAAATCAATTAAACAATTATAAGTGCAAGTAAAAGGATAAGCTCAAGATTCTCTGGAAAGGTTTTTTATTAAAATAAAAAGTGAAGTATTTTTTATATACTTCAAGGGAAAACCAAGATAGAAAAGTGAATGAAATACTGGAAAATAATTGGGAATTTGTGCTTTAATATTGTGGATTTTCTTTCCTAAAGCTTCCTCACCTTCTGATATGGCTTCCTAGTCTATTAGCTGAGGTGCCATATTAGGAAATTTTTTATTTTTTTAAAGTATTTGTTTGGCCCATTTGCAAATAAAGATCCGTGGAGACTCCCCTTTTTGGGTTGGCTACACTAGTGCTAAAAAGATATTGAGGATTTTCAAGATTCCCTAGTCAGACATCTTCTGACTGCTGCTTTTGTGGCTTCATCCATTTGGTCTAATTCTTATAGCCTTGAGCTTAATCTTGTAGTGGTTTTCCCTGAACCTGAATGTTCAAGGGCGCTTTCACTGGTCCCCCATTCCAGGTGTCAGACCATTGTCTCTTTTGCAGATATTGTTTAATTTCCAAATTTGTTAATATCCTTCTCATTTTCAGGTTTGAGCGATGGCACTCCTACAATTTGCCTCACATTTTGGTTTTAAGAAACCATCAAATTTTTTGTGATTGCCCAATTTATTGATACACACTTTGGACCCTAGAGTGCTCTCATCAGCGTAATTCTTCTAATCATTGTCACATCATTGGAAGAATGAAAATTATTTTGGCCCCCTGAAGGTATATAATGAGATCAATTTTTTGAGAGAGTTTGGCAGTGGCTTCATCTTCATAAAATGAATTCTTCAATTCATTAGGGAGAAAATTATTTTGCATGAAGTCATCCTAACATTGATGATAATTCCTTTTCTTGCCCACATTTATAAAAGAGCCTCAATCACCCCCATCTGAGGTGGGTTGGTCACCTGTACCGCACTGGTTTGGGGTAAATTCTAGTCATTCCACTGGCCAAAGAATGATTTTTCTGCGCCAATTTTGGCTTCATCTGCAACAAACACCAATCCATCAGCAGATATTCCTTCCCTGGCTTTATCCCTCAATCCTATTTATTTATTTCTATCTTCATTTCCTTTGAGTCCCAAAAATCTTTTTCCCTTTATTTTTCTAATGATCAAGTACAAAAACCTGATTGCTATCTCATATAAATTATTAAAAATTCTGTCTATACCATTCTCCTATTGCTGACTATTGGGATTAATCTCTAATTTCCTGTTGTTATATTTCAGTCTAAAAGCGCAACCGCAAATGCCTACTGAAAATGACCCTTACCACCTGATAAACCCAAAATTAAGATGTCACCCAAACCTCCCATCATGATGAATCCATGATTTCTGAGCTCTCACAGCTAAGTGATGATCTTGTCATGGACAACACTCTGGAACCTGTAACAATTATTCCTTTCAATCAATAAACCCTATTATTGGAAGAATATGCCGCTGAAACTAAAAACTCAGAAATTGTAAATCCTGATGCTAATCCTGAAGTCTCAAAGTAATTAAGATTGATGACTTTTAAATGCCAAAGCCATAAAGGAAACTAAATCCCATAGAATTCCCATGATAGAGTATTACAAGAGTCCCCAAACCCAATTGAACACCCAAGAATTGCCTTTACCCAATAATTAAAAATATCAAATGAATTGATTAAGAATGAAAACTCACAGCCCCAAATTCACCCTATTCAAAAACAAGTTTAATGCTTCTCTTGCACAAATGACCCAAGACCAACCACCTGCTTAACTCACCTTTTGCCTATGTATCAAAGTTTTCAAGTAGATCTGTAATTCTGAAAATTTTTGAAATTTCAAAAAATTAGAATAGATTTAACTGGTCCTAAATTATGATGACAATATAAAGCTTGATGAAGATGAAATTCCTTTGTCAAATTTGGTGCAGCATCATATTGATGTCACTGAGACTGAACAATATCCTGACAGCCCTTCCAACTACCCCAAGCTCATGGACACTTAGTTGAAACCAAAATTCAAAGGGACTCGCCAGTGGGCTTATTCACCCCTACCAGTTGCCATAGGTATCTTTCATGGTCATGGTGCCTAAGAAAATTGGAAAGCTATAAAAGTGTATTAACTACATCCCATTAAACAAGTTTACAAAGAAGAATGATTACCCACTGCCTCTAATTATATTATATTTGATGTCATGGGGGAGCCCAAGTGTTCACCAACATTGACCTCTCCTCTGGATACTACCAGTTGGACATGACCAAAGATTTGATTAAAAACCACATTTGTCACCAAATATGGTCATTTCAAGCACACTAAAATGCCCTTTAAACTTACTGGAGTCTCACAAACCTTTCAGAAGCCATGGATGGCACATTCCGAGATACAATCAATTAATGTATTACTGTTTTTCTTGACAATATCACAGTTTACTCCCCCAAACTTCCACCAACACCTCTGAGACCTGAAGATATTATTCAAATGGATTAATCAGGTTAACTTCGATATTAATGGATCAAAACTGGTCCTATGCAATAGAGAGCTCAAGCTATTAGGTTACATACTTAAAGTAAAATAGACTGATCTCAATAAAATCAGAGTTAATATCTCCCGGCTGACCCTGAAATGCCAGAAAATTACTCATTTTCTTAACCATTAACTATTAAAATCCTTCCATTCCAAATTATAGTCTAGTTTCTGTACTTTTGTACCATCTTAAGAAGAAAGGAGTTTCCTGGTAATAAAATCAACCCAAACAGCCCAGTTTGATGAACTAAAGAAAGCAATTAACTGAGCTCCCATATTAATTTTCCCAAATTTCAAGAAGCTTATCAAGTATACCAACATAAGCTATATTCCCTCAGAGCTGTAATGACCCAACCTTGACATGAAAAAACTACTTATCAAATACAAATCCAAGAAACTCAGCACCGCCAAAATCAATTATGCCTATGAAAAGAAAATAATTGACATTGATTACACCCTGAAGATTCCAGTATTACTTGCTGGATCAGAATGCCAAAATTTACATCTATACCTATGCCTCATGCTCTTTATTCAACAACCTAACTTAAACAGCCACCAAAGCCAATGGTGATATGAGATAATTGAATTTATTGTGAAATCTATACACCTACTGGGAAGGGGAGGATACCCCAGTGGTAGAATAGGGACCTCTACTGCTGCCTCCCTGAGTTTGATTCTGGTAGAGAAACTTTGGGTAGGGGACAACTATGACTGTGTTGGCATTGCACACCAATGCCCCGAACTGAGATAGCAAATAGCAAAGGTGGTACATGGAGTTCCAGGCCTATCATACACCGCGCATGGAGGTTTTCCAGATTTTATCCTCCTTTCCCATTCATTCAATTTCTCATTAATTGGTGCGGTATCATCCCCAGGTTGGCCCACCTCAAATAAAATATAAAAAATATACACCTACTGGGAAAGCTAAATGCTGTAGCTAATAGCTTCTCCTGTAACTCTCATGTTGTTGCCACAGTCCAGGATTATCATATGGAACTTGTATTTTGGACCTGAGTTGTACAGATTTGACAATTTTAGACCTTTGAAGTCCCTGAGGAAATACTCAATGATTTTTTTAAGTCCAAGTGCACCAAGTTGTTGGATGTTGATGGACAACTATATCTTAAAGTTAAGAGCACCTTCTTTAAGTAGTTCTGAAAGATTTATTCTTGAATACCTCAAGAAAGTTCATGATGACGGAGGGCACTTTAGAAAGCAAGCAACCTGGGACAATTATTTTTTACTGGTGGCCAAATTCACCTACTGACATCTGTAACTATCTCGCCACCTATTACGCCTACCAAGTTTTCACTAATCAGCTCTGATTGTCATGGCTTGATGACATAGTTAAGGGTATCAACTGTAAGGATAATGCTGTGCTTCAGGAGAATAAATAGGCTAAATTAGCAGGTCTTCTTGACCTCAAACATACCCAGGAATAACTCTGGGTTTAGGCCAGATCCTCAGGTTGGTCTAGGGGATGTGCATGATGCTCAGCACTACGTTATGGCAAGGTCATTAAAAAGCACTAGCTATATTCATAAAGGCAATAGTTCAGTTTAGTTGCTCGGATAAGGTGGCTAAAACCAGTTCAATTTTCACATTGCCAAATTGAGAAATCTCAGCCTGCAATCAATAATTTGAGTTCAGTCAATCTTAAGTTACAGTACCCTGGTTAATGGTAAGGTGTGACAATTGGTTTATTTAAGCTTGGCACCATTTTCACCAATTGTCAACTCGTTACCCATTGCTTAAAGTATGGTTTTTGAGACCAACTTTCCTCTTTGGTCATCTTCCTATATAAAGTTTTCTGTTAGTTTACGTTTCTTATGGTTCCTTTAATGAACTGTGCACAGGCCTCCTTGGGAGGTCTCTAACAACGTTGGCCGTTCTATTTTTACAAAGACATCTACAATATCTAGTTCACCGTTGGGCCCCTTTGGTCCCTTCAGATTGAGGCGCCCAAACACTACATCACATATCTCCATTTGGTTATGGACTTCCCCATGGTCCACCCAAGGTTTGTTGTTTATTTTGTTACCAACTACTCTATACCGCGTTAAACACCCCTGCACGAGGTTATTTTGGCTCTGGCACCCTTTGCGGTGCCATGTTTACTATTATCCTGATGACTAAATCCCTGGCGGAGCAGTAAACCATCTTGCACCACCTCTCTGGGAATGGGAGAGTTACAGATACTCTTAACATTTGACGACCAACTTACTTATTATAGGTGCACTAGAGTTATCTGAGTGGACTTTTGAGAAGTGTAAATTGGGTGTGCCAGCTGTTGGTCACGTCCAAAATGGGGTTCACCACAGTTTTCTCATTTTGCTAATGTTTGGTGCATCTTCACGTTATTCTTACTACCTCCAACTGGGAAGTCCTCACCCTTTTTGCTTGTACCTGGTAGTTTCAGACGTTTCATGATCCAAGGGTCGAGATTCCCTGACTCTCCCCAAAAAATTGACAAAAACACTATTATTAAAAAATTTTCTTGGCACTGCGTTTGGACAGTGCAGGTGGGATCATCGGCAAAGGGCCTGGTGGTGATGGCCCTGGATAACAATTCACAACCCTCCGCCCAATTAAGTATGGGGTTGTTCAAAGCTCAAAACGCGTTTTATAACGCTGGTTCCTTATATAAAAACGAGCCAAATATCATCTCTTGTGGCTCTGATATGGAACCAATTAGTATACCAAATCACCCAGAGAACCTGCGCTTGACCCCTACCATGATATTCAGAACACAGGCGGTGAAAAAGCAATTAATTTTTTAATATAAAAATGTTTATGCAACTTCTAAAGATATGTTGGGATATGTGGCCTCTGTAGTAAGAGTGGCTAATTATCCCTCTTCATTCTATGATGCGAAAACATACCCTGAAGGCATGCTTATGTCTGATGAAGAGTTTTCAGATGAGGTGTTGGCGTTTTTTACTTTGAATAAAGACCATTCAGGATTTTTTTTGACTGCTACCCTTTCATCCCTTCAGGCAGAATCAGCACTCCTGTTTTGGTGGATACCAGGGCCTCTGAGAAATTTATTGACCAAGACCTGGCCAACTACCTTGACCTGAATTACTTGCCAGGTGGTATGGTTAGGGGAGGGGCTTTCTAAGGTATTCCCACACAGAAAATTGTGGGGTTAGTGGATTATTTAGTTGGCAAATACCATTTGGCTGACCGCTTCCAAGCTATCAAAAACCTCTTGTACCCCATTTACTTAGGAGTAGAGTGGTGGCGAAAGTTTGCCGTCAGAACCACTTTAAGGACAATACCTTGTCCTTAACTTTGTAAAATGGTCATAATATTTGTTTCTTTGCCTGAGGCTAATTCTCAGAGCAATCTTCCCACTGGCCAGATATTCACACTCTCTGTCTTGCTCCGTTTCTGAAGACACCTTTGGAGGTACCCTTACCTTCATGTTTGGAAAGGCTGGAATCTTCATTTGATGCGGATTCAGCCAATGTACCACCAGCTCATTAAGAGTTTGAATGCGAATTCAAGCTTACAGTTGATCTGGTGCATATATCTTCTCCCATTTACCCTTTGACTATATGGGAGGAAGCGTCCTTAGATATGTAGGTTAAGGAGCAGTTAGAAAAAGGCGCAATATTCCAGCGTACCTCCCCAGTATGCTCCCCACTTCTCTTTGTGGAGAAGTCTGATGGTATCTTACACCCATGCATAGAATATGGGAATCTCAACAATGTCACAGTAGCAGACTGGCATTCCATCCCAAAGGACTCACAGATTGCTAGCTATGTGGAGAAGGCAAAATTTTATCCAAAGTGGATTGTTTAAACGCGTTTAATTAGATTCAGATCAAGAAAGGCCAGGAGTTGCTAACTGCATTCTGGACCGGAAAAGGAATTTTTCAGTTTCAGGTTATGCCATTTGAGCTTAAAAAACCCTTGCTACTTTTCAACGCCATATTGATGCGGTTTTAGGGGACTTGCTGGGGGTATGAGTGGTAACTTACATGGATGATATTCAGTTGTTTTCCACGGATCATAAGTCCCATGAAGCACACCTTTGGCAAGTGGTGGAGCATTTGAGGGCAGCTGACCTTACGCTAAAAATTAGTAAATGTGAATTCTTCAAGTCTTAGGTCATCTTCCTGGGCGACGTCGTGATTGACCAAGGCTACATGATAACTCCAGACAATGAGAAGAAGATTTGTGAGTTGACCATCCTAACTTCAATCAATAAATTGTGAGTGCTTTAAGGATGTGTACGTTACTTAAGAAATTTACGCCATTCTTTCTGAGGTGGCAGCACCCCTATATAAGGCAAGTGGAGCTAAAATTCTCCAGTGATCACACATTTTTCAGGATGCCTTACAGCTGTATAGTGCACCCTGTTTTCCATATCCGTCCTTCTCCATGTAGATCCAGAAAAAGAGTTCATTGTGGCTAATGATGCCTCTAACTTCGCCATAGCGGCTGCCTTGTTAAAAGTAGGCAAGGATGGACTAGAGCATCTGGTGGAATACTTTTCCAGAAAAATGTCTTGACCAGAGTTAAACTACGCCATGTATGACAAAGAGTTATAAGCAGTGGTTGAGGTGCTTACCTATTGGTGTCATTACTTATGTGGCTCATCCCAACCATTTTAAATATGTACAGATCACTGTGCCTTGTTGCACTATCATGTACCTCATGTCTTGACCCTGAAGCAAACCCGCTGGCATGAGACCCTGGCCAAATTACGTTTCTTATGAGTTTACAAAGGGCAAGAATAATTTATTTGGCAGATGCTTTGAGCTGAAATCTTGCACTGGCTCCCAATACTAAGGAAGTAGTGGTTCATAATACCCACTTGATGATTTCTCTGAGTAAGATTGTTTCCCAACTTCCCTCTCCCATAGCCCATGTATCAGCTCTTGCTCCTCTTGAAAATGCTGTGGAATATGATATTTCCAGAAAGGTAGTATTTTCACAGCCTTTGTCAGCTGAATATACCATGGTTCCCGCTAATAGTGGGTTAAATCAGGAGGATATTACCAGAGATTACCAGGTGAAGGATGAAGAGGTGTGGTTTCAGGGGCGCCTATGGGTTCCTGCTGAACCATTCCGCCTGGAAATTATCTAGTGTCATCATTACAGTATCATTGTTGGCTCTTCTGGGAAGTCGAAGACTCTAGAGATATCTCTGGTGTTCTTATAATTGAAAGGTATTGGCCAAACAGGTTGCCAGGTATTGTGAGGAGTGCCTGGTCTGCAATCAAATGAAGACAAATTGCCAAACCCTCACATGGTTGTTGGTACAAGTTCAAAAGGCTGAAGGACCTTAGATTTCTGTATTGGTGGATTTTTTGTGGAGTTACCTGCATCTGATGGTTATGACGCCATCATGGTAGTGGTGGACTAGCCTATTAAGTTAGCCCACTTTAGCCCTTGCAGAAACAACAGTAACCGTGGCAGAAATGGCTATTCTCTTCTTAATTCATGTGTTTTCTCTTCATGGGGTCTCCAAGAGATAATATGTGATTGGGGGCCCAGTTTACCTCTGTCTTTTGGGAAGAGTTTTGTAAGACTCTTCAGATCCATCCTTGCCGTTAAAATTCCTATCACCCCCAATAAGTTGGGCAGACTGAACGAGTGAATCAGTGCTTGGAGCAGTTTCTGTGGTGTTACATTGCTGTGAACCATTCATATTGGATTTCTCATCTCCACATGGCCATGTTGGAGAATTACAAGTCAAATATTGTAAAAATGTGTTTCAGATGAAGTAAGTAATAATATTGGCCAAAAGTCCCTGGTCAATTCTTGGTGGAACCCCTCAAATCGAGGTAAAACATTTATTAATACAAATTGGGCAAATAGCATGATTTTGGACAGTCAGATTGCACTGAAAGAGTGGCAGTATCAAGGGAGCCATTTAGAAATCCCTCCTCATCTTACAACGAATTTAGTTCAATTCACATTTTGGAAAACGGCCCTTTTTCTAGGATTGTAGGGGGCCTCGCAAGGTGCAATATTTTCCTGTCAAATGATTGAATAATATATTCTAAAACCTTTCCGCGTTGATCTATCCTACTTGTCATCGCCCTCCATTGGCTGTTTCATAAAAGCAAGGCAGGTCTCAATAGCTCCAATAGGTTGAATCCCTATTTTCCCTAATTCATAAATACATAGCCTAATCAGAACTATGATCCTCAACACCATTGGTTACTAAGCATCAAGATATTATAAGGTTTGTTTCTTACCCCCGTGGTACTAATAAAAAATATAAAAAATCAACACTTTTAGTTACTTTATTTTATTATTTTACTATATATGTTCAATTAAATCCTGAAATAATAATTTATCCATGAAGTATGACCTGCTGTCATATTCAGGATTCTTGGTCCAGCGTCCTTGATTTCCTGATTTTCTCCTCATCCTAGACAGGAGACTCTTGCCATCAATGTTTGTTTCATGGCTCAATAAGAATACTTAATTCTATTCACCCTCATTATTTCGCTCATAACAACTTGGCTGTAAGTAATTCCTAATTTTTCCCTTGGAAAGCTTATCTCATTAATTTTGAGATTAATTTCCCCCGAAATTGGAGCCTAATGGATTATAGATTGCATAATGTCAACTTCTATATAAGTCTGACATCCCCCTCTCATCCAGCTCATATGTCAAACTCTGAATCTCGCTACCAGCAGCTCCTCAATAGTCTGTCTGATCCAGACCTCCGTCTCTTCCAGCAGATGAGTTGGGATGCTCAACAGAACCTCTTTTATGGTCCTTTCAGGACTCATACGCCTAGTCTGGTGCAAGCGGCTAGTCCTTCTATTGAATTACTGGAAATGGTAACTAATCCCTCCAAAACCAGGCTGGCCATCATTTCAAGCAACTCTTGGCTGACTCTTTCCTTGCAGTCAGTTCCAGAGCTGGACTTCAAAACCCTCCTGGATTTGGCTCCTTTTGCTGATGCTCCAAACATCATCATAGATGCTCTGGAGATTATGCCAGTTGCTCTGGGCCGTTCATTTCTGGCTGGCTCAGACCTGCTCCCTGAGTTCCTCTTCTGACTTGGACAATTCTACCAACCCGCTGTGCTGGTTTCTGAGCTTTTAATCGGGAACAGCATACATTTTGAGCTCCCCTACGCTGAACTCTGGGCCCAAGTCACCGAGGCTTTGAATCTAGCGCTGAATCCCTCTGATCTTGACAACCTTCTGGATTGGGATACTGCCACTTATGCTCTTCGCTTTGCTGGCCAAGTTCTTTAAAGTTGGTCTATGAAGCTTCCAGCATCACCTGGATTCCACCGGTCATTCAGCTTTAGCTTCTGTGAAGCCCATAGTCACTGTTTGCAGGATGCAATCCACTCTCTACACAATTACCTCTTCTCTGGAGCTTCTCCTTGGTATCTTCCACTGATGGCATTAGTAGGAGGCATGATTTGGCAATCCCCATCAAGTATTCCTTCTTTTCTGCCAGCCCAGATGTCCATTGTCCTTGATGAAGCCCATCAGCAGGTGCTCAAGACAAATCTTCTGGCTCCAGTGCCATATTGGGATTACTCGGGGTTATTCGCCAATTGCCTCTTTCTTTATTGCTTCCTTCCTCCCCGCTCCTGGGTTTTGTGATAGGCATCTTCCAACATTTCAATTTCCCTTCCCTAATTACTTTTTCTCAGGGCTTGGAGTCCACTCAACAAATGTGGTTTCGTGTAGGTCTCACCCTTGCAAGTATCTGATTGCATATCTATTTTGATGGGCTGTTTATTCCTACCATGATCCATCCTTTCTCCCCAAGAGGTGACATAGGCGGAATCATCCCCATACTGAGTACAATTAATAAAAAAAATAAAAAAATATATCAGCTTTTTTATCTATGCATTTAAAAATAACTTTTTTCCCAATATTTTTTATTGATTTTTTATCTTTATTCTTCTTCTTTTTTCCTATGGGACTTAACCTTGTTTCAGTTCAGAGGTCCATCTTTTGCCCCAAACTGGATCCTGAGTACTTAAACCTACCAGTTTTCCATGGTTCAGAGGTCCTTTTTTAGACTTAACCATCTAGATTGGTTCAGAGGTCCTTTTTCAGAATTGACCTAATCATCAGGACATGACCAACTTAATGGTTCATCAGTCCTTCAGGAGCTCTTTTATTTTTTTCCTTGATCTAATGCTTTAGATACTTAGTGTGGACTCGATTTACAATTCTTTCATCCAAGAGATTCTTGATGGAGTAAGCATCAGTCATCATCTTGGCAATTACTTCAAATGGACCCAACTACAACGCATCTAAATTGTTTCTACATCTGAAACCATATGTATTGCAATAGACAACGCTTTCTTTATTTTGATATTCTTCTAATGCCTAGCAGTTTTTGTCATCTGTCAATTTTGCTTGTATCCTTTTCTTCAAGGTTGTATCAAATGCTTCAATTGCATATCAATCAGGATACTCATCAGTCAGTTCAAGTATTTCTTGATACTCATCCCCTACATAGGTTCCACCACCAAATATAATATCAGTGGCAACGTGGCCTTTCTCCCATATAGTAATTCAAATGATTTCTTTCCCATTGCTGTATGGTGACTAATGTTATAGGTGAACATCACCAAACTCAGGTACGTTCCCCACATGGAAGTTCTACCTGTGACTAGCTTCCTCAGTGTCGTAGCCAGCATCCTATTGAC
This sequence comes from Massospora cicadina, assembly GCA_022478985.1. Lineage (NCBI taxonomy): Eukaryota > Fungi > Entomophthoromycota > Entomophthoromycetes > Entomophthorales > Entomophthoraceae > Massospora > Massospora cicadina. The sequence continues at coordinate 116,103 of JAKSZP010018450.1, read as the reverse complement.
CCATTCTACCAGTCCGTTCATCTCCAGACAGTATGGTACTGATATGACTCCTCAGATCCCCATTATTTCGTTTAGCCTCATGATCACATGAGATGTGAAGTTGGTCCCATTGTCACTCAGTAGGAATTGCGGACATCCATGCCAGTATACTACTTGAACCAGGATTAATCTCGCAGTACTGGTAGTGTCTGCTCTGGTTAGGGCCTTCATTTTGACCCATCTCATCAGATGGTCAATGGCTACTATGATGTACTTGACTCCCCTGTGCTCATTGCCAGCGGTCCCATCACATTGATGGACACCATGTGCCAGGCAAATCCAGGGTGGACCATTCAGTATCCAGTTGTGTTCTTATGTGGTTTGTGCAGCTGACACTCCACGCAACAAGCCAGATGATCCACGACATCATAATTGATTGATTCCCAGTAATAATACTGGTGAATATGATCAGTTGTTTTCCTCAGGCCTCCATGCCTGACAACCTTGTGAGCTGCTTGTACTATTGCTGCTCTTTCTGACAGTTTTGGGAATAATAGCCGCTTCCCGTTTATCATCTTGAATACTTGTCCATCCATGTTTTTGGTGTTTTTTATTACTTTTCAAAGCGCACCTTGGATTTCTTGAGGCTCATCCTCAATTCTTCCTTCAACCATTCTCTGGAATAGCATATCCACCTGCGGATGTACCAACTGGACCATTAGTACCGCGATAAGCCATCCGCGTTCTGATGAGAAGCCCCTCACTTGGTGGACTATCTCATAATCATAAGCCTGGAGCTTAAGTGTCCATCGGGCCAGTCATCCTTCAGGTTGCCCATAGATTGTGCAGTTAATGCAGCGAAGAGTGGTCCGTCACCACCTTAAAGTGCGTTCCATTAACATACACTCAAAACTGCTTACAGGTCTAAATGACCTCAAGGCATTCACGCTCAGTCACGGTGTAATTCCTCTCAGCAGCTGAGAGTGTCTGACTTACATACGCCACCGGATTTTCGTCCCCAAGTTCATCTACTTGGCTCAGTATGGCGCCAATCGCCATTAACAAAGCATCAGTTTGAATGATAAACTCCCAATCAAAATTTGGATATTTCAGAATCGGCAAATTTATCAAATACAAGCGTAACTCAACGAAGGAGTCCTGTTCCTCTTCATTCCATATGAATCCTTTTTTGGATCCTTTAATAAATGATATAAAGGGTTTAATATTCGGGCAAAGTCCCAAATAAATCTTCTATAGTATCTGACCATCCCAATGAATACTTAGATGTCTCAGACACTCTTTGGTACAGCCATACACACTATAGCTGCTATCTTCTGGATTTGCAGCTGCAACCGCTTGTGTTGATCATAAATCACAGGTATTCCAACTATTTCTTGTAGAAGTGTCACTTCCTTTGCTTGATATTCAGGTTAGCTGTGGACAGTCGCTTAAAAACTTCTTCCAAGTGGTGCAGGTGATCAGTAAATGTTCTACTGAACACATTGATATCGTCCAGATATACCAGGATGCATGAAAACTTCAGTTCACTTTGTTATCGTGTCCATGGCCCTCTGAGACGTCGTGGCGCATTACAAAGACCCTGGGGCATCCTCATCAGCTGGTATAACCCCTGCATGGTGATAATCGCGCATTTTTCTTGGTCTTCTTCTGGCAAGTTGTTCTTCCAGTATCCTGAGATTAGATCCATTGTGGAGAAATACTTCGCTTCTCCTAATTGATCCAGCGCATTGTCAATCCTCGGTAGGGGATATGAATCCTTCTTCATAATTTTGTTCAGCCTCTGGTAGTCAATCACCACCCAGTTTGATTCATCCTTCTTCTTCACAATCAGAATTGGACTTTTCCATGGACTTGACGATGGAAATAGAAGCCCATGCTTCCCTAGTTTGCTGATCTCATCTTCCACTACTGCTTTGGCGGCTTTCAATATTTGGATTGGTCTCATCCTTATCAGTAGATTTTCCCCAGTTTTGACCTTGTGAATTACATCGCATGCGTATCCCAGATCTTGGTCATCCTGAGCAAACACTTCCCAATATTCATTAAATAATTTGAGCACCTCCTCCTACTGGCCTTCTAGCAGATCGCGATCTTCTCACAATCAACTAATAGGTTGATGCTTTCAGCTACCCAGCCATTAATTCCATTTCATTGAGAGACCCAAAATCGTGGAATCATCTCAATTTGGCTGTCAGAATCAATTGAATAAACGCGATAATCTGATTCCTCTTGATCTTCATCAGTTTTCCGCTCAAATTCGCCAGGAGAACTCGTATTTCCCCATGGCCTGTCATTATTATCCTGGGAGCCACCCATGGCTCCACTCTGGACTTCTTCCAGGGGCTTCCAACTTCCTCATACAACAGCTCCGGAATCTCTAAAGTCAACCCTGTGTCAACTATTATCTGTGATCCGGCGGTATGGTCCTTTCTTTCTTGATACACAATGGAATTCCCCAGTTTTCTAGGATTTCCACCGTCATCTTGCATTGCTTCCTACCAACTAATTGGTATCAAATTGGTACAATGCCGCCATTGTATATCAAATTAATGAAGTTGTTTCTATGATTTAATGGAGCATCATCATCATTCTGGTATACCAATGGTAACGTCTGACCCAGGATGGTCAATGTATTATCCTCAAAGTTACATTTAACTCCATACTTCAGTAAAAACTCAGTTACAATCAGGGTATCGTAGTTTTGGTTTGCCAAAACTATCGCTGGTGCAGATACCACCAATGACCCAAATCGTAGTGGCAGCACACTATATGCTCCTCAGGAAACAGTGGTGTTCAGCCCAGCTATTCAATATTCTCTCTTGTGCTCCAAGTCTGGCGAGATCTTCATTTTCTTCACCATCTTGGTCAACACAATATTGATAGGCACTCCACAGTCGACAATCGCCCTCAACTTCACTTGATTCACTTAAATATCTATATATGTCTACTCAGAGTATTGTAATATAGTATTTACTGAGTGAATGGCAGCGCTATTAGCCAAATTTAGGGTGTGAATAATCTGCGCCAATAATTCAGGAAATGATTCCTTTATCACGCTGAGAGGGCTATACAGATTGGCCTCATCTAAACAGACATCTGATAACTCATCAAAAATCTTGGTGGTTCAAATCTTCTCCGCCAATTGTTGGGCATATGGCCAGGCAACTTCCTGATTTAACTCGGGGTTGATCTTCTTTGCCCCAGCTCTGGTCACAGCATTCACATAAATGTTGACCACTTGGTATAGCTGATCCTGCTCGTCATCTATGAACAGATCACCAATATCTATTTCTTCATTCATGATATCAGGAGGAACAGGTTTCTCCGCTGCACTAGACTATTCCTTGTCTAGGAAGTGGGCTCTTTTCCCAAATCTTTGGAAATTTCTGTCTCTTTAACCTGGACCACGTTAATCTGATCCTTCAGATTTTTGCAGTGCATGGCGAAATGTCCTTTCTCGCCACACGGATAAAAGACCTTCTCTTTCTTACTTAACTGTCTGAATTCCTTGGGCTTATTTCCCAGCCTGGTTCAGTTGGTAGCCTCTTTTGCTCCTTCATTTCCCTTCATGGGATTCGGATTTCAGATCAGATTAGACTAGACGCTTCTATTTGGGGCATCAAACGTCGCTTCCAAAATCTTCAAGTTGTCTACCATTTTCGAGGTAGTTATCTCCATTGCAAATATGAAAGACATCATTTGATGCAAAGTGCGATAGGGCTGAAGGCCACTTGCAAAGTGATTCTAGCATCAAAATTTTCTAACACTTGCTCTCCAGCCAGGATCTGTGACTCCTGGTAAAATTGATCTGCAAAGCTAGCAAGAGACTTGTCTTTATGGAATTGAATTCCCATAAATTCTTACTTGCATTTCAAAATGTGGGTTGGACTCCCAAACTCCTTCATTATTGCCGCCTTTGCCTCGGCATATGACCAGATGTCCCCCTCCAAGTGGGGTAACACTAGGTTATGACAGTCAGTGTCCAGGCAGTTCATGACCATCAACGCCTTTTGACGATCCCCATATCTGTTCATAGTCATGTCAAACAGTTGGAAAAACGCTGGGGCGTTATCCTGATGGAATGTAGGCAATTTTGGCATTGTTATAGAATCCTCCAAGTCATTTTGGGCCAATTCTCTCAGTTTGGCTACTCAGCTAACTTGTGGATTGACTTTGGGCATCATCTTCAAAATGGCATTAAAGGCAGGCAGCATATTTCTCAGGGTATTCTACTTCCCAAGTATCATGCAAGGACTTCCATCTTCAGCATCACTGGCCATATCAGGCTCACATGCACATCTGTGGGATTTTAAATCCTCTATTTCTTTCATCAACTTCTCAATGTCCACACCAAACTTTCTCAAATAAACGCGATCTGATTCATGTTCTATTTTCAGGAATAGGACCTCTCGAATGAAGTCTGCTTCTTTCCTCTTCAACGAGTTTACTTTGCTGAGTAACTCATTCCTGAAGTTGGCTACGTTTCAACTCCTCCTCCACCTTGGTGACTTGTTCTTCCAAGGCTGCGATCTCCCGATGGTCCACTGAGTTTAAGGCATTCTGATTCACAGTGGCGATCTTGGTCCACAGCTTGCGCATTTCTTCTTTATATGACATAATAATGGATTCTTTACTCAACTACCCCTGTAGTGAGCACCAACTTGTAAAAATTTACTTAGGATTAATTATCAGCCATCAACCTAGTAACCTTTTTACTGCACAGGTTCAATTTCCTCATACACTTCGTCGCATTTTATAGAATATATTATCTAGTAATAGTATGGAGACTATTATCCATAGTTGAGATTGAACTATTATTAGCACCTAACGATTCACAAGCACTTCCAATTAAATACTCTATAAGTCATACTAACTTTTCTCTCTCGTTGCAGTCACTTTTGCAACTAATTCAATTCAAGTATGAATTTAGTTTGATAAACTCACAGAGGAGATTAGTTTGCGCCCATGTCAGGGAGTAGTTGGGCAAGTAAGGTAAAAGGCACAGGTGGTAGGCCCGCGACTTCCAACATTCACAAATGCCCTGGAGAAACTGGAAGATTAGATAAAATAAAAAACTGGCAGTTGCTATTTCCCCAGAAATCCTCGCTTGGCAGGTGCGATGTAACCAGTACATCAACACACCGCACTCTTAACCACTCTCATTGGTGGAATATGGAGTCTGGGTGTTCCTGGATATTCAACAAACAGCGTTGTGAGAAAAATTTTGTGGGGATGTGCACATTTATTCCCAACCGCGGTGTACGTCGCACCTCACTCCATGTCACGCGGTTGTCTGGATCTTGGTTTCAAAAACAAGGAGGCAGCAGACGAAGCTGCTGTGGTGTGCGTTGTGATCAAACTCCCCAAAGGGCAGCAGGTCATCAAAACCAAGCACACCAGATGGACAAAATACAACCAAATTTTCCTCACGTTTGACTTTTTGCCCACTACAGTCAAGCGTGCCGTTCTGGTGCAGCACCTGAAAGCTGGTCTCACAGTATACAGTGAAATATAATCCTCTAAGATGCAACGCTTTACGCTGATGCCACACCTGTGCACCAGCAAAGCCATTGCAGTTCTGACCCCAACTGAGGAGATTGCAAAGGACCTAACCCAGATCCCGCACTCCACTTTTATTAATATCAAAGGCATACCACCCACCCTTTCTGGGTAACCGTAGACAGTGCACCCCCATCTGCACCCACTGTGACACGTTCAGCCATAAGGCACATACATGCCCCACCAAGGAGGGCATCACATTCCAGGAGCACCCTTCAGCGGCCATGACCTACGGGGAGGCTCACTATGAACCAACCACCAGTACCAAAGAGGCCTTCCCGTGGGGAGCACAAGGCTGCTACTTACTAGTAAAGCCTGTCTCCCCTCAAGAGCAAAAGAAGGCCAAACAGGCCCACAGGGCCACGGCCAAGGAAGCAGCTAAGGTTGCCTCTGCTATCCCACACTCCCAACGCCAGGAGGACATTGAAAACTTCACGGTGGAAGCAACTCAGGAATCCCTCAACCAATCAGATTGGGATGCCCAAGCTGATTGGGCCACCCAATCTGAGGATCCAATGGGAGACTCGATCTCACCCAACCTTTGCAACCAAGCCCCAATTGGAGCCAATTTGGTCTCCAACCTACCTGAAAATTTTTTTTGACCTGAACGTTGGTGCACCAAACTCATCCGCACTGCAAAAAATTCGTTTGACAGTGGGGAAACCAAGAGTGAAGGCAAAAGCCAACGCGAACCTGTCTACTAAAATTAACAAATCCTCCAATAGTGTTGCTGCAAACACCCACGCTGCTGTGAAGGCTTGTGGGGATTCAGAGGAGGCTGGTGGGCCCAGGTGCCCACCCCCTCACACCTAAGGTGCGATGGGGAAGCCTTCACTTTAGGGACGTTGAACATCGCTGGACTCAAGGCCTCGCCATCCCAGGCTAGGAAACTGAGTTTTTTACAAAAAAATTTACCCGTGGACATCCTGGCCATCCAGGAGTACCACTGTCCACGAGGTTCTGAGGATGCTTGGAAAACCATGCTCCTCCCTTCCCTTTCCTTCTGGTCTGAGCACTGTGGGGTGCTTGTTTGGAAAAACAATTTTTTTAAATTTTTATCATCTGAATCCTTCCTCGATGGCCAAGTCCTCATAGTCAAATTTTTGTGGGCTGACGTGGTGCATGCTATCATCAACATTTATGCCCCAACCTGTGCATGAGAGCGTCAGGAATTTTTCTCATTAATCAAATCCCTTCTGTTACCCCCTGACCCTTTCATAGTTGGCGACATGAACTGTTGGTTAAACACATCCACAGACCACTGGCCTACCTCATCCCACGCCCTCTAGGGTCACATAGAACTTTGCATTCTAAAGGCCACCCTTGGGTTGTTAGACATGCTGCCGCAGCAAGCTCCACTGCTCGAGAACATGATGCACCCCCACGTCCACAATGGCCAATTAAGGTTCATGTCCCATATCAACCTTATCCTTGTGCCGGTGAAATTTTGATCCCATATTTCCCACTTCCACAATTCAAAAAGATTTCTCCAATCACCAGCTTGCTTGATAACCTACCACTTACCCATCACAGTGGCTAGGGCTCCACACTGGTGCAAACTCCGCCCACCCAAACTTGCATCACCAGGATTTTCCACATGGGTGGAATCAGCAACTTCGGCAAAAGAGCTTATTACACCATTTTTGCAGACCCAATTTCCACATGGTCAGCCTTCAAAGCAGATACCATCCACCACACTTGCCATCTCTCCTCCCGACGCTCATGAGCTACATCAGCTATCATCTCGCGCGCTCTGGCAGAGTTGGCAAACCTGGAGTCCAACATCCCAGTTATGGGCTACAGCCCTGCTTGGGGATGGAAGTGGGCAGAAGCAGCCGCCCACCTCAACGCGCTTGAAAGGCAACACAAACATCAGGTTTGTGTTCAGTACAGGGCCAAACATATTACAGAGGGTAGCACATTTTCCGCTTATTTTTTAAAAAATTCTTTGCACCGCACCAGAGTGTGGCCTGCACACAGGTGCGGAGGTTGGACGATTCCATCGCGGATATGCTGGCTGCAGTGGCGATCAAAATACAAAAGTACTACTCCAAGTTGTACTGATCCAATCCAATTCAGCCAGCCATAATGGCGAAATTTCTTGATAGCACTCACATCTGCACCGTTTCCTGATACCTGGAATTAAAGAGTTTGATTACTCCAAATTAACTTTGGTCAGACATCCGCGGTGCACCAAATCAGAAATGCCCAGGCCCTGATGGCATTTCATATGAGTTCTATAAGAAGTACTTCAAATATATTTCCCCACTGCTGCTTGCCTCGCTTAACAAGAGCCTTCTGGATACGCGCCTTCTACCAGGAGGGCAAGAGGCCTTCACCATCACACTCTTCAAGAAAGGAGATAAGCTAGACCTAGCCAACTGGCGCCCCATTTCTCTAACTAACATGGATACAAAAATTTTAACTAAAATCATGGCTAATCGTCTAGGGATTGTAGCCTCTGCCGCCATCTCCCCAGAACAATTTGGTTTCATACCCAGAAGGTCGATTTGGGACAATGTGCACTCTGTGGCTAATGCATGCTAGTCCACAGCCTCTGGGGCACTAGTATTCTTGGACTAACAGAAGGCCTATGATAGAGTAAACTGGGATTACCTCAGGGCCTTCCTCCACCAATTCTGCTTACCCCCTCACTTCATCAGCTGGGTGATGATGCTTACAGAATCTGCAACAATGGCATTGCGTGGCCCTGGCTTCCTCACGGAAGTAGTCCGCCCCCAAAGGGGCCTACGCCAAGGGGACCCCCTTAGCCCACTCTTATATAACTTCAGCCTTAACCCACTACTTTGAAACGTGAATGCCCGCCTCACGGGGTCCATGCACTAGGCCAAGCCCTAGTCAAGATAATGGCGTTTGCAGATGATTGTGTGGTTGAGGTGTCTAATAATCAAGATGCAAGCGCGCTTGAAACTCTCATCCAGGAGTATTCCCGGGTAAGTAATGCTGCACTGAACGCCTCCAAAACTGAAGTCATCCTCCTTGGTTGGTATCAAACCTGCTGGGCCCCAGCGACCAGTGGCCAGCCCGACCCATCTGCTCGCACATGTGCTCGCCTTCCCTGCTCACCCCACACCGCCCCACTTGTGCTCCCCTTCATGCCACGCCCTACCATAGGGCCGGTCCGCCATCTGGGCGTGTGGGTGGAGGCAGGCGGATATGCGTCAGCAGTAATGGAAAGTCATATTCTAGACAACGTGAAGAAGCGCATCGCCTCCCTCAGAGCCCACCCTACTTCCCTTACTGGCAGGGTTGTTTTAGCCAACTCTATGCTCCTCTCCAAAGTCTTGTTTGGAGCCCACGCCATTGCCTTCTCCCCGGGTTTTTTCAGATCTATGTATGCCCTTCTAAAAGGGTGGCTCTGGTCAGGCCGCCCACCGCCAGTGCGGCTTGAGGTCATGTTTGGCCCTTGCCATCATGGTGGCATGGGCCTGCTCGACTTTAAAGCCCATGCTGCTAAGATCCTGGGCACCTGGATTGCAGCCGTCACCACCCCTATGCTCCCCTCCCAACACTGGTCCTGAGCGGCCCGCTCCAACTTCTCCCACACCCTGGGCCTTACCAATCCGTCGAGTCCTCACTCCTTGAAGAATTATCTGGCTTCCCTCCCATCGGCCACAGGTCCTCACTGTACTAAAACCCACTATAAATGAATCCTCCTCTCCATGTGGAGTGCTGAGTGAAGAATCCATATTTGTGGACACACAGCCCAGAGAGGCCGCCCCTCTCCTCAGTTCACACAGGAGGTACAGGGGGCTATTTATTCAAGATAGCTTGATCCCTACACGGCCCCATGTCCTATCCAGGGTGGACTACCTGGACATGATGGACATCCCTTATTCCCTTGAGAACCAGAAGACTACTTGGAAATACGCACACCACCCCCTGTTGCTGCCTCATATCTGTTCACATGTGTGGCGCTGCCTGAGGTTGGTGTACCATATGACTGAGCGCTATAACGCTTTACACTCATCTTGCGTCGTGTGTGGCCAGTATGGAACGCTGTTCCACCTCCTGGAGAAGTGCCCTATATCTGAAGCGATATGGCGCGAAGTTCAACGTCTTCTTGGCCAGGATCAGGCGCATCCCTTCATTCTGTCAAGAGATATGTTTGCTATATCCATGGTATCCCCTCTTCCACCCTCCCTCCATGCTCTGGTGGTCACAATCGCCATGTGGACTATAGACACGATTGTCTTGGATGCCATCGCAGGCTGCACCCCCACCCTCCCAGAAGCTGTCCACAGATTCCAGTCCCATTTGGGGACCACTTTCAAGCGTTAATGTTTGGGTACCTCCCACCACGTCGCCATCAGCTGGTCTCCTCCTGGTTCCCAGTTTGGTTCATCAACTTGGACCCCTTCCTCTACACATGTTCAATTGTGGTTACGGCCCCTTTACACTTCCCCCTCCTCCCCATAGTGGCGTTCCCGCTGGCAACAGGAGATAGCATCGCTTCTCTGGGGTGCCTTCCCTGTTACTGAGTTTCATTTTCTTTCGTGTTTACTTTTGGAAGCGTCCATCCCCTAGTCAGCCTTCCCCACAATAAATTCAAAATTCTATAAGTCATACTTGTAGGGATTTAGTCCTCATATTCTTGTCCACCTGATCTTTGTTAAGATACCCCAGTGACAGTCTCTCTCAGCCCAACACACGTTTGGCAGCTATCCCTGATTGTGGTTCCTTCATCTCTAGATCCCCACTTGGATCTTTACTCTTCTCTCTGAGAGTCTTCCAATTATTGCCTTCTGCAATAATTTCCTTGAGATGGAACAACACAATATAAGCAGATAGTATAACTATACACCAAATTGATAATGTTACTGTAAAATACTTTTTTATTATAGAAATCCTAGGGTTTTATATAGTGGGGACTTCAGCTGTCTAACCCTCGGTTGACATCTCTTTGATGAAACGGCAGCCGTTTCCATTGAATCACCCATCCTTGTCTTGGCAGCGATGGTCTCCCCCATCCCAGATAGGATTGCATCATTGGACATCCTTGAGACCTCAAATGGAAAGAGTCAGAAAACGTGTCCCTAACATTCTCCTCTCGATCCAAGCAAACCAACCATAATTGGCTAGCAACCTGCTCAGGTAATGAAACTTTTTAACCATTATGGCAGGTCACTTCACCAACCGATCAATTTGTTAGTTGCAGGCGGCATCACTCGCCTCACAACTCACTATTCATTCTCAATTAGTAAGTGATGAAACCTGACCAATCCCAATCGGTACACCTGATAGTTAATCACTATCAGATGCCCCTATTTCATCGGCCACTCCACCTTATGAGATATTAGGTATTCATCCGGTTTGATCCCCAATGGATATGACCCGGTGAATATCCCAAAACCCCGAACATAGTTCCTCCAAAACTTGGGCCAACCAATTTCTGATTCACTTCGCCTTAGGGAATTTTCTCCTAGCGATACCAGGTAATCTAGCAGGCTGGGAATATGGGAAAAATCCCAACACCCCCATATAGATGATTTGGCTCAGCAGCGATCCAAAGCCCTGTCTCAACTTGTACCCTCAAACAGCGCGTAGGCAAAGCCTCTCATGAGGTTTCTCCAATTATTGCCAAACCCCTTTTCCTTGACAAATTCACCCAAGGATAGGGTAGCATTGCCTCATTCCTCTTCTTGTATGAGGCTGCTTTGAAGGGTACAAACGAACCCATAAAACTAGAGCATATCCTCCCCTGTATCAGCTGCTCCACCCAAGAGGTGAAGGTACCTTATATGGACTCCCTTAAAGCTTTGGCTGATGTAAAGAAAGCGCTCATTGAGCAGTTTGTATCAGCGCAGAGCTTACAAAGGCAAGAACAGGCGTTTATGTTCATAAGTCTACTTGTAAAAAGTATCAGTTGCCACCTTTGTTGATTGGTTTTACAAAGCAGCCTAGCCTCTCCTGCTCGCTAAAATGCTACCATTAGATGATGCAATTGCAGCTATCTTGGCCGGATTAGCGTCAAATCCCTCCTTATTATTGCTTATCTCTTCTGTTTAGCGCTCTTTCCATAATGTACGAGTAATAAGGAGGCCTTGCTAGTGGTGGCTGACATCTACTTATTTGACTCTACACAATAAGCTCTGAGGAAAGCATCCACTCCAACCACTCTAACCTCTTCTAAGGCTGTCTCTCTGGAAACATTCTCCTGCAGAGTTGCCACGACTAAATGCTTTTCAATCCTGTAAAATAGCCATAGGATAATGCAATGATGGGGAAGTGCTTTCATTCGCCTTTAGTTCAAAAATCCTGTTGGAAAAGGCAGATGTCCCTTTGCATTGCTCCTCTTTTTCTTTGTAGCGACCTTCACAAGTGTTTCATTGTATCATCTTTCCAAGACGCTACCTTTATCTCCCTCAACCACACCTCTGGCTATCTCTTATCTGAAACCAGTAGCCATGGGGTAGCAAAAACCCCCTACTTTGAAGGTTAAAAATCGAGCTGTGATAACATCAACGCCCTCTCCAAAAGATAATAGGGTAGATGAGCTCCCCCAGGGTCTCTCCTGCAAACAAGGAAACCCTGAACTTGCCTCACAACCAATGGACTCATTGATGTGAATTGATAACCCCTCTAATGACGAATCTGAAGGGGTTGTGAAGTTGTTGGCCATTATGTTTTAGGATCCCCAGGTGAAGTGGAGGTACCTGCCCATTTGAACCTGAAGAGAGTGGATTGGGATAGGATCCCCTGTCAAGCTTATCTTCAACAAGTGTTTAGGAGTCTTGAGATTTAATGACATTGCCAGTGACGCTAATCAGTTTATTGCCACCATTCTCTGACCAAACCATTGTGTTCATACCATGCAGTCTATCCAGAAGAAATACCCTGAGACTGCTAAATGACTTGCTTCTACCCTCCGTTTAAAGGAGGTCCTCTCTCTTTCCCCCAATTTGAGTGGAACCTTAACAAAAATGGAGGTCATCATTCATAGAGTGCGGGTTAGGGCTATACTCTAAACTGGGTCCCCAGCAAACGCTGTTCCGTCAAAAATAATTAGCAAAATTAAACTGCCCCCTAACCTCGACTACACTCTTTTTTGGGAATTTGGGACTGCTGGCCAAACAATAACTGCGCCATTGGGCATGCTCTTCTGCCCATCCATTTTAGGAAGCTCATTTTGTCAGCTCCAGTGGGGGCACTAACTAACAATACCTATGATCTATTCATTGGTACCAAGGTCATTCTCAAATTATAAGGGATTATTAACTTAATGCAGGGTTATCTCTCCCAGCTTAACTACGAGATTAATCTAATTCTGACCAGTGAAGAGCTTAATAAAAAAGAATACGCTTTCACTATTTAGTATTTCTCTTCTAATTTTAATCCTACATTATATAACATCAGGACGACATACAAAAAAGGTGCCTCAATCAGTGGACGCACTAGAGGGTATCCCTTTCTATGCTTCTGAAGATGTGGTCATCAAGGCTGGTGAACAAAGGGTAGTTAACACAAAGACTACATGAAAATCCTACACAACTGCCTACTGCACCTAATTAGCATTGATGGAGTTAGTCCTTGGGAGCCCAGAGTTTGTCAGGCATGCAAGACCCGCCTGTCAATAATCTTTTAACCTCCTTCTAGGGAATCTCACCAAGAAAGATATGGTTGTAAATTCATCAGGAGCGGTAGAGGCCTGCTGATTCCCCATGAGAAAATAAAGCAAGTTTACTGTATTTGGTCTATGGAGGATTGGGCTTACCTGCCAATCAGACTTTATGTACCCTACCTTCCATTCATATCTCTGTTGAACTAACCCCAGCTGATATGGATAAAGCCCACACCCTGCTTGAGGCTTACAGTGACATTTACTTCAAAAACGATACTGACTATGGGCACATGAATGGTTAGACTCATACTATTGATGTTGGGGAGGCTTCAACCCAACCACTCCAAACTGTACCACAGCTTCAAAGTTGAGGAGTTACAGATGTGGACGGAGCTCAAACAGTTGCTGGACGCTGGGTTTCTGGTGCACTCACTGTTGAGTAGCTGAATGGGCTTAATCATCAGATATTTGATAGGGACGTAGTAAGTTAACATGCTTAATTTATTATGGATCATATTAAAGATATCAATAATCATGGATCAGGAATATCCTATGCTTTATGCAAAGCTTGGGATCTGCAGCCTAATGATTCCACTTAATAATATTTGACTATGATGACACGGGCCTTAGGATTTGTTGGCTAAGTCAGACTTTTTATTTAACTGAGGTAAGCCGACCAGGGGACAGACATTACCAAATATATGTGAAACTAAGAGAATAACTAACAAATATAAAATTAGGCACCCCAGGGTACTCAAGTTACCCCTGTTGCCAGCGGGACTGCCAGGTATGGGGGTTGGTGCACTACTCCGAGAGGGTTTCCCCTGCTATGGAGCAGGTGTGAAGGAAAGGGTCTGTGTGGAGGAACCAGAGTGGGAACCATGATTCTATGAGCGCTTTTTGTCTTGGTCTCATATATCCATAGAGCCAGGCTTGGAAGTGCTCTAGTAAGTGGACATGGAATCTGTTAATAATCCCATGAGTGGTTGGGACCGTGCCCTTGAACGCATTTAATGCAATTGTGTGTATTGTCCATATTGCAATGGGTATTATTAGGGAGCGGAGGGTAGATGGGATTGGTGAATCGATCTGGAGCGCGAAGATACTTTTCTATATTGAGAATTCCTGTTCGTTTTGAATCTTATGCAGGCGTGCGACTTCCTGCCATATAGCTTTGGTTGGGGGGCATGTTTCTAGGCGGTAATGTAGGGATCCCTCCCCTCCACATACTGCACATGTTTATTGGAGGGAGTTGGAGCGATCTGCCATCCTATAGGTTCTTCTCAAACAGCGCCAGGCGTTTGCTCTTATCCTTGACTGTAGGAGTGGGTGGTGTGTCATTTTCCACATTGCTTTCTGTGTGGTTAAATCATAGGGAATGTCCAGCATATCTAGGTATTCTATCCTAGCTATGCTTGGGGTTGTTGCAAGCATATCCCTCTGGGGGTGGTTTTCTGGGTTTCTTAATTTGAATTGGGGGCTGGGTCGTCCCCTTCCCTGTATAGTACCCATGTTCTCTATGGTCCATCCCATATGGCAGATAGTTCTTAGGATATGTTTGATATGAGGGGAAGTTCCATGCGGACCTGTTGCAGTAGGGTACTTGGCAAGGTATGAAAGTAGTCTGGGTGGACTATGTGGGTTGGTTAATTTGAGCGCCTGTGCAAAGTTAGTCCTTGCTGCTCTGGACCAAAGTTGTTGTGGGAGGTCTGGAGCAAGGATTTCCTTTATCCAGGTACCTAGGATGTGATTGGCATGGCTCTCAAAATCTATTAGTCCCATGCCTCCGCTTGAGCATGGACCAAATAGTGTTTACATCCGTATAGGAGGGTGAGAGCCAGGCCACAGCCAGCCCTGGATAAGCGCGCGAATTGAGGTTATAAAGGTAGGTGAGAAGGCTATCGCATGGGCCTGGTACCACAGTATTGGGAGGATGAGCGAGTTAGCAACTGCAACTCGTCCTGTTAGTCCTGGGGTTCTCCCCTTGAGGGAGGCTACGCGTTTGGATACCCGTTGTAACAGGTTACTTTCAATTGTCTCATTAGCATATCCCCCTGATTCTAGCCAGATTCCAAGGTGTCAGACAGGAGTGGTGGTGGGAGGTGTTTCAAAGGGTAAAATAATTGGGTTTTTTCTTCGAGTGTTGGTTTGAGGTTCTGATGTTGTAGCTTAATTGTTTGTGTATTTGCCTAAGAGGATGATTTCTGTCTTCCTTTTTTGAGCGATGCATTGCTCACCTTGGAGTATTCCTCTAGAGTGTGTTCCAGCTGTCAGGCATCTTAATTGTTTGCTATACCTGCTACGCAGGCATCTGCAAAGGCCAGTATCTTGACTGTTGGTTGTCCTTGTGCAATTATCCCCATGAGACGTGAGTCAGTTACTCGGAGGAGCGGGTCAAAGCTGAAATTGTATAGCAGTGGGCTGAGGGGATCCCCTTGTTTGAGCCCTCTGTGTGGTGTGATCTTGTTTGTTAGGAATCCAGGGCCGCATACAGCCATGGTTGCAGATTCTGTTAGGAGCATCGCCCATTTTATGAATCTTGGTGGGAGTTTGAAGGCATGTAGACATTCTTTTAGGTATGGCCAGCTAACACGGTCATACGCCTTTTCCTGATCCAAAAAGACCAGGGCACCAGTTGCTTTGGATTGACAAATGTTTGCAACAGGGTGTATGTTGTTCCAGATTGAACGCCCTGGTATAAACCCAAACTGGTTGGGTGATAGGACGTCAGATGCAATTGCGCCTAATCTAGCTGCTAGAATTTTTGTTAGAATTTTTGTGTCAGTGTTAGAGAGTGCAATTGGGCGCCAGTTGGCCAGGTCCAACTTGTCACCCTTTTTATACAAGGTTATAACATAGGATTCATGGCCTCCTGGTAATAGGCGTGTTTCCAACAAACTCTGGTTCATTGACGCCAATAGGAGGGGGCGATTTGTTGAAAATATTTTTTGTAAAATTCGTAGGGTATCCCATCAGGCCCTGGGCATTTCCTACGTGGTGCACCGCGAATTGTTTCCCAAAGCTCCTCCCGTGTAATAGGGGATAGTATATTGTAATTTGGTGGTGTACTTTGTATCTTGGCAGTTTGAATAAATTCTTTAATTTTTTGTGGATCTGTTGGCATATCGCGATATAATTCGGTGTAATAGTGGTGTACTTCCTCCTTGACCTCCTCAGGGTCAGTTGCCACGGTGCCATTGGTCTTGCGGACCTGTGTGCATGCAGGCTGGTTTCCAAGGGAGTGGAATTGGCGGAAAAAGTATGTTGAACAGGTTTCGCCTTCCTTTATGAACTTACCTTTGTTTGATACTTTGATTCTCTGTTGGTGTTTGAAGATGAGATTGTTAAGTCGGGCTGAAATTTCTGTTCATTTGCGTCCCCAATTAGGGCTATAGCCAGATCTCGGAGTATTTATTTCCAGGTGGTCTAGTTCTGCCAAGGTACGCTTGATTGTGGCTGTGTCCGCGGTGTACTTGCGTGATGCAATATGTTGGGTTTTGTTGATTAAATCTTTCTTGAAATTTTCCCATGTTCTGATGGGATCTGAAGTGAATGGGGCTGTGAATTCTGGGTTTGTAGCCTTGTTTTTAACCCAATCAGATATCTTGGGCAATTTTATATTTTCTGGGTGAAGCTTTCTCCAAGGCGACACCTGTGTGTGGGATTGGGTTGGTGCTAACTGCACCATAACTAATCGGTGATCAGAAAAATTGATATTTTTTGTTGTAAATTTGGAGATCCTTGAGTGATGGGATTGTGGGATGAGGATGTGGTCAATATGACTCATTGATATGAGCAGTCCCTCGCGTATGTTGGGTCTTGTCATGTGGGGAAGGAGTGGTGAATTGGGGGGAAGAGCATCCTGTAAGCCAAGAGATACCTTCATTGTGCGATATTCAATGTGTCCAGGTGGGTATCCCCTGGGATTAGGCCATCAATCTGTATTGGGGTTATCCCAGCAGTTGAAATCGCCTAACATGATGATATCTGGTGGGAGGGTGAGAGTAGAAATTTTTTCAAAAAAAAATTTCTCTCAGTTGCAGTGCACGGTGCATAGATACATGCTAACAAAATTTCATCTTAGCATGTGATTGTTGTTACCAGGACTCGACCATGCAAGTGTGATGATGAATTTGTAATTTTAAATTTTTTGTTGTTTTGGACTATCACCCCACAGTGAGACGTCCATACTGATTGTGATGGTGCGACCCTGGTTGACCAGGATTCTTCTTCTCCTTGTAGACATTGGGTTTCTTGGATGGCCAAGATGTCTACAAGAGGTTTTCGCAGGAATGCCAGCTTTTTGGCTTGGGACATATGAGCCCTAGCTCCTGCGATGTTTAACGTCCCTATTGACACTGAGGTGCCCGTGGCGCCTCAGGAGCAGTTGGGAGGACCCTCTGGTCCTATCCCGCCATGGCTCATTTTGGCCATGCTCCGCGTCTGTACTCCAACTCTTTCACTGCCATTGTTGGTTCCCTTAATCTGACCCAATGATTCAAGGGAATTGCGGTTTTTTGCATTTGCGTCAACTTTTCCTGCACAGGTCTCATGTTGATTTGATGCGGGTTGTTGATTATATTTTATATTTTTGAGGTTCAACTTTGTTGCATTGTGCACCGCATTTTCACCCAAATTGCGGTTGCATTGTTCCTCAGTATGTGCATGACTGATGACGCTTTGTGGCTCAGTCTGGTTACTGTGAAAATTTTCGACCTGGGCATATTGTTCTGATTGGTTGGTTCGGTGAATATCCAAAATATCCTCCTGAATTTGTCCGTGGTTAATGGCGGATTCCGCGTGTGCTGCTTCTTCAGCCGCTGCTCTCTTGTGGGCTTTTTGTGCTGCTTTACGCTGCTTACTTGTAGCTGGGTCCACGATGGAGTATAGTCCATCTTCACCCCAGCGGAATGGGTGGTGGCCATCAGTCATTTTGGCGAAGTATTCATTATCTTTGTCCATAGCTTCCTCACAAAAATCATTTTCCATTAAGCCCTCTTTTACATGGCATGCATGTTCCTTGTGGCCCAGTGAGCCACAGTGGTTGCAAATGGGTGGTGCGCGTTCCGGTGTAACTCAGAATGCAGCTGACTGGCCCCCATCTGCAAAGTATATTCTGCTGCGCGGGGAATTCTGGAAAAACCTCTTCCACTTCTGGGAAGGGGTTGATTACAGCGATATCTTTGCCCGTGCACAGGTTATGCATTAAGAAAAATTGCTGTAATTTGAGTTGTTGGATTTCTCCATAGGCCACAAGACCTTTGCGGAGCTCCTCCTCGATTACCTTATGAGGAAGGTTGGTGGGGAGTGAGTCAAAGGAGATAAACAAAGTTTTCACTTTGTTCTATCTGGTGTGCGCGGTGCGCACAATTTTTTTGCCCTCAGGGAGGGCAATTTCCACGCAGATTTTTGCTGCAGCATTGGCTTCATCGGCTGTTTCAAAACCAATATTGATTCAGCTGCAGCCCATGTTGTTGGTGGCTACGTACACCGCGTGAGGGAAAAGTGAGGGCTGTGCCTCACATGTTTTCTCCCACAGGGTCGGTGACTCATCCCCAAGGAAGAGTCTGATCCCATGTTCCACCTTTGACAAAGGCTGGTTGAATTGAATGTACATGTATTGTGCGTGCTTTACAGTAAGTACCATAAACCCAGATGGTGTCTGATTTTGCGATTTTTTTATGGCTTGGGTTTCCTGATCCCTCTCCAGGGCATTTCTTGCCCTTAGTTGCACCGTTAAGCGCACCGCTTGCCACAACGCTCGCCCATGTTGTATTATTTTTGTTATTAAAGTCACCCATCTTTCCTGTGTGTGATTATCCAAATTTGCTGTTCAAATAAATTGTAGTAACTAAAGTGATTGTTACAAGAAAGAAAAGCTTTGTCTAAGTCAGACTTAATAATAATAGGGGACTTAATGATCAGGCACGTGGGATTTGTTGGTCTATGTTAAATTAGCTTTTAATGTCGCTTAATTTTAATTGAATTAGTTATTAATTAGTGGTATAAATCACCTTGGTATGTGCTGCTGATTGCTATATAAAAGCATTGGTTCATCTATTTGCAGACACGTCCAAAACTCTGTCTTGAGAATATTTATAAATTTTGACACTGACCCTGAGGCTGTGTGATATGCCTCAAGTCAAAAGGGCTGTAGACCTTCAGATGACTTATCATGTTTTTTCTCTGGCCATGGGCCATTGAAAATGCCTTTATGGGTAATATGTTGTGAACATCTAACCCTATAAATTATCTCTGAGTTGATACTAATAAAGTACAATTAAATATCACCCCAAGTTCATAGTTTAATTTGCAAGCTTTTTATATTTAATACTTTTAAGTTGTGTTAAGTCGATAATTTACTTGGGATCAGGAGGATCTGGGTGGCGAGCCATTTTCCAAGCAGCAACAGAAGAATACAGCTCCAAAGTATCATTTCCAAGGAGTTAATATCTTAACTATTGTCACTGTCTGGTCTATTGTCGCCATACAATAGACGCTCAAAACTCCACCTTACCACAGAAGAAGAACCAACCATCAAAAGTAGGCCAAAAACTTCAACATTCACAAAGCCTTTGGTTGTCCCCTCTTCTACTCATAAAGAAAAAATTGGAGATCATCAAGTATTAGTGGACTTCTGTAAGCTGAACAACCTCACCAAGAAGGACAGCTACCCTATCCTTCATATTGACGACGCTCTGGCCCAGCTCTGAGGGTCCAAGTTCTTTTCTTCCATGAACTTGGCTAGTGGGTATTGGCAGATGGACCATTCTCCACAGGATAAGGAGAAGTGTGCCCTTATCTGTAGAGAGGGCCTATTTCAACCCACACAGTCCCCATGGAATATTCAATGCGCTGGCCACTTTTAAACGGGTTATGGATCATATTCTTCAGGATCTCAAGCTGAACTGTGTGATTGTCTATCTCAATGACATCACAGTTTCCTCAAAGACCTTCAAAGAGCACCTCACGCACCTAAAGGAAGTTATTCAACGCTTGTGGGCATCTAATATCAAATTGAAGCCCTCCAGAGGCACGTTCTTCCAAAAGAAACTGGATTTTTTGGGCACAATATCTCACAAGATGGGATTCAACCCCTAAAAGTTAAAGTTGAAGCAATATCCAAGATTTTTAAGCCTAAAACCCTTCACAACATTTAGGTATTCTTGAGCATGATGGGTTATTACCATCAATTCATCCTGGAGTTCGCCCAACTAAGTGAGCCCCTAATACGTCTCTTGGCTAAAAACACTCCACTCCATCGGAGTGCTGAACAAAAAACCACAATTGATACTCTGAAGGAGCTATTGCAAAAAATACCTATCCTCCATCACCCTGACTATGGCAAGCTAACATGTTGTTCACAAACGTCTCCAACTATGCCGTTGGAGCAATCTTGCCTCAGTTGGATGAAAACGGGGTTGATCATCTCATGTCCTAAATCAGTAAGATGCTCTCAAGAGCTGAACTCAATTACAGCGTCATTATAAAAAGTGATTTTCTGTCATACTAGCTATTAAATACTATCTCTCTTTTTATATGGTACTTCATTTAAAGTAACTACTGACCACGTCTTTTTTAGGTATTTACAGAATATGATAGATTCCACTGAGCGGTTGGCTCGCTGGGATCTTAAGCTCCAGCACTATGATATGACAATTTAACATCAAGCTGGGATGAGCCATATGAACGTTGATAGGTCAACACGGCTCCCTGTGCTTCACCTTGACAATAGCAAAGCTGAGAGGTTTCATAACTTCTAATGACTCCTGACGCATGGGCTGGTTAAGATGTCTCAGTACAGAAGATGCTAGCACAGCACTCTCATGACACAAAGGTGGAGAGCGGGAAGTTATATGAAAAGGTAAGGGGCAAACTGGTTAACCTATCTTAGCCTTCAGAGAGAGTACCTGTCATCTTGAAATCTTACACTATCATTTGGCATGGCATAGTATGCAAAACCTACAAGTGTTAAAAGAGAGGTACTACTGGGAGGGCATTATGGAAACCATACTTAAGTCTTGGATGCATGCCTGAACTGTAAAAAACAATCCAGCTCAAGACCCAATATCAGTATTAACCTACAACTCCCCAACGACCCTTTCACACCATAAGTTTGGATGTGGTAGGTCCTCTTCCTCTGACTACCAGGGGCAATCATTATATCTTGGCCTGAATTGATCATTTTACCAAAAGGTTAAAGCTGTTTCTCTACCCGCTCTGATTGCTAAAGCCACTGCCACCTTCTTACATCAATTTATCTTCATGCGGCATGGTTTCCCCCAGGTCCTCCTTTGTGACAATGGGAAATACTTCACCTCCCAAGTGGTAAATCTCCTCGCCACCTCCTTGGGAACACAACTCTTCTTGGTCTCCTATAACACATCTACAAATGGTGCCATAGAAAGAGTTAATGGAACCCTGGTCTTTATACTCTGCAAAATGTCTATCTCTGACCCTCTTCACTAGGATCTCTATTTACCCAAGTGCACTATGGCCTACTGGATTAAACCATCGCATCCTTAAGACGTCCCCTTTCCATGTGTTGTATAGATGAGAACCTGGGGTACCAGCCCTTTTGACCAAAAAAATTTCACTGATAGAACTGACCCATAGCAAGCTATGAATAAGTTGGCCCTGAACGTCATCCAACTACAAGCAGAGGCTACGACTAACTTGGCAAAGACTGTCACTAAAGAAAATCAAGCAGAAAATGAGCTCCAGGCCCCTATCTTTTCTTTCCAAGTATCCAACTTGATGTTGTATTACCACAACCGCATCACTCTTAGAAGTGAGAAGCTCAGTTCTATCTGGGAAGGCCCATTTGTAGTCACATTTAAATGAGGGAATGAGTACTCTATTAAATCCCTTGCTTCTGGAGTCACTGTCAACCAGTTCCATGACCAGTTCTTGTGGCGTTATTCACCCTCTAACACTCTTGAAGGGGGTAATGTCAGGCAATTACAAGTTCATTATTGTAAAAAGAGTGTTTCAGATGAAGTAAGTAATAATATCGGCCAAAAGACCCTGGTCAATTCTTGGTGGAACCCCTCAAATTGGGGTGACCCTTTTATAATACAACTTGGGCAAATAGCATGAGTTCAGGCAGTCAGATTGTACTTACTGAGTGGCGGAATCAAGGGAGCCATTTGGAGGTCCCTCACTATCTTACAGAGAATTTAGTTCAACTCACACTGTGGAGAAAGCCTCTTTTATAGGGTTGGAGGGGGATTTGCAAGGTGCAAATAACTTCCTGTCAAATGATTGTGTAAAATATACTAAAACCTTTCCTCATGGACCTATCCTACCTGTCATCTCCCTCCATCAGCTGTTTCATAAAAGCGAGGCAGGTCTCAATAGCTCCAATAGGTTGAATCCCATTATTCCCTAATTTGTACGTGCATAGCCTAATCTAGACTTTGAGCCTCTACACCATTAAATACTAAACACCAAGGTATTAATAGGGTTTGTTGCTTAACCCCCACAGTAATAATAAAACTGATATAAAAATTAATACTTCTAGTTACTTAATTTTATTTATTTTAGTTGATTAATTAATCTCCTAGTAATACTTTATCCCTGCAGTAGAGAATTGTACTTCTCCTGTAAATATTTGTTGAAATATAGGTTAAAAAAGCACCTGCAAGAAATACCAAAATACTAAAAACCAACAGGCCCAATTTATCTATAACAACGCTCAACATGCATCAATTGGTTATTCCCCCTTCTTTGCAAACTATGGCTTCAACCCCTCCTTCAACATGAAGTCCAGTTGTGGATCAAAGGTGGAGGTTGTGGTGGACTTTGCAAAAATGATCAAGAAAGTACACCAGGGGTGAACATGAACTTGGATGAAGCTATGCAAGCTTATAAAGAGAAGGCGGACAGGAAGAGATGAGTAGGTCCTGTGTACAAGGAAGGGGATCTCATGATGCTGGATTCTAAAAACATCCTCATCAAGCAACCATGCAAAAAACTGGGACTAAAAAGAATTGGGCCTTACCCCATTGTCAAAAAGGTGGGCCACGCCTCATACTAGTTGGATCTCCCCCTCATTCTGGATCTTTTTGGTCTTCCATAAAAGTAAGCATATATTATTTGAGGGCCCCCACCAGAGACTCCAGTGGCTTATCTTGTGGATGGAGTGCCGGAGTGGGAAGTGTAGGAGATTGTAGCCTCACGCAGAGTCAGAAGAAGGCTTGAGTGCCTAGTATTATGAAAGGGATTTGATGCAGCGGAGAACAGTTGGGTACCAGCGCACAACTGTGCCCATGCCCAGGATCTGATCAAAGTTTTCCACAAGCAGTACCAAGTCTTCAAGACCAAGTCTCAGCAAACCATCGCCGCTATAAGGTTGGCCCCAGCTCACAAGAGCTTTTCTCTGGTGAAAGCTCCTGGAGGGGGTGGAGCATCAAAAGAACAAGAGGGTAATGTCATGGCCTGATGACATGATTGAGGGTGCTAACTGTAAGGATAATGCTGTGCTTCAGGAGAATAAATAGGTTAAATTAGCAAGTCTTCTTGACCTCAAACATACCCTGGACTAACGCTGGGTCTAGTCCAGATCCTCAGGTTGTTCTAGGTGATGTGCGTGATGCTCAGCCCTGAGTTATGGCAAGGGCATTAGAACGCACTAGCTATATACATAATGGCGGCATTTCAGTTTGGTTGCTTAGAGAACATGGGTTCAACCCCGTTCAATTTAAACATTGTTAAATTGGGACGGCTCAGCCTTCAATCAATAATTAAAGTTTAGTAAATCTCAAGTTACAGTAACCTGCTAATGGTAGGGTGTGCCAATTGGTTCACTTAGGCTTGTCATCATTTTCCTTAATTGTCAACTCACCACCCATTGCTTAAAGTGTGGTTTTTGAGACCAACTTTTTCATTGGTCATATTCCTTAATAAAAATTCCCGTTAGTTTACATTTTTTTAGTTCCTTGGGAGAACATGTGCGCAGGCCTCCTCAGGGAGGTCTTTAACAACGAAGGCCATTCTATATTTATAAAATTATTTACAAGATCTAGTGCACCGTTGGGCCCCCTGGTCACCTTCAGACTGAGCACCCAAACACTCCAGAACAGATCTCCGCTTGGTTATGGGCTCTCTCGTGGGGTCAACCCAAGTGTTTTTGTTTATTTATTACCAACTATTGGATTTTAAGGGTTTTTAAGCTCACTGATACGCTTGAGGCTTATAATCCAATAAATAGGGGATTTAAACCACTTGATATGATAAAGATAAATAAATAATAGAAACTAGAAAGTTGTGTTTCTATAGTTTTATTAGTTGTCAAAGGGGTAAGAAATAACCCTCTTTTTTAGTTAATACTATTACTTAAAGTTCTTAGGCGCGAAGTTTGGATGGCTTAGTAAAAACCAAATTAGGAATACAGATATTCAACGAATCAGAGCTTGGAAGCTTCACTTCACTTTGATGAGATGGCCAATGGATGGCAGGTAAAATAAGTTAATGCGTAAGGTTTTGATGTATTTCACCAAATCAGTGGACTGGAAAAATTTTGCACTTGGTTGGACCCCCTCTGACCCTAAAAAAGGGCCGGTCTCCGCGGTGTAGGCTGTACTAAAGTGGAAGTGGCCTGGAGAGGTGCTTCCAATACACTTTCAAAACTTGGCCGCCAAATTTGTGCAAACTGATCACCTAAACTCATTATTCTTGCCCATTTTTATTAAAAGTGTTACCCCAATTTGAGGGGTTCCACTGGGAAAAAACCAGGGTCTTTTGGCTGGTATTTTCAACACTTACCTCTGAGCCACTCTTTTCTATACATCAGACTTGTAATTGTTTGACATTACCCCCTTCAAGAGTGGTAGGGGGTGAATAAGATCGCAAGAACAGTCCATGAGCTTATTAAATGATAAGTACTAAACAAGGGACTTAATAGATACTCATCTCCTCACTTATATGTGGCAACAAATAGGCATTCAATATTGAATCAAGTTTTCCTATCTAGAAATGATTTGGTTGTGGTAGTAGAGCACCAAGTTTGCCACTTGGAAAGAAGGGAGTGGTGGCTGGAGCTCGTTTGCTGCTTGCCTTCTTTAGTGACAGTTTTTTCTAATTAATCTTCAACTCAGTGTAAGTCCTGGGGAACAACTCCTGTGCATGTATCAGGTGATCATCCCATTTCTGAGTAAAAAGAACCTAAAGAGGGTGGATGTACCCCTCATTAACCAGGGTGAACTGCCCCTGTGGCAGGCGAGTGCTGGGTAGCAGCTCTCCTCTTCAGATTCCAACCAGTGCCCACACTTACCTCAGCCAAACTGTCTGCCAGATCAGGGAAATCTGTAATGAGATCATCAAATTGAGGTTGTTTGGTCCATAACTGATGGAAATCAAGCCTGACGATTGGAAACCACATATTCAAAAGGGATGAAGATTGAATTATTGGCTGAAATTGCTGACAGTTTTGATTTGGCTAGCAGTAAAATTGTTGAAGCTAAACCCCTCTCAAAATTATTGGGGATGATCCCCGACGTGTATGTAGTATCATCAGAAACCATCGTTGGCAGTTTGAAGCCCCCATCTGATAATTGGGAGTTACAGCTGATGTAACTCTTTTGACCAAATGAACGGCCCAGTGACTGGGCACAGGCGGGTTGGGCATCCCAAACCTGTTTCCAAACAATTGGGACCTCCCCTATGTAGAGTGTCCCTGGGGAATTCCCATTGCTCATTGGGTCAGACACCATCGTGCCAACTGCCAGAAATGCAGTTGAGCCTCAGTTCAGGTGTTTGAGGTCGAACTGACAGTGACTTGCCCTGCTGCCAAATCCTTCAATTTCGTTCCCATTGAGTTTATCTCCCCCTTCCCCAAAAAATTCGCCGGTTAGGTCAAACTTGAGGGACTCAATCCCTGATTGTTCCCTCATCAATTGAACACTATTTAATCCTTTGTATCACAATGAGAAAATTGTTGGTCAATTTTCTTCATTTTTCTTTCAAATAAATTTCTGCCACAAAAACCATCAATTTTTACTTTATTGATATCCTTCTGGCTGTAGTCCTGATGACATTACCCTGGTGGCCTGTCAGTCCCTATACCAGATGGATTTACCAGTTTAATGGTTACCATGACACCTACCCTTGGCAACTGGATTCAGCAAGCAAAACACTTCTGGCAATTCAACCCCCTTCTTTCAACTATCCGCCTTCAATATACTGGGATCTTGTGGCCTTACATCCACCATTTCCAAACAAGGATCCGCCCCCTTGTCTCCTCATTTTGTATTGAACCCACCTACCAATACCCTTGTAGAAACTATCCCAGTGGTACAATCCCCTGATGCGAGACCCCCATGGTCTGAGGCTGTCACCATTTGGTTAATTTCAGGTTGCTGTTCACAAGTTGCCCTACACCAATGAGTTATCATTTCCCATTTCATGGATATATACAACTTCATATGTGTGGCAATGCCTCTGGCATTCTGGATTGTTTTTGGGTGCTCACGCATCCCAACTGGCAGGCCAGTCTAAACTTTTTCTACCATTTTTATAAAATAATCAACCAATCATTGTTTTCTACCATTTTCACCATGCTCTTTGAGGTGGGCACCGCTGTGGTTACCCTCTACCAAATGAACATGCAGTCAGTAGTCTGCTTTATGTTGTTTGTTTAGTCACTTGCCAATTTTGTGGGTAGTATCTGCTATACCTTGGAGAAACTCCTTCAGAGCAGAAGAGCCTCGTGGACTACTACCTCCACCACCTATTATTCAAGTAGAAAATTTAAATTTTTCTTCCTGAGATATTGTGAATCAGGTTCTCAACGCCTTGCTGAGGTGCAAATGTGTTCTGCGATTGCCCTTAACAATGTCGCTGCTTTATCACGTGCCCAACAAGAAGTCGCTTTGTTGGATGCAGTAGTAGGTGATGCCCATCAGTGGGTATGAGGGTTACTATGTTCTTCTTCACTAGCGGGGGATCCCAACTCACTGATTGCCTTTGTAATGTGTAAGTCTCGGGGAATGTCCCTTGGCTCTCAATTGGGTCATCTTTCCATTAACAAATAAAAAGACACCAAAGAGGATGGCAGTACCTCTCATCGCTCAGGGCAATCTCGCTCACATAGTAGATGAGTGATGGGTGATAGCCCTTCTGCTTTGGATCCCACCCCAATACCCACAATCACCTCAGCAGAACTGTTGTGGAGAATTAGAGAAATCTGTGCCGAGATTACCAAATTGTTATCAGTCAGATCTAATTCAGGTGGGAATCTGGCTGATGGCTGAAATTCGAATGGCTGTAAAAGCATGAAGAAAGAGATATTGGCTGGATCGCCTGATGGCTCCAATTTGATCACTAAATCAGTAGAACAAATATTGGGCGCCATCGAAGAGGGTTTGAAGCCCTCTGATAGTAATTTGGGTGTTGCGCCTGATGTACTGCTGTTGACCAAACAAACAGTTAAATGACCAAGCGCAGGCAGGTTGGCTGTCCTGAACCCATTCCCAACCAAATGGTCCTGTCCCTATATGGGATGGCCTTGGGGGATTCCAGTTGCTCATTGGGCCAAACGCCATCGTTCTAACCATCAGAAAAAAAGTTGAGTCCTGGTTCAGACGTTTTAGATCAAACTGACAGAGACTCGGCCCAATGCCAAATTTTGTGATGTCAGTTCCCAAAGAATAGACCTGCCCATTCATAAACAATTTGCCGGATAGGTTGAATTTGTGGGACCTAACCCCATCCTGTCACTACCCAATTGACCACTATTTAACCAGTAGCATGACACTGAGAAAATTGTTGGTCGATTTTTCTTACTTTCTTTTCTAAATAAAAATTTTACCAAAAAACCAAATTTTTATTTCCCTTTCTGACCACATCCCAGATGGCATTTCCCTGGTGGCCCATCGCCCCGCACTCTGGGTGGGCTTTACCAATTCTTTTATTCACAATGGCTCCCTCTATCGCTGATTGGGCCCAGAGAGTCCAATATTTTTGGCTCTACAACCCCGCTCTTACTTTCTCTGGCAGAAATACATGGGGATCTTATGGCCCTATGTCCATCAATGGAAAGAAAGAATCCATCTCCTTGCCACCCCCAATGAGATGGCCTCACATGCAAAAATCTCGTCAAAACTATCCCAGTAATCCCATCCCCTGAAACTAGAAACACTGAGTTGTGAACAGGTTCAGTGTGGTTTGTCATTGGGATACTCCTCACCTTGTTGTTGCACCACCACTTCGTGGTATAACATTTCCCAGCTCCATATCAAGTCGTACAGTCAGCAATGCCTCTGGCATTCTGGCTTGCTTTTTGGGTGCTCATGCATCCCGACTGGCAGGCCAGTATAAACTTCTTCTGCCATTTCCATGACATAATCGACCAACCATTATTTCCAGCCACTTCCGCCTTGGTTTTTGAATTGGGCGCCGCAGTGGTTACCCTCTACCAGATGAACGTACAATCAGTTGTGTGTTGTTTACTGTTTGTTTGGTCACTTTCTGACTTTGGGAGAAGCATCCGCTCTATTTTGGGAAACATTTTTCAAGCCACCCAAGATGTGCAGACTGCATCTCCTCTTACTTCCTCCAGCCCAGGAAAAAGATCAAGCATCCCCTCCCAAGAGATCGCCAATCAAGTTCTCGACGTGCTTGCCAAAGTACAAATGTGGGCAACATCGCACTCAATAATGCTTCTGCAATATCTCATGCCCAACAAGGGCTCGTGTTGTTAGATGCCGTGGATGGAGATGCCCGCCATTGGGTGAAAAGTCTTTTGTGTTCTTCCTCACAAGAAGGAGACCCCACCCCCTGATGGCTGTTGTATTGGCCGCCTTAAAACCCCTAGTGTCCCAATCTGACCACTTATTCAGACTGCTCCTTGTCATGGTTGAAGCCCCTAGTTTGGTTTCTTTGATTTCTACCTTTTGTGAGCTGGGTCCCGCGTCAGGCCTATCTATTTATATGCTTCAGGAAATCTTTAGAGCGAGCTTGGATTCAGTTTCCGCTCATCACATGGCCTGGTCTACCATCCAAGAATCAGTAGATCAAATATGTGCCACCGCAACTACTATCAAAGCGTTACCTCGCCACGTTTCCCCATATCAGAAGGGAACTTTATGATAGGGTTTTTTAACAAAGACATAGATGATGCCCCTGTCACCAATATAGCAGTTGATAAAGGTCCCAACCCTGCCATAACCCCCGAGTCTGAGTTGACGTTTCCAGAGTTAACTATTAATGATTCTGTTCAAGCCCAAACAGAGGAAATGATTTCCCCTGCACTCGTACTTCCAATTTTTGCCCCAGCTAAGAACCCTGACCCTGGTCCTGAATACCCGTTACCTCTTCGTCATCCATGAGTCAGTTGAATCTCCCAATAAACATAATTCCGCTTATTTCCTTGTCCCTATAAAAATCAGTATCAGTCTGCATCATGTCTCCTTTGAAGCTCTGGTGGATACTGGAGCAGCAGGGAACTTCATGAGTGTTGAGTTGGCACAACAATTAAAACTGGAAACGGATGTGGGCTCTTCAGTAATGGTGGCCTCATCTGCTTACCAGTCTTCATATGTCGTTTGCCGGCCAATCCACTTCTCAATCCATCAATATAACTTCTGCAATCATTTTTTGGCCATGCCGAACTTGGTGTTCCCGGTGATCTTGGATGTGGGATGGTGGCGCTGACAACATGTGAAGATTCATTTAGAGTCTAATACATTGTCATTTACCAATAATGATTTGGAGGGAGAGTTCCCTTTGATCAACACCTTCAAGAAGATACAAGGGACCAGCTTTATCACTACCCTAGTTACTTCCTCAGGCATTCTGGCCAATTTTCCCAAAAGCTTAATGCAATATCAGAGAATCTTTGACATGGAAAAGGCGGATTGTCTGCCAAAATATACTAGGTACAATTGTGGATTTTGGACAACTGTGGAGTTGGTGAACATCAACTGCCCGTTTGTATCCTCATACAGCGGAGGAAGAGGTTTCACTCAATACCAGGTTGGACAATATGAAAAAAAAGTTTGGTTGTTTAAAGAGACCTCACCCGTCGCCTCCCCTATTGTCTTTGCAGGAAAATCGGATGGAATGCTCCATCCTTGCATGGATTACAGTCACTTGAACAAAATAACAGTTACAGATCCCTACCCATTGCCTTTGGAGCAGACGATCAGTCAGGCAATTGCCAAATCCCATGTGTTCTCGAAACTGGATCTGGTGAACGTTTTCAACCAAATTTAGGTAATGGAAGGAAAGGAATGGTTGACCGCAATTTGAACGAGGCGAGGCATTTTACAATTTCGCATAATGCCCTTTGGGTTGAAAAATGCTCCCGCTATGTTTCAACGAATGATTGACAATGCGTTAGGGGATCTCCAGTTCTCTTGTGCTATTGCATACATCGATGATATCCTAGTTCATTCCCCAACTCCCAAACAGCAAGATATTGACTTGGAAGCGGTGATGGTCGCCTTTCATAAGGCAGGGTTGTTCCTCAAATCGTCCAAGTGTGAGTTGTATAAAGAAAAGGTTACTTTCTTTGGGAACCTCATCCTTAAAGATGGTTTTGCAATTCCTCCCAATAAGTTGGATGCTATCCAGGAGTAGCCAACCCCAACTACCCTGAAACAACTACAAAGTTTCTTGGGAACCATCATTTTCTTAAAAAGTTCTCCCCCACACTTTCACAGCTCGCCGCCCCACTCCACCCCCTTACAGGGAAAAATGTACCATTACACTGGATGGACAAATGCCAACAGGCGTTTGAATCAAATAAGGAGGTGTTCATATCCCCTCCCATTTTGAAACATGCCGATCCCACCAAGCTGTATATCATTTCATGCGACGCGTCATCAGTAGCTGTTGGAGCAGTGTTGCTCCAAGAGCACAATGGCTTGGAACACCTGGTTGCCTTTTTTCCTGAAAGTTCACCTCTATGGAGCAGTCTTGGGCTATTTACAACAAGGAGTTGGCAGCTGTTGCATGGGCCCTAACTCATTGGAGGTACCTGTTACAGGGTGCCCGACATGAACTTACAGTTTGCACAGATCACCAGGCCTTGTTGTAATTTCATAAACCCCAAGAATTGCCACACTGACAAGCCCAAACCTATTGTTACCTGTGCAGTTTCAACTTCAAATACAAATTAGTAAAAGGTGCACTAAATGTACTTCTTAATTTTCTCAGCTGCAGCCCCACCCACAGTTCCGCGGATCTGGAGGAAGTGGATCTCTTTACTGTGATTCCACCACCCAAATCTTGTCAATTGTTCCCCCTGTCGTTTCTTCCATCGCTCTGGCCCCCAACGCTCCATTAGCTGCTCAGGTCTTAGCCAGTCAAATGGCCTGCCCTGAGGGCGTGGAGTTGGTCAAAAAGTTATCTCACCAGAAGCACAAACACTCCCTATACTCACTGAAGGAGGGTCTTATACATTTTAGCTCTCGCGTTTGGGTTCCCCCCTCCTTCCAAACTGAGGTATTTCTTGCACATCACGATCCCCCCATGGTTGGTCACCCTTGTTCTAAGAAATGCATCAATTTGATCAAACGGACCTACAATTGGGATGGTTTGACAAAAGAAGTTCCGGCCTGGATTGCCAATTGTGTTACTTGCGCCAGGGCCAAGTTGGATCAGTCCAGCAAAAACAGCCTCCTGCACCCCTTACAGCAGGCGGAGGACCCATGGACATTGGTGTCTGTGGACTTTATCGTTGAGCGCCCCTGTTCTAATGAGTTCACAGCAGTGATGGTAGTGGTGGATTGCTTCACAAAATTTTCCCTTTTTATATCTTGTACTTCCACAATTATGTTGGAAGAAACTGCCCGCCTTTTCATACACCATGTGTTTTCAATGTTTGGTCTCCCCCAGGAGATCATCAGTGACTGTGGCTCCCAGTTCACCGCGTGGTTTTGGAGTAAACTCCTATCAATCCTGAAAATATCCCCCTGTTGCTCCACGGTGTATCATCCTCAGTTGGACGGCCATACTGAGTGGGTCAATCAAGTTCTTGAACAGTACCTGCATTGCTATGCTGCAGCTGCGCAGGATACTTGGGCCGCTGACCTCCCTCTCACTCAATTTGCATACAATAACAGGACCCACACATCCCTGGGGTTTCCCCCCTACGAAGCAACGTTGGGCTATAATCCCTCATTTTTGGTCAAACCATGCTTGCGGCCTGAGGTTCAAGCTGCCTCAGACCATGCTGCTCACAATAGATCGTCTAAAGCCTTGGTGCGGGAACACCTCACCAAAGCTATAGATGACTACAAGCAGTTCGCAGATTGAAAGCATCTCATGGGTCACAAGTTTATGGTAGGCTCCTACATTATGCTTGATACCCATCATTAAAGATCTAGGCCCCTTCCATAAATTTGCCAGTAAACACTTGGGTCCCATTTGGTGGAAGAGGTATTAGGTAACGGGGCGTTCTGACTGAAGCTCCCCATGCATTGGAAGCAGTATCCCGTTTTCCATGTTTCCCAGCTGTTGCCCTTCAAAGGTGCAATTCCCATGGAATTGGAACCAATCATCATCGAAAATGAGGAAGATCCTGAGGTATAGGCTATCCTGGCATCCCAGAAATAGCGACGGTCTGTCCAGTATCTTGTGGCCTGGAAAGGGTATCCAGCCTATGAGAACAGTTGGGTCAAGGCGCGCGATTGCATGAATTGCATGTACCTTGTCGAAGCGTTCCACATATCCCACCCCAAGGCTCCCCGTCCCCCCCCAAAAAAAAAAAACCTGTGATGGTAATGGCGATCAAGTTACCTAAGGCGCACAAGAATGTGGCTCTCATACAGTTTCCCAGTAGTGGGGCCCTTTCCTTGGGAAGAAGAAAGGGTAATGTAAGTTCTGGGGAACTTCCTCTAGGCATTGATTGGGCCATTTTCCCATTCCCGAGTAAGCAAGTACTGAAGAGGATGGCCATACCCCTCATTACTCAGGGCAATCTCGCTCACATGGTAGATGAGTGCTTGGTAACAGCCCTTCCGCTTTAGATCCCACTTCTGGTACCCACACTCTCCTTGGCAGAACTGCTATGAGGAAACAGTGAAATCTGCGCCAAGATCGCTGAAATGAAATCAATTGCAACTAATTTGAGTGGCAATCAGCCAGATGCTCAGATTTCAAATGGACGAAAAGGTATGAAGACTGATCTATTGGCTGGAATGCCCAGTGGTTGCGAATAGTTAACATGATGATTGAAGAATCTCCCCTCCCAAACCCGTCGTGCATCACCCCCAATAGGCAGGTAATAGCATCAGACACCATCAATGAGGTTTTGAAGCTTCCTGCTGGCAAATCGGCTGTTGCGCCTGATGAAATGCTACTGACTGAATGAATGGCCCAGTGACCGAGCATGGGTAGGTTGGGTGTCCCAAACCTGTTCCTAACCAAATGGGCCCACCCCTATGTGGGGTGTCCTTGAGGGATTCCTGTCACTTGTCAGGCCAAACGCCGTCGCGCCAACTGTCAGAAATGTAGCTGAGCCTTGTTTAGATGTTCAA
Source organism: Massospora cicadina (assembly GCA_022478985.1). NCBI lineage: Eukaryota > Fungi > Entomophthoromycota > Entomophthoromycetes > Entomophthorales > Entomophthoraceae > Massospora > Massospora cicadina. The sequence continues at coordinate 82,479 of JAKSZP010018450.1, read as the reverse complement.
GGTCAAACTGACAGCAACTCAGCCCACCGCCAAATTTTTTGATGTCAGTTCCCAGGGAACTAACCCACCCATTCCCAAATAATTCGCCGGTTAGGTCAAACTTGTGGGACCTGATCACGGCTTGGTTTCCCTCAAAATTGATGACTATTTAATCAGTCGTATTGCACTGAGAAAATTGTTGGTCAATTTTTCTCTTTAAATTTTCCATTAAAAAACCATTTCCAAAAAATTTAGTTTTTATATTGGGAATTAAGTCGCCTTTTCCGCTGACACTCTCATGCCCCTCAGGGTTGATGGCCGTGGTTGTCTGGTATTTCATTTTATGCCCATACAAAATCCTGGCTCACCGGAAGATATTGGTGGAACTCCTTTCTAGTTCCATATTCATCATATCAACAGCAGTGCCTCGGGCATTCTAGTTTTTTGTTCAGATGCTCTGGCATCTGGGCTGGCAGGCCAGTCTAATTCTTACTTGCTGTTCACCTGACAATCTTTTGGCCTTACATCCACCATTTCTAAACAAGGATCCACCCCCTTGTCTCCTCAGTTGTATTGAACCCACCTACTGACAGCCTTTTAGAAACTATCCCAGTGGTACAATTCCCTGCAACGAGACCCCCAGGGTCTGAATTTTTCTTTATTTGGTTTGTATTTGGGTTGCTGTTCACAATTGCCCTACATCAACAAGTTATCATTTCTCATTTCATGGCTCCATACAACGTCATATGTGTGGTTTTGCCTCTGGCATTCTGGCTTGCTTTTTGGGTGTTCACCATCCCAACTGGCGAGTTAGCCAAACTTCTTCTGCTGTTTTCATGACACTCAGACTTTAACTGGCTGATGTTCTGTGCCAACTTCTTCATGGCTTGATCTGGATCAGTCTAAGAAGAGAAAACATTTTTGGCAGTAAATCAGGCACCCCAGGTTCTCGCCCATATAACACATGGAAATGAGACATCTTGAGGATGCGACAGTAGCTAATATGGTAAGCTTTGAGGGCATTGGTTAAGTAAAGATCCCAGTGAAGAGGGTCAGAGTTTGCCATATTCCTAAGTATAGAGACCAGGGTCCCATTTGCTTTTTGACGGCACCAGGGGTGGATGGGTTATAAGGACTGAGAAGTGTTGTTGTGCTCATATGGAGGTGGCGAGGAGTTTTACCACTTGAGAGGTAATATACCCAATGTCACAAAGGAGGACTTGGTGGATACCATGCCACATAAAGATATATTGATGTAGGAAGGTGGCAGTGGCCTTAGAAGTCTGAGCGGGGAGAACCACAGCTTCAACCTATTTAGTGAAATGATCTACTCCAACCAAAATATATCTTATTTTATTCGAGGTGGGCTGACCTGGGGAAAATACCGCACCGATTAATGGGAAATCAAATGAATGGGAAAGGAGGATAAAATCCGGAAAACCTCCATGCGCGGTGTATGATAGGCCAGGAACTCCATGGACCGCCTTTGCTATTCGCTATCTTGGTTTGGGGCATTGGTGTGCAACGCCAACACATCCAACCAAAATATATCAATTTCCCCAAATATTCTGAGGGAGAGGACCTACCACATCCAAACTTATGGTGTGGGAGGGTTGTTAGGGTGTCGTAGGTTGGTAAAGATAATGGGTCTTAATGCTGTCTTGTTATTTGAAGGTCAGATAAGCATCCAGGACTTCATCTATGGTCTCCATAATGCCCTCCCAGTAATAATGCTCCTTAAACTACTCTTAGGTTTTTGAACTCCACCATGGCTCATGATAGTGTGAAACTCCATGATCACAGGTACTTTCTCAGATGGCCGGAGATAGGGCAGTCAATTTGCTCCTACTTTTGTACAACTTCCCTCTCTCCACCTTGATGTTGTAGAAGTTCCTTGCAAGCATCTTTTATATTGGATCATCTTCATCAGCCCATGCGTCAGGAGTCATTAGGAGGTCTTGCAACCTCTCTGCTTTGCTATTGTCAAGGTGAAGGACAGGCATCTGAGTCAACACATCAACGTTCATATGACGCGTTCCAGCTCGATGCTCAATGGTCATATCATAGTGCTGGAGATTTAGAGCCCAGCGAGACAACCGCACAGTGAGGTCCTTCATGTTTTGTAACCATTTTGAGAAAGCATGGTCCATAAATACAGTGAAGGAAGTCTCATATAAAAAAGGGTGATAGTATTTTACAGTGAGCAAGATGGCAATTCACTCATTTTCAATGACACTGTAGTTGCGCTTAGCTTTGGAGATATTTTACTGAAATAAGACACAGGATGATCGACTCAATTTTCATCCAACTGAGCCAAGGTAGCTCCAACAGCGTAGTCAAGGCATCCATGAACAACATGAAAGGCTTGTCATAGTCAGGGTGGCGGGTATTGGCCTTAATTTCAATAGTGCTTTCAGGGTTTCAAACGCGGCCTTTTGTTCAGCACCCCAATAGAAGGGGGTGTCCTAAGCCAAGAGACGTACAAGGGGCTCACTAAGCTGGGCAAACTTGGGATGAACTGATGGTAATACCCCATCATGCCCAAGAATACCTGGATGTCATGGAGGGTTTTGGGAACGGGCATCTTGGATATTGCTTCAACTTTATCTTGTAGAGATTGTGCCCCATCATGGGAGATGGCGTGCCCAAGAAAATCCAACTTCATTTAAAAGAAAGTACTTTTAGAGGGCTTCAGCTTTATATTGGATGACAGCAAGCATTGCAATATCTCCTTTAGGTGCATGAGATTCTCGTTGAATGTCTTATAGAAGACTATGATGTCATCGAGGTAGACAATCACACAGCTCAGCTTAAGGTCCTGGAGAAATTGGTCCATGGCCCGCTGAAAAGTATCAGGCGCATTACACAACCCCTAAGTTAGCTAAGTGGGTTGGAACAAACCCTCGCTGCAGATAAGGGCGCACTTTTTGTGATCCTGTGGAGAAAGATTCATCTCCCATTACCCGCTACTAAGTCCATGGTGGAAAAGAACTTAGAACAGGAAGTTGGGCCAGAGCGTCATCATTGTGAGGGGTAGGATAATTGTCCTTTTTTGTGAGGTTGTACAGTTTGCGGTAGTACATAACTACCAAATGACCTCCATTTTTCATTTATAATCATTAGGAGTGGGGTGACCAAGAGATTTGGGAAGGCACCAACAACCCAGCGTCCAGCTGCTGTTTGAGCTCTATCTGCATCTGTAGCTCATTAAATTTGGTTCTGCAATAGGTTTTGGAGTGGATAGGGTGAGCATCCCCCACATCAATGGTATAAGTCTGTAATTTCAGGGGAACGTTCCCTGTGCATGGATTGGGCGATTTTCCCATTTCCAAATAAAAGGGTCTAAAGAGGGTGGCTGCACCCCTCGTCACCCAGGTGACTACGCCCACATGGTAGACAAGTGCTGGGTAACAGCACTCCCTCTAAAGATTTCTTCCCCAGTAACTGCGCTCACCTCTACTGAACTTGCCCACCAAATTGAGGAAATCTGTGCTGAGATTACTAAATTGAAGACAAAAGGTCCAAAACTGATGGAAATAAAGCCCAGCCTTCAGAAAACTAATAGTCAAAAAGCGACAAGTATCAAATTATCAGTCAGAATTGCTGACAGTTTTGACTCAGCCAACAGTATGATCGATGATGTCAAACACACCTCAAAATTTATTGGGGATGATCCCCAATGAGTAGATGGTATCTTTAAGAACTATCACAGATAATTTGAAACCCCTATCTAATGAATTGAGATTTGCAGTTGATGTAACTCATTTGACCAAACAAACACCCCAGTAACTGGGCATGGGCAGGTTGTGCATTCTGAACCCATTTCCAACCAATTGGTACTGCCCCTATGTGGGGTGGCCCTGGAGATTCCATTGCTCATTAGGTTAGATGCCATTGCGCCAACTAATGAAAACACATTTGAGCCTCAGTCTGGGCATTTGCGGTTGAACTGATAGTGACTCAGCCTACCGCTGAATCCTTTGATGTCGTTTATAGTTAAAAAATATTTTCTCCCTCCCCTAAAAATTCACAAAATTTAGGTAAAATTTGAGGTCCCTGATCCCAGCTCGGACCTATTGCCAAATTGAGCACCTTTCAATCAGTTGCATCGCACTGAGGAAATTGTTAGACAATTCTCTATATTTCCTTTCCAATAAATTCCCACTAAAAAACCCAAATTTTTTATTTTATTTAAATCCTACTTGCTGAAGTCCCAACGGGACTAACATGGTGGCCTATTGGTCCCTACACTGGGTGGGAATTACCAGTTTTATGATTACAATCACTCCCACCATAGTCAACTGTATTCAACTTGCAAAAAACTTCTGGCAATTTAAACCCATTATTAAAACTATCCGCTATCAATATACTGGGATCCTGTGGCCTTATATAAATTATTTTCAAGAAAGGATCCACCCCCTTGTCTCTACGTTAGTAATGAGCTCATCCACCAGCAACCCTGTAGAAACCAACCTAGTGGTACGATCCACTGCTGCAAGACCCTCCATGTCTGGGTTGTTTCCATTTGGTTTGTTATTGGGTTCCTTTTCACGCTCATTCTACATCAACAGTAATTATGACCCAATTTGCAGCTCCATACAACGTCTTTTGAGCAGTAATGCCACTGGCATTTTGTCTTGATTTTTAGGTGTTCACACATCCTGACTGGCAGGCCAGTCTAAACTTCTTCTTCCGTTTTCATGTTGTAATCAACCAGCCATTGTTTCCTGACATTTCCGCCCTTCTCTTCTATGTGGGTGCCACGGTGGTTACCCTTTATTGAATAAACGTGCAGTCAGTAGTCTGCTTTCTGTTGTTCATTTTGTCACTCAAATTTTGTGGGTAGTATTAGCTATACCTTGGAGAAACTCCTTCAGGGCAGCAGAGCCCCCTGGATAACTACTCTTCCCCCACCTAATATTTAAGAAGTTAATATGAGTGTTCCCTCCCAAGATATGTTAATCAAGTTCTTGACTCCCTTGCTGAGGTGCACATGCATTCTGCTATTGCCCTTAATAATGCCGCTGCGCTATCCCATGCCTAACAAGGGGTCGCCCTTTTGGATGCAGTAGAAGGGGATGCCCGTTGGTGGGTATGAGGAGTTCTGCATTCTACTTTGCAAGCAGGAGATTCTACCTCACTGGTCACACTAGTATCAGCTGATTTGAAGACCCCTGTGTCGCATTCAGACTGTTTATTTTAATTGCTTTCTACTATGGCTAAAGCCCCCAGCTTGGCTTCTTTAATCACAACCTTCTGTGAACAGGCTCCTCACTTGAGTTCTCTAATGATATGCTCCAAGCAATCTTTATATCAGTATCGGATTCTGCCTCTTCCCATCACGAAGTTTGGTCCACCCCTATGGGGACAGTGGATCAAATTTGTAAAGCTGTGACCACTTTCAACGCCTCCCCTCGCCATGCTCCCGCTATCAAGGGGGAAATTATATGATCAATCTACCTAACGATGACTTGGATTCATTTCTTACCATTGAACCAGTTTTGGTCCTGGCCTTGGAGCCCATCAATACCCCTGCGTCAGAGATGGGTTATACTGGTTCACCTATTAATGAATCAGTAAAAGCCTATAATGAAGTAGCTTACAAGCCCCTGCTCTTTTTCAACTTTACTCTTGAAAAGGTCCCTTACCTTCCCCCTAATTTACTTGCTATTTCTTCAATTACAGAAGAAATGACCAAATCTACCAATAAACTAATCTTCACTTATTTCTTATTACTTATGAAGATTATTATTGAGTCTCACCACATCTCCTTTGAGGCTTTAATGAATACCAGAGCTGCGGGTAATTTTATGAGCGTTGAGTTAGCACAACTATTGGAGCTGGACCTGGACGTAGGCCCTTCAGTGATGGTTGCTTCTTCAGCCTCCCAGACATCATATATAGTTTGTTAGCCAGTATCTTTCTTGGTACATCAGTTTAGCTTTTGCAATCAGTTCTCCATAATGACAAACTTGGTGTTTCCTGTAATCTTGGGGGTCGGATGGTGGTGCTGACAACATGTTATAATCCAACTGGAGTCAAATATATTGTCATTTATTAATTATCAAATAGAGGGTGAAATTTTTCTAGTCAATACCCTTAGAAAGACTCAAGGTCACAGCTCCATCACCTCTCTCATTTCTCCTGTGGGCCTTCCATCTTATTTTCTGACGAATTAATGACTATTGAAGTATCTTCAATTTCAAGAAGGTGGATCATCTTCCCTCTCACACTAAATTTGACTTAGGATTCTGAACAATTGTACAGTTGGTGAATATCAACTGTCCCTTGTATCCACACACAGCGTAGGAGGAGGCTGCACTTAACACCTGGTTAGACAATATGCTTAAGAAAGGGTGGTTATTCAAAGAGACATCACCAGTCGTGTCTCTCATCTTTTTTGCCAATTAGGCCAATGGTTCCATCTTTCTCTGTATGGATTATGTATACTTGAAGTCACAGTACACGGTCCCTACCCTTTGCCCCTAGAGCAAATTATCAGTAAAGTGATTGCTAAATCTTGTGTGTTCTCCAAGCTGGATCTTGTTAATGCCTTCAACCAAATTCAGGTGTTGGAAGGGCAAGTTTGGCTTACCACAATCCGAACAAAACAAGGTATTTTTCATTTGTGTGTTATGCCCTTCAGGCTATAAATGCGCCATCCACATTCCAAAGGATGATTGATAGTGTGCTGGAAAACCTCCTATTCACTTGCATAATCGCATATATGACAACATTTTTGGTTCACTCCCCAACCCCAGAACAGCATGCAAAAGACTTAAAAGTGGTAGTGGCTGCTTTGCTTAAGGAAGGCCTATTTGTTAAGCCTTCAAAGTTCAAGTTTTATAAGGAGAAAGTTACCTTTCTTGGGAGCCTTGTCCTTAAGGATGGTAATGCAATCCCCCTCAACAAGTTGGACACCATCCATGAATGGCCAACTCCAACAACTCTGAAACAATTACGCAGTTTCTTGGGCACCATTAAAATCCTGAAGAAATTTTCCTCAGCCCTTTCTCAATTAGCTTCTCAAATTCACCCCCTCACAGGTAAGATTGTGCCTTTTCATTGGACACCTGAGTGTCATCAGGTGTTCAAGTCGATCAATGAGGTGTTTTTATCTCTGCCTGTTCTGAAACAAGTGGATTCTACCAAGCTGTATATCTTCATGTGAAATGCCTCCTTGATGGCGGTGGGGGTGGTTCTGCTCTGGGAGCATGATGGCTTGGAACATCTGGTCACCTACTTTTCCTAGAACTTTTCCTCTAATGAGCAATCATGGGACATCTACAATAAGGATTTGGCATCTGTAGCATGGGCGTTGAAACATTAGCATTATCTGTTACAGGGTGCCCAGTGTTATAAAATCAGCGGTATTCAAGAGATACAACAAAGGATTTTGCACAGGGTTCAACCCACTGAGCAATTAGGACCAACTATGTGATGATTGTCATCCTTAAAATAATGGAATAAAATTTAAATAAATATGGAGCACTCTCTCCCACAACTTCCATTTACCTAATATATTCAATACAGCAGATTCTCGCTGTTCTTCTCACTCTAAACTACTAACAACCAACCTCCTCTTAATTATCTTGTCTCACCTATATTGTTGTGACTTTGGATGCTACTAATTCTTCCATGGCTCAGTAAAATAGTTCGCCATATCTCATTGGTTCTGTTGATTCTTCATTTGTTGATTTCACAATCGCCTAATTTGAGGCGATTTCCCAACAACCCAATATCACCTCATCTTGAGGCGCTCAATTAATCATTACTCATATTAAACTTGGCGTATCCTATTATTCTGCCATAATGACTTAGGGCTTATTGTCCAGTCATATCAGAATTGTGACATTACCCCCCCTCTGACTGGATGATAAGGCTCTTATTGCTTATACACCTGGAAGAACTTTGCATGCACTTAGTTGATGATCTGACCGCTAGCAGGGTCCTTGATAGTATTTGCATCCATCCCAGTCTTTTCAATAACTTCAAATGTCCAATCCAGATACTGGCCAACTTGTGTTTCCACCCAAAACCATGTTGATTGTGGAATAGGGCCATGTCCCCATCTTTGAACTGTGCTAACACGCTATTCCATACCTGATCAGCAGCTTGAGTCTTAATCTTTTTGACTAAACTGAATGAGTATGCTTCAGATTACAATTTGATTAAGGTGTCAGCTTGAGTCATCAAATAACGTTGGGGATCCATTCTGCCAGTATCTTCTACACAGGAGTATAGCAGTGTCAGAAGGGCAGTGTGTTGACTGTATAGTAATTGAAAGGGACTCTTCATAATGGCCATAATGATAGCTAATGTTATAAGAAAAGATGGCGGTGGACAAAAGGGAGCTCCAATCTGAGGGTTGATCCACTACTAATTTATAGAGTATGTTCATTAAAGTCCCATTGACCTGCCCCACCATTTCATTAGATTTGGGGTGGTATGGGGTTGTCAAAACCCCTCAGATGGCCATTAGCTCGTTATGCTTTGGAAGAATGTGGGAAGTGAAGTTAGTTCCATTATCAGTAAGGAGGAACTGAGGGCAGCCATGCCGCTGAATAATGCATTTCATTAAGAATTTGGCCACTGTGACCACCCCTAAGTCTCATATTGCCCTGGCTTCAACCCACCAGGTTAAGTGGTCAATTGCCACCAAGAATGTACTTGGACCAATTAGCTCCTGTTGGCAGGGGGCTGACAACATCTAGGGAAACCATATGCCAAGCAAAGTATGGCTTCACTAACCGGTATGTGGTCTTCTGGCGGAACAGCATTTCCACTTGGCACTGGTGGCAGGGGGTGATAGTATCAAGCACATCAAAGTTCATGCTTTCATAATAATACTGAGGCTGCAATAATTCCAATGTCTTGTGCACACCACTGTGCCCAATGGCCCTATGTGTGCTCATGATAACAGTTGGAAGGGCGGAAGGCCTTGGGATATTCATGTAGTGTCCCCTCTCCGCTTATATAATTACCCATTTTTCTGAAACGTATTGGCCCTTATCCCATCTAGTACCTTGAAGACAGGAGGCGGTTCATCATCGTACTTGCCACTAAGCATCTTATCCTACATTATATCACTCAGATCCGCCATAACTGCATTTGTGGGTAGTATCAATAAACAATCGGCATTTTGGTGTTTTGCTCCAGTCAGTGAAGAATTTTGAAATTGTATGCCTGCAGTTTAAGAGCCCATTGGGGCTAGACGCCCTTCAGGCTCTTTAAGATTCTGCAACCAGAACAACGAGGCATGATCCATTACAACTTTGAATTTCACCCATGAAAATACACCTAAAATTGCTTATAGGCGTAGATCACCACCAAGCACTCCCACATGGTCACAGTATAATTGCGCTCATGGCTGTTCAAACTATGACTACAGTATGCTACGGGGTGCTCTTCTCCTTTATCATCTTTTTTGGGATAGGACTGCCCCTACAGCGGAAAGGGATGCATCCATCTGAACAATGAATCTTTTTTGAAATTGGGATAGCGTAGCACTGGAGTACTGGTTAATGCCATTCAAAGCATATCAAAAGTGCGTTGCTGACGTTCAGTCCATTCAAACATAGTGTCCTTTATTAATAACTCAAAGAGTGGGCCCCTGTTACAGCTGAAGTTAGGGATGAAGCACCAGAAATTTCCAATCATTCCTAAAAAACCTGTATATCCCGCTTGCTGTTGGGTGGAGTCATTTTTCGAATAGCTTCCACCTTGACTGGTTGAGGTCTCAGTCCTGTGGCATCAACAACGAACCCCAGGTACTCCGGCTGGTCCTAAAGAACTGGCATTTCTGGGGTTTGATCTTAATGTTGGCCTCAGCAAGCTGGTGGAATACAGCTTCTAAATGGTCTAGGTGTTCAGAGAAGGTTTGGGAGAAAAACATTAATGTTTTCAAGTTATACAAGGATGCACGACAGCTTTAGGTCCCCAAGAATAGTGTCCATCGCCAATTGAAACATAGCTGGGGAATTACACAGCCCTTGTGGCATCTGGGTTGGTTGTAAAAGACCTTTAATGTGATTACAGCGCACTTCTCCTGCTCTTCCAGTGGCAACTCAATTTGTCAGTAGCCTGAGATCAGGTCCATAGCTGAGAAGAAATAAGCTCCCCTAGCTGATCCAAAGAGTCATCAATCCGCGGTAAGGATATGAGTCCTTTTAGGTGATGCTGTTGATCTTCCAATAGTCAATTGCTACACGGTTAGTACTATCCTTCTTTTTTACAATAAGAACAGGAGAAGCCCATGAACTTTTCGATGGTTTAAGCATCCCTTGCGCTAATAGCTTGCCAATTTCCTTGGTTACTACTTCTTCTGCCACCCTTCATCAGTGGATTGGCCTTGACCTGATGGGAGGATAATCCAGTGTCCAGCCTATAAACCACCCCCGCGCGCATCCTAAATCATGGTCATTGACAGCAAAAATCTCTTCAAATCTTTATAATAAAGTGATTGCCCTATACTTCTGTCATTCTGACAGCTCCATTAATTCATCATATGATACAACTGCCATTAGACTGAGCTGTGGTTTGTAAGGCAGACCAAATTTCTCCAGCGACCCAAATTTATTAAACTGAAATAACCTCCTCAATGGGGATTAAGTGTAAATATGCCACTATTTAGGTGAGGCGGATTTGCAATGGTTATGTTTGTAGATTTTCAAGAAAAACTTTGATCTCCCCCTGCTCTAGTAATATAATTCCTGGTGCCACATGAGGATCAAACCGTGATTGCTGATATGGCCCAATAACCTCCTCATAAAGTCCATCTGGAACTTCAATCACCAAGTCAGTGTCCACTATAACTTGATGCCCATATGGAATATATATAGGTCTGGCAGCTCTAAATGGAAGCCCTTGATATTCATAAATCTTTTGGGGAAGGGCCTGAATTTTTTCCTTTAACTGATGGTAATGCACAGGGAAGCTCCATCGCTATAAGCTAGATTGATATTCCCCATATGCACTGATTCATCTGGCACTCCTCTAGAGGTGAAGTGAATTGGGATTTTCTGGACCAATATCTCAAAAGTCTCATCTATCATATCAATGACAGCCTCATAGTGTCGCAAGAAGGCAGTCTCAATTAGAAGATCGTAATCTCTATTTGGTAACACTATAGCTGGAGCTAACATGACAATAGAACTAAACTGCAGTGGAAGTGCACTGTATGTTCCCTCAGAGACCATATTCTACGCTCCAGCAGTGCCATATACCATCTGGTGTTCCACATCTGGTTTTAATGTCAACCTGGACATCAATTTGGTGGAGACTATATTGACAGGGGCACCAGTATCTATGATGGCACGGAATTGGGTCTTAGCTACAACCAGGTCTCAGTAAGTACATTCGGAGTAAGATGCATCTCAACTGTTTATATTTTGGACAACTAAGTAATCCCTGTTTCCAAGGAAACACGCAATCCCTTCGCCAATTCTGGATTATTGTTTTATGATAGTTTTGACCGAAAGAGCGACGCTTACTGCTTTCAGGAAAGATGCATCCAAGCAGGGGTCTAACTTTTCAGGGAAAACTTGGTTGAACATTTGGCAAGCATATGGCTCGACCTGCATCTGGGAACCCTCTTCTGCCATAGCCGCAGACTGCACTCGTCTCAAAGCATTCACCCCCCCCCCAACTGGCTGCTGATATAAAACTGAATCATTTTGTAAGGGAACTTCCACTGATTATTCTAGATTGGGTTCAAGTGGGACGTTTGGGTTTGGTATAGTGGAGATAAAGAGTCCCATCTCTACTCCGCTCTGACTTTTCCCTGGCTGTAATGTTCTGGCTGTACACAAGAGACCAGTTGATTAGAGCACCATTGTGCCAGATGCCCCTGTCAACTACATTTGAAACAGCTGACCCCATAGGGCCCACATCCCTGATTAATGTGAAACAAGTCACATCGAAAGTTGGGCTGGAAGTGATCAGCATAAACAGGTTTAGGGCGATAGTTGGGCTGGGGATGATAATCAGGTTTGGGGTGATGTTTAACTGATGATGATAACTTGGTGGAATCTGAACTGGACTGACAAAGTTCCCCAAGTAAGATTATTTGGCAGTTATAGCAAAAATATCCTGCTCAGTATTTGGTGGAGGGAAGTTGGCTGATATATGGTGCAAAAACTGAACAAATTTTAAGCAAAGGTACATCTTCATCCAACAGTGGGGTTATAACGTTATTTAACTCACAGTATGGCTTCACAGCACAAGTCATCGCAATACACACATCATATTCAGATAAAATCCCAGCCCCAATTAGCATGTGAGCTTCTGCCGTAAATTACTCAGCAAACATGGTGAGGGTCTCATTCCGCTGAAACCTGATGATCAAAAATTTGGTCTTCCGCTGTGACATCTTTTCAGTTCCACTGAACAACCGCAGCACCGTCTTTGACTTTTTAGTAAGTAATGGAACTGCCTGAAAGGTAACAGATGACTTGATCAACACTTCTGACATACAAGGAAGAAATCAACTGTTTTACTCTCTGTCGATCTAAGACTCCTTCAATTGCAATTTCAAATCTCTTAAAAAACCCATGAATATTCCCTTCACGATCAAATGGAGGCAGCTTATTGCAGCAAACCTCCTGGAGCAGCTCATTTTGTTTTTAAGCATAGCGTCCAACGCCAGTTTCAACTCTACATAGGCAACTGACCCAGAGTTTTGGATAGAATACTTATCAAGACAACATAAATGCAACATAGCTGGCAATTGGGTTTTTATCATTCTTATAAGTGATCAATGGGCACTCTGTAGTGAGCACCACTGTTATAAAATTGGCGGTATTCAAGATATACGCTGAAGGATTTTGCACAGGGTCCAACCCACTGAGCAAATAGGACCAACTATGTGATAATTGTCATCCTTGTAATAATGGAATAAACTTAAAATAAATATGGAGCACTCACTCTCACAACTTCCCTTTATTTAATATATTTAATACAGCAGATTCTCGCTGTTCTTATCACTCTAAACTACTAACAACCAACCTCCTCTTAATTATATTGTCTCACCTATATTGTAGTAACTTAAATGCTACTACGTTCATGGCTTAGTAATTTAATTTTGTCATATGTCATTGGCTAAGTCAATTCATTATTTGTTAATTTCACAATTGCCTAATTAGAGGCGATTTCCCAACAACACAATATCACCTCATCTTGAGGCACTCCAATAATCATTACTCATATTGGACTCGACAGATCCTACCCATTTCGCCATAATGACTTAGGGCTTATTGTCCAGTCATATCAGAATCGTGACACCCAGCATGAGTTAACTGTGCATATGGATCACCAAGCTCTTTTGTATTTTCACAAACCACAGAAATTGGCACATCAGCAAGCTCATACCTATCAGGATTTGTGCAGTTTTAATTTTAAATATGAATTTGTGAAAGGTGTGATAAACGTGCTCCCCAATTTTCTTAGCCACAATCCAGCCCACTGTTCTTCAGACTCAAATGAAGTGGACCTTGTTACTGAGATTCCCTCCACTCAAATCTTGTCTATTGTTCCTTCCATGGTCTCATCAGTCACCTTTGCTCCTGAAGCTCCTCTTATTATACAGGTTTAGCTGCGTTAATTACCTGCCCCTGAAGGAGTGAAGTTGTTTGATCAGTTGTCCCTTCAAACTCACAACCATTACCTATATTCCTTGGTGGAGGGCCTCAGCTATTTTGGTCATGGGTTTGGGTTTCTCTTCTTTTTAGAGCTGAAGTGTTTTGAGCACATCATAATCCTCCCACAATTGGCCATCTGGGAAATATGAAATATATCAATTTGATCAATTGGACTTATAATTGGGCAGGTTTAACAAAAGAAGTTCTGGACTGGATTGCCAATTGCGTTAACTGTGCATGGCTAAGTTGGATCGTTCAGGAAGAAATAGCCTACTCCATCATTTGCAACAGGTGGAGGGTCCATGGAAATTGGTGTCCATGGTTTTTATTGTTAAACTTCCCTGTTCTAATAGGTTTACGGTGGTGATGGTGGTGGTCAATCATTTTACCAAATTTTCCCTATTTATTCCCTGTGCTTCATTGATTACATCAAGAGAAATTGCTTGTCTCTTTGTGCACCATGTGTTTTTAATGAATGGTCTTCTGCAGGAGATCCTCAGCGACTGTGGTTCACAGTTCACAGCTTGGTTCTGGAGTGAACTCTTATCCATTGTAAAAATCCTGTCATTCCACAGCGTATCATCCCCAGTTTGATGGACAAACCAAGCAATTAACCAAATCTTAAAACAGTACCTGCACTGCTATGCTGCAGCCGCACAGAAACCTGGGCTAATTATTTTCCCCTTGCTCAATTTATCTACAACAACAGAATTTACGCTTCTATGGGGTTTCTCCTTATGAAGCGACACTAGTTTATAATCCCTCATTTTTGGTCAGTTCCTGCTTGCATTCCGAGGTCCCAGCTGCTGCAGATCATGCTGAGCATATTCTGTCTACTCAGTCCTTAGTGTAGGAACATCTCACTAAAGCTATCAATGATTATAAGCAGTTTTCATATTGAAAATGGCTTTCTGGCCATGACATAACGGTGGGTTCATATGTTATGCTTGATACGCACCCTTTGAAAATGCAGGTACCCTCCTTGAAGTTCGCAAGTAAGTGTTTAGGCCCCGCTTGGGGAGGAAGACTTGGGCAATGGTGCTTTCAGTTAAAAATTCCATCTCATTTAAAAAAGCACCCCATCTTCCACGTTTCTCAGTTGTCCCCATTTAAGGGGACTGTTGCTGCTGATCCAGAGCCAATTGTAATTGGGGATGTGGAGGAGGCCAAGGTGGAAAACATCTTAGCATCCCGCAAAACTCAAAGGTCAGTTCAGTATCGCATCACCTGGAAAGGCTATCTGGCCTATGAGAACAGTTGGGTTAAGGCCCATGTTTACGCTAACTGCATGGAACTGGTCAAGGCGTTTCATGAGTCCCATCCCGCCGCTCCCTGTCCCCCCACAAAAAAAGTTGTGATTTTAATGATAATCAAGTTGCCCAAGGCTCACAAATAGTAGCCCTCATTCAGTTTCCCAGTGGTGGCGCCCCTCCTTTTGAAAAGGAAAGGGTAATGTAAGTCCAGGGGAATGTCCCCTACTCACGGATCAGGCGATTTTCTCATTTCTGAATAAAAAGTGTCTGAAGAGGGTGGCTGTACCCCTTGTCACCCAGGGCAACCTCACCGATGTGGTAGACAAGTGCTTAGTAAAAGCAATCCCTCTAAAAATTTCTTCCCAAGTAACTGCGCTCACCTCTGCCAAACTTGTCTGCCAAATTGAGGAAAATGTGCTGAGATTGCAAATTAAAGACGAAAGATCCAAAAACAATGGGAATAAAGCCCAACAATTGGAAAACTAATAGTCAAAAAGGGTCAATTATTGAATTATTAGCCTTAATCACCAATAGTTTTGACTCAGCCAGTAGTATGATTGCTGACGACAAACACCCCTTGAAATCATCAGGAGTGATCCCTGATGAGCAGATGGTATCTTTGAGAATTATTTCAGACAATTCAAAACCTATATCTAATAAATCAGGAGTTGCAATCAACGTAACTCATTTGACTGAACAAACACCCCAGAAACTGGAAATGGGCGGGTTGGGCATCCTGAACCCGTTTCCAACCAATTGGTACTGCCCCTATGTGGGGTGGCCCTGGGGAATTCCTGTTGCTCGTTGGCCAAATGCCATCACGCCAATTATATTTAAATTTAAATTTATTATGAGGCATGCCAACCAGGGGATGGACATTGCTGAAGCGCAGAAGGTGACAAAAAAAACTGAACTAACTAAACTTCTCAGACTGAAAGAAAATGACTGTTCAAAGAATGGTCAAAACATAACGATCAAGACACCAACCTAACAGGTGGGACAGCTCTGAGGCGCTCATCCTACCATGGTGGAAGGGGAGGGGGATTGGGGGGCTCATTCTCAGTCTCATGCTCCTCATCAGCAAGAGCATGGGACAAGGAGGAGAGCAAAGGGGTGGGGTGATCAGCAACATGGGGAGTGAGGTCAGTAACAAGCGGCTGCTTGAGGAAATTATTGTACAACAGTAAGTCGCCAATGTATCTGGAAATGGTGGCCTCCACCTTAGTGTGGAGGGTAAGGAGCTGGGACAGTGAAGCCACGGAGGCTTGGGTAACTTGAGAGTTGGCCTGCGAGGTGGAAACCACTTTCTGGATGGCGTCCTTAGAGCGCCTGTGGGAAATTTCAATGGTCATTTCTGTGGTTTATGGGTGTGGAGGGCCTTAGATGGGGGGCAGGAGTTCCATGGCTAGTGCTGCTACTGATGACTCAGCCAGTTCACAGAAAGTGGTTACATCAGGGTGGGTGGCTGCTGTGACAGCGAGCTGGTGGTCTGAGTGAAACTCCACGGCGTCCAGTTGGGGGCGTAATATTGTTGAGCAACCAGTTTGGGATTCTGACTCTGTATAAATTCATCATATGTGGGTTGCAAGGCCTCAATAAAGTTGCCCATCTCATCAGTTTCAGCCAATGAGGACCATGGGTTCAAGTCAAACTCAAAATTGGGGTCTGAAAATTGAAGTAGTTTATCTGGCGATTGCAGAACAATATGGGAACCCACATTAGTCCAAGCCAATTCCTGATTGGGTGAGATGCAAGTGGCACTGGGCGAGGTGCAAGTGGCACTGGCCTGAGGGAGGGGCTGATTGGCTGCAGCAGGCACCAAGGTGGCAGCAGGATTTGGGGGAGGGGGTAGGATTGTACCCCATGTTAGAAAAGTAGTGGGGTGTGAGGCTAAGTGGGGGCCAAGTGACAAGCGCGCTGGGTCAGAGGAGGTCGCGAGGAAGGAGCATTTGTGCTTTGAGTGATCTAACTCAAAGCAGGAAGGGACAGATTGTCCTCTCTCCCTCTACATGGGCCCAGAATGGGTGGGCCAGGGGCATATGGGATGATGGCACAGGGTAGAAGCGACAATGCTATTTTAAAATTTATTGGGCTTATCATGGCAAATGCCTGAGGCCCAGCTAGGCGAGCGGACCCATTGGGGACCACAAACTGAAGGATGGGGTTGGAGCTGTATGCGGCCAATCCTTCCATTAACTCCCTATGAAGTACTGCGGGGGGAGATTAGTGGGCAACCCCACAAATTGGACTACCATGGTCATGTCGGTGGGGAGCTGGGTGCATGTAGTTGGAATAGTTGTTCCCTTGAAAACCAGGGGCACAGTAGCTGCAGTGGCGGCGTCAGCTTTGCAGGTGAAGCTGAGGTTGAAATACCCCTTAAAGGGGCAAAAGTCGTTGAAACTGGCTGGCTGCATCACCACCTGGGCCAGGTCAATAATTGCTTGTTTCTCATATGGGAACAATCTTCTGTACTTGACCCAAAGGCCAAAATGGAGCTGGGAGCGGTGGAGAATGAGTGGGCTGCGAGGCACCGCCTGGGTATGTGCCAGGTGGATGGCGAGATCCTTGGGCGGACTAAACTGACCCAAGGACTTATTGGGACTGGACGATCCAGACTTAGCACATTTTCCCACCAGACAGAAAATGCTAGGTGGGGTTTCACCGCTGCCCCACACTGAAGCAGCCAGTGGCAAATCTGACGTCATTGAGGATTGAACAGCTGCAATTGGCATTTGATCACTAATTGGTTACTTACTTTTTGGTTTCTTCTAATAAAATTTCTCAAAAGTGACTTTGAGCGGAAAGAAAAACCAGATGCCATCATGCCAACCAATGAAAATGCAGTCAAGCCTCAGTCTGGGTGTTTGCAGTTAAAACAATAGTGACTCAGCCTACTGCTGAATCCTTTGATTTTAATTCTAGTTAAAATTTAAGTTCCCTCCTCCCCTGAAAATTTGCCAAGTTTAGGTCAAATTTGAGGTCCCTGATCCCAGCTTGAACCTATTGCCAAATTGAGCACTATTTAATCAGTTGCATCACGCTGAGGAAATTGTTAGTCGATTCTCTTTATTTTCCTTTTTAATAAATATACGCTAAAAACCCAATTTTTTATTTTATTTAAATCCTTCTTGCCAAAGTCCCGATGGCACTAACCTGGTAGCCTATCATTCCCTACACTGGATGGGAATTACCAGTTTTGATGATTACAATCACTCCCACCATAGTCAACTGTATTCAACTTACAAAAAACTTCTGGCAATTTAAACCCATTATTAAAACTATCCGCTATCAATATACTGGGATCCTGTGGCCTTATATAAACTATGTAAAGCAAGAATCCACCCTCTTGTCTCTAGGTTATTAATGAACTCATCCACTAGCAACCCTGTAGAAGCCAACCCAGTGGTACAATCCCCTGAAGAAGACCCTCTGTGTCTGATTTTTTTCCATTTAGTTTGTTATTGGGTTCCTTTTCACGCTCATTCTACATCAACGAGTCATTATGACCCAATTTGCAGCTCCATACACGTCATATGAGCGTCAATGCCACTGGCATCCTGGCTTGCTTTTTGGGGTGCTCACACATCCCGACTGGCAGGTCAGTCTAAACTTCTTCTACCGTTTTCATGATTAAGTTCAACATTTCATGTGCCCATAGTTGGTGTCAGAGGTAGTGAAGATGTTGCTATAGGACTCCAGTAAGGTGTGTATCTTGTCAGCCTCAGAGGGGTTTAATTCATCAGAAATATGAACATTAGGAAGAGTGCATAGTGATTGGTCTGCTGGTAATCCCATATCAGTCATAGATCCAATACAGTGAACTTGTTTTTTCTTCAAGGGGAATCAGCATACCACTTCTGATCTCATGATGCTTTTTACAACTATATACTTCTTGGTGATATTTTATAGCAGAAGATTGATAGGTCATTGATAGGAAGGGTCTAGAACGCCCAGCAAAACTCTGGGCTCCAAAGGACTAACTCCATCAATGCTAGTTAGATGCAATATAAGCTGTGGAGAATTTGTAGGGTAGTCTTACCATCAACTACCAGTTGTTCACCCGCTTTAATTATTACATCTTTAAAAGCATAGAAAGGGATATCCTCAAGGGCGTCATTTGATGGAGACAACACTTTCTTATACCATCCAGCTGTGTTGTAATGTAATGATAAGTCAGAAGAGGTAAACTCAACGATGAAAGCATAATCTTTTTTGCTAAGCTCATCATTTGTCAAAATTAGAGGAAGCTCATAGTTAAGCAAGGAGAAATAGCCCTGCTTCAAGTTCATAACACCTTCATATTCAAGCATGAACTGGGTATCAATGAGTAGATCATAGGTATTGTTGGCCAAAGCCATGCAGGTGTCATGTTTACATGACCTTATTGAGGGCACCAACAGCAGGGACAAGGCTGGGAGGCAGGAGGTCCAAAAGGTCAAATTTCAGGACTTCTGGACCTTAAGCACTCCTTAGATCAACGCTGGGTACAGGCTAGGTATTCCCAGGTTAGTATAAGTGAGGTGCCTAAAGCTCAGCTTCCTGTTTTGGCTCTAGTGCTAAAACAAACGAGTTTTAAATTAAACGATGATGGCTCAATTTGGTTAAATGTGGAATGGGGGTTCAAAACCCATTCTATATATGAAATTTTGAGCTTGGGTCAGGTTCAAATTTCAGATAATCACTCAAGTAAGGTCATTTTCGAAAATGTGACCCTTTTGGATGGAAGCATGCACCTATTGATGCACCAAGGTTTGGTACCACTTTTGCCATTCCATAATTTCCCCAAGTTGGCTTAATTATGTTTGCTAAAGACCAACATTTCTCGTTGGTCATCTTCCCCATTAATCCCCATAGTCTTTTTTACGTTTTTTTTATATGTTGACTTGGGTAAACCTGTGTGCGGACATCTTTGAGGTCTTTTTAACGTGTTAGCCAATTTATCCTTTGTAAATTTATTACAGCCTCAGGTACACCACTGGGCCTACCCAGTTCCATTCAAACCCGGTCACCAGTGCACTCTAGCCTTGTACAAAAATTAGTTATGAACTGACCTTTGGGGCACAGCCAAGTTTTGCTGTTTTCTCGACACATAATTACCTTCACTGTGCTCAACACCCTTTCCCTATGTCTTCTTAGCTCCAGCTCCCTCTGCTGGGCTATCATTTTGTTAACCCTGATGATGAGTTTCTTTGCTTTGGTCCAGTACTTAATGCATTGCCAAGCTGGGAACTGGAGAGTTATAGACACTCACTTGAGAGTAGGGGCTGAGAGGAGAAGTTTCCCAAATTGGATGGGTAAATATGAGTAGGCCCCAATGGCATGAGTGTTATTTGGCCCCGCAGTTCCAAGCTCTTATGTATAGTCAAGGTCAGGGGCCAACTTGAATTTTTTATAGTTTGTATGACACAAAGTTCATGGAAGACCCAGTGTTGAGAATAGATTTAACCTGCACTTCATTTACAATGCTCTTCACCTTAGTTAAAGTTCCACCTAAGTTAGATAAGAGCGAGGACCTCCTTCAGCTAGAGAGTAGAAGCAAAACGTTTGGCAGTTTTAGGGAATTAATCCCAGATATACTGCAGTGTATACACACTCTGTGTGGGCTAGATCATTGTGGCAATGAGCTGGTCAATGTCACTGGCGGTATCAATAACCTCCAGGCCTCTAAACACCTGATAAAGCTATGTTCTGCGCGGTATCCTAGCCCAATCCACTCTCTCCAGGTTTAATCATTCAGGTACCTCCACTTCATTTGGGGCTCCTACAACATAATGACCCACATCTTCACCACCCCCTTCATATTAATCATCAGAGGGGTTATAAATTCATGTTAAGGAGCCCATAGGGGGTGAGGTAGGTTCAGGGCTTCCCTTAGGGCAGGATAAGTTTTGGGGTTGTTCCTCCACCTTATTAACTTTTAGGGAGGCGTTGCATTGTGACAGCTCGATTTTTGACCTTCAAAGTAGGAGGCTTATTATGCCTCATGGAGATATGGTTAAGACTAGAGTTAGCTAAATGAGAGATAAAAGGAGGTAGCACTGTGGATTTGAATGCTTTAACTTCAACAGCTTTGGGTTGTTCAGTGTCTGTGTGCTGGGAAACAGATAGTTTAGCCTTTGTGACCTGGTCATTTAACCCTTTGTTAGTGGGGGCAATTAGCACCTGAGAAGGGGGTTTAGGCTGAAGAGCAGGCTTTGAAACCACTTGGGATGGCCGCTCTGAAGAAAAATATGGGCAGGGCAAAGGGATGAATGTTTTCCCAATTAAGCTTTTTGAGCTGAAGAAGAAGGGGAGCATTGCCCCATCACAGCCATTACCATCTGATTATCATTATGGGAAGAAGCATTCTGTGATGGCAAATCCATAGGAGCAGGCTTCCAGAAGGAAACAGCCCTAGTAGAGGCTAAACTAGTTGGCGTAGATGCTTGGCTCAGAGACCCTTGCATAGAGTCAAGTTCATAAATCTCAGCCACCTCTATCAAAGCTTCCTTGATATCTCATACACTTTTATATGAGCGCTTTAAAGAAGAGAGATGCATCGCCAAGGAGGGATGAGATGCAAGGCCAGCCAAGATAGCCGCAATAGCATTGTCTAGGGTCTCATTTTAGTAAACAATAAGGGTTGAGCTTTATTGTTAAAGCATTCAGCAAAAGAGGCAATAGATTCACCCTGTTGTAGGCTAAGGAACTCAAAAGCCTGTTTTTGCCTGTTTAAACTTTGTAGGGATCTGAATTCCTCAGTGAGTGATTGCTTCACCTCCTCCCAGGTGCTGAGGGTGGCCATGTGAGGAACCATTATCTTTTGAGTGCCATGATTCAAGAAGGGAAGGAGATACTTTATTTTAATATGGTCCATTGCCCCTTCCATAGCAACTTCATACATAAAGAGGAAAGAAGCAACACTTCCCTCACCCAGGGTAAACTTATCTTTAAAAGGGGTTTATTGATACCAGGGGAGGCCCCTAAGGGCCTTGCAATGAGTGCTGCTCAAGCCTTTTGAGGCGAGACAAAGCACAAGCTAGCTGGAGTTCAATAGAGGCTATCCAGGGGTTTATTTCCATTGTTTTAGTTGTTTTTGTGGTGTACAGGTCCCCCTGTAGTGAGCACCACTTGTTGGGTTTTAGGGGTTTTTAAGCTTGCTGATTTTTTTATGCTTAAACTACAACAAATAGGGTTTTAAACCACTTACTATAATAAAGAAAATAAAAATAAAAATAAAAACTAGAAAGTTGTGTTTTCTACAGTTTTATTAGTTGTCACAAGGTGTAAGAAACAAACCATCTTTTTTAAGTTGATAATAGTATTTAAAGTGTTTAGGCTCAAAGTTCAGATGGCTTAGTAACCTCCAAATTAGAAAATTTTGATATTCAACGAATCGGAGCTTAAAAGCTTCACTTCATTTTGATGAGATGGCTGATGAAGGGAGGTAAAATAAGTCTGTGTGACAAGGTTTTGATATATTTCACCCAATCAGTGGACTGAAAAAAATTTGCACTTGGTTGGACCCCCTCTGACCCTATAAAAGAGGCTGGTCTCTTTGGTGTAGGCTGTACTAAAGTGGAAGTGGCCTGGAGAGGCGCTTCCAATGAACTTTCCAAATTTGGCCGCCAATTTGGTACAATCTGATCACCTGAACTCATTTTGCTTTCCCAATTTTTATTATAAGTGTTACCCCAATTTGAGGGGTTCCACTGGGAATCAACCAGGGTCTTTTGGTTGTTTTTTCATCACTTACCTCTGAACCACTCTTTTCTATACATCAGACTTGTAATTGTCTGACACCAACTACTCTATACCGCGTTATACACCCTTGTACTAGGTTACTTTGGCTTTGGCACCCTTCACGGTACCCTGTTCACCATTATTTTAAGGACTAGTTCACTGGCAGTGTGGATGTGCACCTTGCCTCACTTCTCTGGGAATGAGAGAGTTACAGACACTCTCCTGGCACTGAACACAGAAGCCCCTCAGCCTAATTATTACCTGAAATTCTTTAAAATCTGGAACATTGACTGTAGGACCCTTCCCTGTAATCAGTCAAGGCTGCAAGTACCTCCTAGTTGCCATCAAATATTTTACCATGTGGCCCCTCTCCTAGGCCATCCTTAAAGCTGACGCCCTTACCACTGCCCAGTTCTTTGAAGAAATCATCGCCAGCTATGGACTCTCAGACACTAGCTATCTGACAGGGGGTCACACTTTAACAACAAGCTAGTTGCCAAAACAGTTTCTCAAGTCCAGTTGGGGCACTTGATGACCACCTTTAACAACCTCTCAGTGCAATGGATTAACTAGATGACTTAATCTAAC
Source organism: Massospora cicadina (assembly GCA_022478985.1). Lineage (NCBI taxonomy): Eukaryota > Fungi > Entomophthoromycota > Entomophthoromycetes > Entomophthorales > Entomophthoraceae > Massospora > Massospora cicadina. The sequence continues at coordinate 59,300 of JAKSZP010018450.1, read as the reverse complement.
CCTCATATGTGCTCTGGAAAAAAGTTGCATTGTTAATCTGAGAAATGGTCAGAATGAGTGCCTACCATCCTGTGAGCTTACTAAATCAAAATTCACTCTAATATCTGACACACTTCTCACAAATTTTTATTGAGATTTATATATCAGCCCAACCCCATTATTCAGCACTTACAGGATAAGATTCCCACTAGCCTAAACTTAACTGTCCAAGAAATTTCACAGGATTGAGCTGAGAAAATGAAACTCCAATATGTGAACAGCTCAAGACTCACAGAATTTTACTGTGGAAGCCTTAGTCTTAACTTCAAAAATACTCAACTCCAAATTCTAGAAATCAGCATAATAGATAGGGGGAGTGCTGTGAAACTGCCAAGATTACAATTCATTGGTGGACATTCCCTCCCTGGTGTTGTCCCTCGATCCCAATCATCCATTTTTATCTGATTAACCTTTAAAACTTTAAAAATCCTATCCACTTGAATTTTTTATTGATCAGGTATAAAAGCCTGATCTCTATTTCTGAATAAAGTTTTTAAAATACTGTCTACCCTCACCTTCTTATAATTTTTTATCAGGATTTATCCCAACCTGACTGTTATGATATTTTGGGCCAAATACCCAACTGCAAACGCCTACTGATAATGACCCTACCACCTGATAAACCCAAAATTCAAGGTGTTACCCAAACTTTCTGTTATGATGAATATTGGATTCCTGAGCTCTCACAAAAACGGACATTAGTAAGTTTAGTAGGTGCATGATTAATCAAGTCAATTGGATCTAGATTAATTTTTTATTTTTTTGGCACAGATTTGAAACTTAGTACTGGTTAGCAAAGCTCAGCTTGGTATATTTGTCCCAAGGTTGACCCACCTTAAATACTTTTTAAAATAGAATACTTATTGTAGATGGCCATTAGTAAGTTTATTATTAGATTGGGCCAATCAAATCAGCTAAATAGACTAAATAAGTGTTGTAGATAGTCATTGTTAGGTTTAGTATGAGATGGACCAATCAAATCAAATAAATACCCATCAACTTTTAACATGAAATAGTTGAACCTATTGAATCAACTGATAATACCATACCGCTCAGCTGAAAAGATATACTTATTCCAATTAGCCTTATATCATTTTACACCTTATATAGAACTTTTATTAAAATTATGATCAAAGAGTAAAAACAGTCTATGTTTGTTCTCCTAATTTATAAACCATCAGTGACAATTTAGGTCATTTTTTTTAGTACTAGATGACAATTTAGGTCATTTTTGGTTTACTTATTTATAAGACTTATAGAATAAACATATTATATATACTATCTGTAAGATGATTTTTAATCACCTTCAACTAAACACTTACTGATTCTAAAATTAAATCAAATAAATTTTTAGCTCATCCATCAGCTATTTACCTGCTGTCACTCACAGTTCTAATTTGGGCCAATCCAATTAATTATATAAACAAGATATATGGACCTTTCAGTTACAGTACCAATTTCTGTACTGGTACCCATATGTTTTGGTGTGATTTTAAAGATGTTTCACATCAAAATATTATCAACTCCCCTCCCCATTTAATTTTATTTTATTAAAAGGATTGAATAAATTTATGAAGGTAAAAATAAAAGATATGGTTTTGCCTAATAGGGTGAAACCTACTACCACTCTGATAAAGGTTTGGTTTCTAACAGATTTGAAACTTATTTTGGCTGGGATTAAATATTGTTTCCTCCCCTCCCCATTTAATTTTATTAAAAAGATTGAATAAATATATAGAGGCTAAAAAATGAAGATAGTGTAGTTGCCTAGCAGGATAGTTGCTGCTACCAAAAAAACCTTCATTCAAAAAATGGTTTTGCTAAACTAATTATGGCTGTTTTGGTTGATTTGATAGGTCCAATAGTTTTAGTTGAGTGGTTGATGGGTATCTATAATATAAAATCTAAAATGAACAATATGATTCATCTGATAAACTATAAACACCGTAGCGAAGCATGGGTATCTGGATGCTAGTCTGCCATAAAAGTACTAAAAACCAGTTCACCTCAAAGTTTTAAGTATTTGCAGTATAAAACGTGGATCCAGATTATATAAGAAATTGTACGGATATGATCAGTTTAGTCAATTGCGGATCTACAAATATAACCTTACTTGTGTTAGATTTCGGCTAAAAGCTGCAGTTCGGAGGATAAATTGGTGTCCAATAAAAAATAAATAATTCAGATCATAAATTAAAACTATAGTTTAAGCGCCCTCAATTGGAGGCGATCTAATTTTAAACTCAATAAGCTTAACATAGGAGGTTCCAAAGCGGGCCCCGCCACTCAAAACGTACGCCCATGTATAAATGACGTATTCCCCCTTGTACGATGGAAATATTAAAACCATGTAGGGGTATATTATATTTGGATCAGCTGGCAGGTTTGTGTATCAGCCATTATAAGATCCATACCATAACCGCGCTAATATTGGCACGAGTATGATTTATTTATTTTCAAAGCTGTGCATCTTCACATGTATGCTGTTAAGCATATCCACTACCCTGCTTCCTGAAAATGACAGCGAAATCATCTTCAGAGAGCCCAAAAAAATTACTCCTTTGCTCAATGCTGGGCGGAAAGTCGCACATCAAACTTCATCTCGAGGTTGGCAATGAACTTCTTAGGAGGGGCCACCGAGTAAGCTATGCGTCCGCTTCAGATCAGATTGAGTGGGCTAGGCCTTACAACATAAGCATGGTCAACCTGGGTGAGAATCCCGTTGACGATAGCCTAAACCGAAAGGTTACAGCCGCTCTGACACATGAGACGCTTTCTTTTAAAACGCTTTCTTTGGTCATTTATGCTGGAGTGGAACTATCTTATAAGATGGTGTATGCTGGACTTAAGCGTGAAATTGAGACGAACCAACCTGACTTTATCATCTGCGATTTCCTTATTCTAGCGTGCTTTGATGTAGCTAGCGAAATGGGGGTCCCATACGGGGTTCTTTCCCCACCTTTGGATATGTCGGTAAGTCATTTTTATGAAGCGCTGGGACGATAAAGGGTGTTAGTTTTTGTAAATCAAAAGAAGGGTGTTTGTGTTAGCTGACAGCATATCTTTATGGTGAACGCTTTTTAAAGCAAACGCTTGTATAGATCCGATTTTAAATTTTATATTGCCTACGGGAAAAACTAGGGAATGTGCATTTTATTCATTTGCTTGTAGATCAAAACATGGCGCCTTACATCACCAATCGCTTTGAACTGCTTCCGCCAACTACAGACAAACTGTCCATTTTTCAGAAGCTGGGCTCAACTTTTTTGGTTCCTTTGACCAAGTGGGTGCTTCATTGACCCTCGGATTTAAGTTAAATGCGATCCGCAAGGATTTAAACGTTGCACCAGTATACGGGAATTCCTGGAAAAAGCTTGAAAAGAACTTGATCTTTGTTGACACTTTCTTCGGATTCGATGTAAGCTTAGAACGACTTGACCGATATTGATACCGCATCAGGCACCGAGGCCAATACCGCCATTGGTGCAGCCAATCGGCCCGATAGTATCGGAAAACTTTCCTCCCTTGGAGAACGAGCTTGCCGATTTTATTGGGTTCAAGAGGAATTTAATCTATGTCGCTTTCGGAACCATAGTCTACCTTGAGGATCACCAAGTAAAAGCAATTTTAGAAGGCCTTGTACAAGCTTTAGAGGATGGTTTGGTAGACTCAGTCATCTGGTCCTTGGTCAGTACCCGTGATAGCCAGCTCCCGCTTAATATTTCTACGCGGGATAAAACGTTGGGGCTAAAGGAGCTCCTTAAAGATTACCCAATAAGAATAGTCAGATATGCCCCGCAGGTTGCTATTCTGCGGCACCCTGCAACTAAGATTTTTCTCTCCCATTGCGGTATTGAGTCCACCTTTGAAGGCCTGCTTGCTGGTGTCCCGTTCTTGGCCGTCCCGTTTTTCGGAGACCAACTCACGAATGCTGGTAACTTGGAAGCGAATGGTGTCGCCGTTACCATTAATCAGAAAGCAATCACCAAGGAGAAGATCCTCCAGGCAATTTCCACCCTTAGCTCTGATCGTGACAAGAAGTTTTTTGCCAATGTCGAACGCATGAACAGGATCGCCTTCTCGGCCAGTTTCAACAAATTCAAAGCGGCCGACTTGATAGAGCAGGTTATGTTTCTATCGCGGAGCCTCGCCAAAACAGCTTCGCCGCTAGGCCATCTGGTCACCCAAGATAACCATATGCACTGGGTATTTCATAGCAATCTCGACGTATACATGCTTCTCCTGTTAGGAATTTATGTCCTTTACTTGATCGTTTCCAAACTGCCCTTCGCTCCAAGATGGCCAAAGCATTGGGCTGGGGGATCCGCAAGGCATAAAAAACTTTCATAGAGCTCCCATCGAGCAACTTTAAAGGTAAACGGGCTTAAAATATGATTAGCTAAAAAGGCACCCGGTGCGGCCAAAAAACGTACGCTTATATATCTACGATCCTCTAGTAAAAATAAATAATCTACCTTGCGCCTTGTGAATTTTTTTACTTTGACTAAAATAACTGTTGAATCGAGTGTCGTTTTAAACAGTTTTAATTCACACATAATTATACCTCTTGTATGTAAATATCTCAGCTTTAAATTTACGGGGATATATATTTTGATAATATTATTGAACACTAGTGGCAACCAAATTCTTAGTTTTTAGATAAATTTGGTTATAAGGTAAATTTTTCATTCATTTAATATTACAAGTTGATGCCAAATTTATCATAAACTTACAAACTTCTACATGGCTATTTCTGGTGGATAGGTATACTTAAGGCGCTAAGTATACTGTCAGGTGGGTTCCTAACGTCTATCTTAAAGCTATATATTCTCAAAAATGAGATTCTACATAGCATCTAGCTTTGCTTGGTATTTTTTATCATGATTTTTATATTACCTTGTCAATTCAAGTATTTGGTAATGAACTGTGCAACGAAATCAATATCAAAAACATCGATGACCTTCCATCGATGGGGTTCAACTGGCTAAAAGCAAATTAATATCACTTTATTGTACAACAGAATCTCCTTTCCAATTTCGTGCTATAAATACCAGCGTTTTTTTACAATGTACTGCTAACTTTATGAAAAATAACAAAAGTTTGGGCAGACCTACTTTAGACTCATCGTATAAAAACACCGTTGGGATGGCCGATGCAACCGAAAAATTCATGTTGAGGTTTGTCACGGTCAACATGGTTCCATATTAAAAAGATCACAAATTTAAAAGTTATAGGTGCCCTCTCTTTTTTACCAAGCCTATATCAACCAATCTCGCCCTTATTAGCTTTCCAAGAAAAAGTCTCAATCAACTATACTGTTACGCCCACTTATACCTTTATACTTAAACCAAGCTAAACGTATCATTTTAGTTGCTTACCCTTGTACCGATCATAATGTCACCTGACTGAATTTTAGACCCTTAGCTATATTAGTAGGTGCGTTCACTTTCCTATGCCAATAGCATTAAATGATGCTACCCAAATCAAAGCGTAATGGCTTTACACAACTTATCCATCATCGTAGGAAAAAGGTCGTAGAAGGCCCTCGATGACAATACAAGATTAAAGTCAAAAGGGACAAAGTGTGGGATGATAATAAAGGCAACCTCTCAGGCATCGGTTCACCGGTATCTTGAGTATTCGTAAAAAGCATAAAAAACGTATCCAAATGAGCCAATGAAAAAATTATCTAAAGTGGCAAAAAGATCTTAAATTTGTATTTTACTCATGTGGCAATAGCTGTGCTGCAGAGTTTTACAAGATATAGATAGAAGACATTTTTAGGATCTTGCAGAATGGCTAGGTTGGATTGCGGAATTTATTACTACAAAACCGTTGCAAATGAATCTGTCAGAATAAGCGTGGGGTTGTTATTATATATGTATGGCGCAAATTAAGGGGTACTACACTCAGTATCTCTATATAAAGACATGCTACTCATTTTTAAGATAGTAGTAAAATTGGACCATAGGCTTAATTATATAATAGGTCCTGCAAATTTACTGTAATCTTAAATATACTGCCAACGTTTGTAGGATTATCAGTTTACCAATGTATTATATCGTTCCCTGTAATCTCAGTCATAATGGCAGGTAGGGCAAAATGCAAAGTATTTGGCATGTTGCTGAGACTTAAAATAAACTCACTTGATTCCAAATTCCATTCTATAGTTATTTATTCAAGCTGTCAGTCACCTGGTTAAAGATTCTACAGGTTTTGAGGGAGTCACATATTCTGAAAGGTGATACAAGAAGTTGTCTGCATCCATAGGTTCTCATGCTTCATGTGTCACAAGAGTTGTCTGCATTCATAGGTTCTCAGGCTTCATGTGTCACAAGAGTTGGTTGCACCCATAGGTTATTGAGTCACCAGCATAATTCTAAAGAATTCTGGATGACTTGGTACAATTGTCATAATTATTGATATTGGCAGCTCTATTAATGATGCAAATAATTTCTTTCAACAAGTCAGTGCCAGCATGCTGGCAGGTTTAATAGCTTTTAAATTAGTTAATTAGTTATACAATCTTTTTAGAGATTTTTGGGTTGATCCCTTACATTTTGGCCTGCATTAAATTTCTTGCCAGTCTGGTATATAATTCTATATAGTAATCTCTTATCAGGACATTAATATAATCATACATAAGAGCCATTTACTTGAGCTCTTAAGAGTACTATACTTAAAAAGTTATTGATAACTAAAGAAGCTATAAGATATATATGTATAGATTTCAAGAAAAAAACTGGGTTTAAAGTTTAAAGTCTATAAAAGATTTTTACATACCTATCTTGTAGTCTGTCAAGTATAGTCAATAAATATAACCTTTGTTGAAATTGGCGCTGGGCTATCATGTTTCAAGTGTACAGGTCAATAAATGCCAAAACAAAAGGGCCTGTCTGAAGACAGTAACCTTGACCAAAACTTAACCAAAGAAGCTGTATCTACTAAAGTAGGGGTTTTTATTCTAAAATAAGAGAGTACACTATAGTATCTAATACTTCCAGTGGCTCCGGGGCTTGCTCAAGTAATCCTCTAGATATGCTTTCACAGTTTCTCTAGGAAAAGATTCCCCTTCCAGATGGCAATCCTTCCCAGATATCCTTCTTCTATTATAGTTCTCTTGGTGCTTTCCATGGTTACTAAGCAGCGCTCAAAAATGGTAGACTAAAGTTGTAATATCCAAATTGAGTCAGAAAGCAGATAACTAAGGCTTGAGGCATTTCCATAAAAAGGTGCAAAATGTTGGCTGTAATCAAATCACTTTTAGATGTCCATATTAATTAAAGGAACCTTTTACTGATGTTTTTATGCTGGTGCATGGTAAAATACCATTAAAGCTTTAAATAAAATAGGAGGTAATAAAGTAATTGAGGCCACAGCTTTTTTTTAGTACTAGATGTTGAGGCCACAGCTTTAGTGGTCCATAATTTAAGGGAACAAGAAATGTGCTGTCAGACCATCTAGTACTAAAAAAATGTGCTGGCAGGGATTAAGGGTGTGATAAATGGTAAATCAATAATTGAGCAACTACATATAAAAGTGTGGCCTGCAGGGTAAAATAACTACTATGAACTGATAAAATCTGCTCTCTAATTATTAGATAAATGCATAAATTATATAAGTATAAAAATCATAACCCAGATAATTGTCCTAACCAGTTACATTTCACCTGACTTGACCAAACATCAGGTAACAAATATAAGTGGGGGTCAATTAAATCATTAAAAGCTTGGGGCTGTTGCCTCAGAACTTTGCTGATATTTCTTCAAGAACTTAGCATGATACAATCAATAAGATAATCTTTAACAGGATCCTTAAGAGTGTAGGCATATGTGGATATCTTATCAATAATCTCAAAAGGGCCCTTCCAGATGTACTCCAACTTGCTAGTTTGTCTAAATACATGGTTATCATAGTTCAAAACTAGTTCCCCTACAGTAAAGTGGGGTAAAGGCTGCCAGTCTTCACTATTCCATTCACAAGATCTTCTTTTCTGAGCCAGAACATTATAATATGACATGCTTTGTAGTTGGATTAACGTCTGTGCCAACATTTTCAAATAATTTAAGGGAGCCATATGTCCTTGATCAACATAAGGATATAAAATTAGGGGAAGTTCCAGCTGATTTCATAGAATAAAGTGGATGAAGAAGAAACTCTATTTCTGTTTGGTATAACTTTCCAAGCAAATTTTACAAAAAAAATAAACTTAGATTGCTTGCTGTAGTTTTGCTCTAATGTCCTCAGATTCCCCACTGGCTGCTCCAGTGTAGGGCAGTGGCAAAACTCCCCCTACCATTTTTCATCCAGTGGGAAAATGTGCTCAGACTGGCTCATCCAGTCATAACAAATCCCTGGGACAATTTCTTCCTCCCAAGGATCTCAACAACCACCTCACTAATACCCAAGTGGTGCCTTGTTGCCCCCTGGTGCTTCCCTGGAGCAACATGCATTTCAGACTTAGATTCAATTATGGGAAACTTCTCTTACCATGACCAAGCCATTATTGAAATGGCTCAGGCAGTGATGCTTCCCACCAGTTTTATTGATTTCTGCCCCTATAAGGGGTATTTTGACCTCAGAGTCACCTGTGAAGCTGAAGCTACCACTTTGGCAACTGTTCCCCTGGTTTTCCAGGGTACCTCTCTCCCTACAATTTGGACCTAACTTCCAGAGGATACCACTTTGGTGGTTCAGTTTGCTGGTTTGCCCAGCCCCCTCCCCCTCCCCCCTGCGGTGCTCCATCAGGAGCTGATGGATGGTTTGGCAGCCTATGGCTCCAACCCCATCTTGCAATTTGTGGTCCCAAATGAGGCCACATGCCTCTCTGGGCCTCAGGTGTATCCACAATCAGCCCTGACTTTATTAAAATTGCCTTGTCAATTCCCCCTTGTGCCATCATTCCTTCTGCACCTGACCATCCATTCTGGGCCCATTTCAAGGGCGGGCGGACAATCTGTCTATCCTGTTTTGTTTTGGACCACTTGAAATGTAAATGCCCTTCCTTAGCTGCTTCTGATACCTCTGATTTTTTGTCCACCAGCTTCCAATCTGCCACCCACCCTGCGCCAGTTTTAGTATGAGGTACAATCCTACCTTCCCATCCCCCAAAGCCTGTTGCTGCAGCTGCACCCACAGCCACCAATCAGCCTCCTCCTCGCCCCAGTGCCACAAACGCTCCCTCCAATCAAGCACCAGCTTGGACCCCAGTTTGTTCCCATGCTTCCTCAAACAAACCAACCAAACCTCAGTCACACACCGATTCCCCAATTCAATTCAACTAAAACCCTTGGGATATATTGGCTGAAATTTATGATTCAGTAATAAAAATGAAGACTCCACTCTCCAACTCAAGCAGTTTGTGTATGCTGGCCACAATGCTGAGCTACCCCCTCATTTATTTGCCCCCCAGAAAAACGCTGAAATGTTCTGAAGTGGTCACCAGCTGGCTGTTGAAGCAACAGCTAAGCTGTATTGTTGTCCTCTCTGCAAAGCTGTCACCAAATCAGTGGTGATGCTCGCAGGAGGAATCCCTCTTCCCATTATCCCCTCCACCGCCAATATTCTCCAAAAGAATATGTTAATCTCAGAAAGCCGCCAATGACGCCATCCAGCACGTGGCAGTTGTAGCATGGAATCCTAAAGCCAAGATTACCCACATCAATATCGCCACATTTTTAAAGCTCCTTGATGCACACATGAAAGCTGAAACAGCTTTGACCAATTATATTATCTCTCTTATGGTCAACCACTGTCTTCCTGCCTCCCTGATCATCAAAGGTGTTGCTCCACATCCCGCTGCTGCCCCAACGCCCTTGCTCTCCACCATAGCCCATGTCCTGCTTTGGGGTGAAGAAGATGCCAAGGATGAGCCCCCTGATCCCCTCTCCCCTTCTGCCATGATGGGATTAGCAGTTCCCGCTGTCCCACCTGGTTTGTTGTGTTTGCATTTTTTGTGTTGTCCACTCATTTTGGGAAGTTCATTTGTTTTGTTTGGTGAGGATTTATTTTGTTTGCTCTTTGAGCTTTGGTAATGTCCATCCTCTGGTCAGCTTACCTCAGTTAAATAAATAAATTAAAAATGTCCATTAAACGTTCTTGAGTACACAGTTTATATAAATTAGATATATGAGGATGCAGAAATTTATCTAAATCACTGAGGATACTATCCATAGCCTACTGGAATTTTGCAGGGGCATCACAAAACCCTTCGGCATTCTAGTGAGTTAGTAGAGGCCCTGGGTGGTTATCATCAACTACTTCTCCTGATCCTCTTTGGGCAGTGTTAAGAAATCTATATGACTGGACAATAAGCCAAAATAGACACTGACAGATCATTGGTTATCCATTGAGATTAGGCCTCAATAATTATTATCAATTAATCTAATATGAGTTGAATCCAAGTGAGTTCACCTTGGCAAATAGGAGGAATTCTGCTGGAGCTTCAATGATGAGGTGAAACCTCCAAAAAATAGTAAATAAGGAGTAACTAAGCTGAAGGGTCGAAACTGACCAGAAACAATGAAGATATGAGTGAGAAGTGAAGAGAAGGAAGGGGTTAGTTGATTAAGAAAAAGAGTGGTAGTATTAAGGGAAGATTAGAAAAAGCAGTAGGAGCTGCATATTATATATTATAAGTAAATAAAGTGTCCTTTCTGATGCAATAGCTTTATGCTTTTTTTACATTTGTTAATTTTCCCTTAGGACTGAAGATCTCCATATTGTCCATCTGTTGCTCAGTGAGATTGGCCCTGTGCAACCTTATTGGCATATTTCTGATATATTGCTGAAATTATAACAGTGGAACTCACTACAGGGAGACATGGATCAACATGTTAAAAGTTATTCATTTGCCATGCAATGGACAACAGGCTCAACTTGAGGGGATACTACCACAGTTTATTGAGCTATCACAATATGCGGAACTAAAGCTCATTCTGGATACACTGCTATAATTGCAAAAAATGCTTTTTCAGGAAAATAAGGGTATAACATACCAGTTTAACAAAGACTTCCACCAACTGCACCTGATTGGTGGTCAAGTCAGCCAGCTTGTTGATCGCTTGGATGGCACTACTGAGAAGCTACACTGTGCAGAACATAAACTGAATAGTGTTGCTAGAGAGGAGGAGGTTTGCATTAATAAGCTGCCTCCATTTGCTAGATGTGGAAATATCCACAACTTCTTTAAACAATTTGAGTTTGCGGCATAAGGAGCCTCAGATCAGCATAAAGCTAAATTGTTAATATCCTCTTTGGATGTTGGGAGTGCAGACCAAGTCATCTGCTATCTTAAAAGTAGTTCTGTTACATACCAAGAAGTGAAAATACTGTGATGCAGCTGTTTGGAGGTACTGCAAAGATGTCACAGCAAAAAGGCTGAGAACTTGACCATTGGGTTCTAGTGTGATGAGAACCTCAAAGCATTTGCTGACCAATTTATGGTGGAAGCCCATGTATTAATTGGGGTTGGCAACTTTAGCTGAATCTGATGTGTGCATTGCAATGACCTCTGCTTTGAAGCCATACCATGAGATTTACAACGTCATGAATCCAATTTTAGATGATGACGTACCCCTTCTCAAAATTGTTCAGTTTCTACGCCATCTATCTGTCTCTTTTAGTGCTCCCAACGTGGAATGAAAAGCCCCTGCAACCATTACCAAATTTTTGTTGGAAAATCGACACCAACAATTTGGTTATAATCCATTGGTTAATATGTGGGCACTCAACCCTTTGGAAGTTCTTTTCCTCCCTTGCTATAGACACTCAGCTCATCCTTGGTCAATTACAATCCCTCAGTTAAGTTCCAACCTAAGTTTTCAAGGGTACTGCAGATATGTGAGCCATATACTAATGCCTGTTTCTCTTGAAGCTGAAGAGGTCATTATGCAGCTAACTGCCCTGAAACCCTGCATTTCTATGTAGTACCACTGGCCCTGACTGAGCAGGGAAAAGTTTGAGTGGAGTAGAGATGGGACGCTCTACATCCACTGATCTAAAATTATTCATCTCTGGTAATAAAAACAAGTTCCTTTGTGTTGGGCCCAAGACCCACCCCAATGGTTTATTATACCAACAAACCTTCAATGATGTCTCCATCTTCCTCCTGAAGAGAAATAAGAAGAATACATATTTGGAGCTCTACCGAGATGTACAAAAACTGTATTCCTGGGAATTCCTTGAGTGTAACGTCATGGCTGAAGCCAGCCTTTCCGCAGATGTGACCGCATTAGATGGTTTGAATGCTGCAATGTCAGTAAAGGAGATTGTTAAGTGAATCCTTATGTTGGCGCTGGTATTATCATATTTCTCAATATCAAGAAGCCTGTGGATGAGCATGTGTTAAACTACAAGAGTTTGTCTTATTTGAAGTGTACCCACTGTGATATCTTTGTAGGAAATACCAGAAATTTTAGTGATTAAGGATACTGGCGCCCCCATAAATATAATATCCACTCAGCTAGCGGCTAAGCTTCTGCTGAAGCCTGATGTGGATCATTGAGTTGTTTATGGGACTGCTAGGGCACAAAGCACTGTTTCAGAGGGCGCATACATGCGTTGACTTTGAGGTTTGGGTAGGTTGGCGCATCCACTCTGGCTGTGGTTTTGCTTAATAATAATTATTTTATTTAACTGAGGTAAGCCAACCAGGAGATAGACATTACCAAAACTAAAAACTTAAACTAAAAATAACGTAACTAATTGATTCAAACAAAACTCCCAAATGAGCGATTGAATGAATCACTCTGAACAAAAAACAACCAATCAGGTGGGCAGCGGAAACTGCTTACCCCTTCATGGCTGAAGGGGAGGGGGTTTGGGGGCTCATCTTTGGCAGCAACTATCTCTTGCCAGAGTAAGGTACGTTTCAAGGCATATAGCAAGGGCGTCAGGGCATCAGCAGTATGTGGTTTGATATTACTGATGATTGGTACTTCTGAGTAATTGCCAACCTAAATATGGAAGTAATATATTCAGCTAAGGCTTTTTCAGCTTAAATGCGGGCGTCTGGTAATTTTCTGAACGTTGCAATGTTGGTCCAGGTGATCTTAGCCTTCAGATTCTGTGCTACAGTTAACACGTTCTGGATAGCGTCAGTGAAATTTTTGTGAAGTTTTTTTACGTTAATCTAACTTTTTGGAGTAAGATTTTTGGGGATAACAGGAGGTGGAATTCCTCCTGCAAGCGCTGCCAATGATTTTGCGGCAGCTTTGTGGGGGGACGGCAATCTGGTGTGGCAGCTGCTTCTACGGCAAGCTGGTGGTTGCTGTGGAATGGTTTGGTGTTTGTCTTTGGGGTATATAAATGGGAGGGGAATTCTGCATCCCATTTTGCATTGAAGAACCGGTTGACTTGAGGTGATGGTCCTTCAAAGATATTACCTGATTTGTCAATTTCAGCCAATAACTCCCATGGGTTCTGGTTGAATTGAATTTGGGAATTGGCATATGAGTGAGGATTGGTTAATTAGTTGGATTTTGCATGGGATTGAACTGGGGTCCAATCTTGTGCTTGATTGGAAGATTCATGCGTGGCACTGGGGCACAGTGGAGGCTGATTGGTGGCTGCAGGTACAGCTGCAGCATCAGGCTTTGGGGGTGGAGGAGGTAGGATTGTACCCCATGCCAATTATGGCATGGGGTGGGTGGCAGATTGGTGGCCATTGGACAAACTATCAGCCCTATCTGAAGCTGCCAGATATGGGCACTTGCATTTTGAGTGGTCTAACTCAAAACAGGATGGACAAATTGTCCATCCGCCCTCAACGTGGGCCCAGAACGGATGGTTGGGGGCAGATGGGATAGCGGTGTGAGGGGGAATTAAATGGGGAAATTTTGTTCATTTCAGGGCTGAGCGTGGCATATGCCTGAGGCCCAGCGAGGCATGTGGCCCCATTTAAGACCACAAATTGCAAGATGGGGTTGGAGCCATAGTCTGCTAAACCTTCCATCAGCTCCTGGTGGAGCACCTCAGGGGTAAGATGGGTAGGCAAACCAGCAAACTGAACCACCAAGGTGGTGTCCGCTGGGAGCTGGGTGCGTGTTGTTGGGAGAGGTGTATCCTGGAAGACCAGGGGCACAGTTGCCAAAGTGGTAGCTTCAGCTTCACAGGTGACTCTGAGATCAAAATACCCCTTATAGGGGCAGAAATCAATAAAACTAGTGGGAAGAATCACTGCCTGAGCCATTTCAATAATGGCTTGGTCATTGTATAAGAAAAGTTTCCCATATTTGAACCTAAGGCCTAAATGCATGTTGCTCTGAGGGAGCACCATGTGGCAGCGGGGCACCACTTAGATTGAGTGAGGTGGGCGTCAAGATCCTTGGGAGGAATTAATTGTCCCATGGGTTTGGTATGACTGGATGAGCCAGTCCATTCACATTTTCTTGTCAGACGGAAAATGGCAGGTGGAATTTTGCCGCTGCCCCACACTGGGGCAGCCAGTGGGGAATTCAATGACATTGGAGCAAAACTATGGCGGGTTATTAGGTTTTACTTTTATTAACTGTAAAAATTGCTCAGAAAGTTATGCCAAGCAGAAAGAGAATAATTTGCTTAATAATAATTATGACATGCTGATTGAGGCTGCATTCATTTGGAAATTTGAGAACGTGGTTGATATGGTGGAGGAAACCTTTGAGATTTTGGGGCAACGGGTCCCCATCTAATTCTCAGCAGATTCCCAAAAGACACCATCCGCTTTAGTCAGATTAACCTTGTATATAGTGATGGCATAATTCCTGTGCTATTGGCGGATGAAGCGGAGGACCAGAGCTCTCCCTAAACAGATTTATGAATGTAATGGTATTCCACTAAGGGCTGCTACTACCTTAAGTATACCTTCTGGGAATCAGATTATAGTAGGGACGGAGCTCAAAATAGACGTCTCCAAAGGCCTATATGGTGAAATTATGGGTCCCTACTAGCAATTGCAGCTCAAACCCTATGTGGTTCTTGGACTACTGTTACCTCCTGTGTGGAGGGGTTGGAGCTGTTCAACATGGAGGGTGCACCGCCCACAAGTGCACTCATTATTTGGTAACAGAGGGTCAGCTTATGTTCCATTACCAGGTTTGGGTGCCTCCCTAATTCCAGGACGAAATAATCTCCGCTCACCATGATCCCCTGTCTTTGGACACTCCAGGAAAAAGTAAGTGCCTTGAAATGATAAAACTAATTTTCAACTGTTATGCATCTCTAAGGATGTGCCAGCATGGATCAACAATTGTGTGACATGTGCACGCTATAGTTCTGATAGATTGGGAATAAGTGGTATCCTGCTTCCCCACCAGCAGGATTAGAGCCCATAAATTTTGGTGTTTGTTGAATTCATTGTTGAGCTCCCACATTCCAATGGGTTTGACATGATCATGGTGGTCATGGCCCGCTTTAAAAATTCTCCCTCTTTATTCCTTGTATTTCCACCATTACCTCTGAAAAGACAGCTCAGCTTTTCATCTGCTATTTATTCTTGCTGTTTGGTGTACCCCAGGAAGTGGTTAGCAATTTAGGGCTGCAGTTTACGGCTTGGTTTTGATCTATTGTTTTGGCTAACTTAAATATTCAGATGTGCCAGTCCACGGCGTATCATCCACAGTCAGATAGTCAGACATAGTGGGTCGATCAGATCCTCAAATGGTACCTCTGGCGCTATGCCTCCAGCATGCAAGATACCTGAGCTAGTTAATCTTCCCATGGCGCAGTTACGTACAACATATGCCACTGATTCATTGACAGGGTTCTACTCCTATGAGGCTACCCTGG
The DNA here is from genome assembly GCA_022478985.1 of Massospora cicadina. Taxonomy (NCBI): domain Eukaryota; kingdom Fungi; phylum Entomophthoromycota; class Entomophthoromycetes; order Entomophthorales; family Entomophthoraceae; genus Massospora; species Massospora cicadina. Next base: position 43,493 of record JAKSZP010018450.1, on the reverse strand, counting down.
GATAAAACCACTAATCATTTATTGGTTTTTGTCATTGCCCTAAGTCCCTGCCACTGAAAAGCAGATGCATTAGATCTGTATTGCTTAATCTCCAATTCTGGAGCACCCGACAAAGGCGATAAGTGATATAAGTGGTTTTCAGATCATAAATGTCTTCCTGCCCATGAGATTATAGTGGGATTGCAGGTATGTTAGATATGCAACACCTGCCTTAAAGGTCCCCTCATGGAAGTTTGTGAGCAAGTGTTCTGGTTCTTAATGTTGGAGGGGAATTAAGCAATGAGGTCTTCTGGTTGGCCCTTCCCATGCATTGAAGCAGCACCCTGTCTTTCATGCTTCCCGGTTGTCCATGTTTCATGGGAAGGCACCTGCTGGACAAGAAAGTATGATGGTTGAGGGTTTATAGAAAGCAGAGTGGAGGCCATTCTGGAATCGCAGAAATAACGTCATTTGGAACAATACTTGGTGGCCTGAAAGGGATTTCCTTCTTATGAAAACAGTTGGTTAAGTGCCAACATTTGCACAAATTGACGTGACTTGGTGAAGTCCTTCTACACCGCCCATCCAGATACTCACTTCCACCTCAGAAGGTTGCTGCCATCTTGGTAATAAAGTTACTCAAAGCTCGCAAGAATGTCACGATTACTCAAGTTCCCAGTGGGGGTGCAACCCCAGTTCATCAAGAGAATGGTAAGGTAAGTCTGATGAACAACACCTGCATTTAGCTTGGGAGAAATCCCCACTTTGGACAAAGAAGAAAAAGAAGATGGTAGCCATCCCTCTCGTCACCCTGTGCAATTTAGGCAATGTGGTAGATATGGGTTGGGTAGAAGCGTATCCCCTGAAAATTGCGCCTCTTCCACCTCTGTTCACCACCAAAGAATTGATGGGTAAAATTCAAAAGGTGTGTCAGGAGGTGGAAGGGGTTAGAAGCCATCACAAGTGGAAGTTGAGTAGCACTTGTCCTCAAGAGGTGCTCTCTGTCAGTTTAAGTTCTGAAGAAACAATAAATTAGTGGGTGGTGACTTGAAAAGATTAAGTCATTCTCAGATTAAAAGTTATCTATCAGCTTGTTGAGATTCTGATATAACTAGATGATAAGCTCCAAATAGCCGCAGCAGATTGGCTAAAATCCTTCAACTACAATTTAATAATCTACAAATATTTGAGCACCTTGAAATAAGGCAATAATGAACCAGGAAGTATAGTTATTGGATTTCTCTAAATAAGGCAATAAGTAATGTCCATTCATGACGAATATTTAGTAGATCACCTAAAACTAAGGCAATAGTGAAATTAAGCATATAAGACTCTGACAGGGCTCCCATTTATGAGAGTGAAACAAAGAGGTACGGCGATAAAGAATATCCTAAGCAAAAGTATTGTTAGCAACTAAAGTTACTGATATTTAAGCGAGATGAGATTTAGAGGAGGATCGTTGGTAGGAAGAAGGGAATGAATCAGAAGGAATCTGCTAATAATATTAATTAAATAAAATAGTGTTATCAAAGCTATTGGCTTCATACTTTTAGTTTCTTTAAGTTTGTCAAGGACTGGTAAGCCTCATATTGTCCATCCATTTCTCAGTGGGATCAACCCTTTAAAAATCTTATGGATTGTGTTAAGTATATCGAAAAAATAATACCAGTGGTGCTCTTTACAGGAGGTCAGTGATCAACCACCAAAAAATAAATATACAAACTCTCCAGTCACCGGCCATGTCACTTCAGACCTGAATTGATGGGTAATCCTCATAAAACTGCACCATCCAATTATGCAAAACTTAAACTTACTTTAGACGCGGTAGTTAAGAAGCAGAATGAGCTCTTTCAATAGCGTAACAATGTAATGAACCAGCTCAACAACATGTTCATCCAAATCCAGGCTCTTGGACAACAAAACAGGCAGGTTGATAATCGCCTGGACAACAATACTGAACAACTACATTGTGCAGAGTGAAAGTTGAACCATACTTCTTATCCTCAGCGCCCTCAATGGGAAGTGGACAAACAAGGGGCCACTTAGGAAATTTACATTATGATGAATATGAGGAAGGGTACCCTTTGAGGAGCCTTTCACCGATACCGCAGGCAGCATGAGCTACTCCACCCATGATGACAGCCTTAAAGATGATTATGTCTCAGAAAACTTCTTTCCGCTTGGCATAAATTTCTGAGTAAATTATATGGAAAAAAAGAAAGTAAAATTCAACTGCCCTCCATAACTTCACTCTGATGTCCTCGGATTCTCTGCCAGCTGCTCCAGTGTGGGGCAATGGCAAAACTCCCCCTGCTCTTTTCCGTCTGATAGGAAAACGCGCTTGGACTGGCTCGCCCCGTCTTACAAAACCCATGGGACTATTTATTCCTCACAAGGTTCTCAACTTCCCCCCGCTTGTACCCAAGTGGTACCTCACTGCCACATGGTGCTTCCCTGGAGCAACATGCATTTCAGTCTTAGAGTCAATTATGGGAAACTTTTCTCTTAACATGACCAAGTCATTATCAAAATGGCTCAGGTGGTGATGACCCCCGCTGGAATTATAGATTTCCACCCCTATAAGGGGTATTTTAATCTCAGAGTCACCTGTGAAGCTGAAGCCGCCACTGTGGCAACTGTGCTCCTGGTATTCCAGGGTACCCCTCTTCCCACAATTCAGACCCATCTCCCAATGGACACCACTTTAATGGTCCAGTTTGCTGGTTTGCCCACCCACCTCCCCCCTGCAGTGCTCCACCAGGAGCTGATGGACAGTTTGGCAGCCTATGACTCCAATCCCATCTTACAATTTGCAGTCCCAAATGGGGCCACACGCCTTGCTAAGCCTTGGGCATATGCCACAATCAGCCTAGAATTTAGTAAAATTGCTGTGTCAATTTTCCCTCACATCGTCATTACTTCTGCCCCTAAAAATCCATTTTTAGCCTGCGTCAAGGGTGGGTGGACGATCTGTCTGTCCTGCTTCAAGTTGGACCACTTGAAACGCAAGTGCCCCTCCTTAACTGCTTTAGCGGCTCAGATTATTTGTCCACCAACCTCCAATCTGCCTCCCACCCCACGCCAGTTACAGCATGGGATATAATCCTACCTCCCCCAAAGCCTGATGCTGCAGCTGCACCTGAAGCCACCAATCAGCCTCCTCCTTGGCCCATTGCCACTCATGATTCCTCTAATCAAGCACCAGCTTGGACCCCAGTTCAATCCCATGATTCCTTCAATGAATCAACTAAACCTCAACCATACGCCAATTCCCCAATTCAATTCAACCAGAACCCATGGGAGTTATTGGCTGAAATTGACAAATCAGGTAATCTCATTCAAGAACCAGCTCTGCAAATTAAGCAGTTTGTTAATGCAGAATGGGACGCCAAATACCCTTCACTTATATGCCCACAGCCAAATGCCAAATCATTTTGCAGTGACCACCAGCTTACAGTTGAAGCAGCTGCTACACCAGATTGTTGTCCCCTCCGCAAAGCTGTCGCCAAATCAGTGGTGATGTTCACAAGAGGTATTCCCCCTCCTGTTATCCCCTCAACCCTCACCCCAAAAAGTAAAATCACAGTGAATCAATTGCACAAAAATGTCAACGATGCTATCCATAAAGTGGTAACTGTAGCACGGAATCCTAAAGCTAAGATTACCTGAACCAGTATTGCTACGTTCATTAAATTCCCAGATGCCTGTAATAAAGCTGAAAAGCTTCAACCAAATATATCAGTGCCATTTTCCTAGCTGCCAATTTCCATGAAATACCAATCATTAGTGATATTGAACCACATGCCGCCAATGCCCCAACGCCATTGCTATCCGCCTTGACATGTACCCTACTCTGGGATGAGGAAGCTGCTGCCAAAGATGAGCCCCCTGATCCCCCTCCCCATCCGCCATGGAGGGATAAGCAGTTTCCGCTGCCCACCTGGTTGGTTGTTTTCATTCAGTGTGTTTCATTCAATCCGCTCATTTGGGTGTTTTGTTTGAATCAATTGGTTACGTTAGTTTTTTTTTTAGTTTTTAGTTTTGGTAATGTCCATCCCCTGGTCGGCTTACCTCAAATAAATCATGATTTTGTCTCAGTGAGCCAATTCCCCCAGGTGATGGATGTATTGCCCATTAAAGGGACCAACGCTACACCTGAAGCAGCGGACAAGCCATATGTCGCTGGACCTACTGAACCAGCACCTCAACGAGATACAGACTATGGACCTTGACCCTTTCCTCAGTATGCTCCAAAGGCTCAGAGCCACAAAAAGGTGGAAAAGGTTTGTATTAATAAGATGCCTCCATTAACCTGCGATGGGAACATCTACGAATTATTTAAATGTTTTTAGTTTGTGGCAGAAAGAGCCTCATATTAGAGCAAGCCTAAATTGTTGATATCTGCCTTGGATGTTGGAAGCACATACCAGATCACTTGCTATTTTCCAAGAAGTTCCGTTATATATCAAGAGATGAAGATTACTGTGCTGCAGTTGTTCAGATGTAACACAAAGATGTCACAGCGGACGGCTAAGTTCTTGACCACTGGGTTCTAGCATATTGTGACCCTTGCTGCATTTGCTAAACAATCCACAGTGGAAGCCAACATGTTAATTCAGGCAGGGATTCTATATGAATCTGATGTGGGCATTGCGATGACCTCCACGGTGAAACCATACTATGAATTTTACAATGTCTTGGTTTTGGTTTTGGAGGATGACGTACCCCTGCTCAAGATTATTTAATCTTTGTGCCATCTAACCGCTACCTCTACTCCAACCAATACTGAACAGAAACATACCTCATCCATTGCCGGACCTTCTTATTTGGTGAAATCCTACCACCCTGAACATATTCTTCCTAGTAAACCCCAGCCTTATTATAATTATGCGTCACACCCTCGGCCTAGTTACCCCCAGCAGTTTAGATCCCAGTCTGACCAGCTTATGAAAATCGCCAGATACACAACTTTTGACCTGGGCCTGTTTACACTGACTGTCAGCAGTCAAACTATTGGCTTGGACCTGTTTATGGCAAGCGCTAACTGTCAAACTATCATCCTGGGCCCTCTTATGATAACCAAGGACGCGGGAAATGCAGGGTAAATTTTTTTGATTGTGGTCTCCCTGGGCACCTTACCAGGAGTTGTCCCAACCTCTGGGTTCATTAAGTAAAGCAGGATCAGTACTACCATGGAAATGATGGAGTGGAGTAGAGATGGGATCTCTATCTCCACTATCCCAAACCCAAACATCCCACCTGAACCTATTATAGTATATATTCAGAAGCCCTCAGTATGATGATGAATTCCTATATCAGCAGCTGGTAGGAGAAGTAAATGTACTGACATGAGAGTAAACCAAGGCTACATGGAAGAAGGACCAAAGGAGCAGCTGAAGATGTACGCATGTCAAATTTTTGAACAAGTTTCTCCAAATGAGCTGGGCCTGTCCGCAGATGCGTCTTCCCTGAAAGGCGTAAATGTCACCTCCCAATGGACGCTAATGTTAAAAAGTGCTCTAAAGTCAGTGAGGGGATTATAAGCTTCCTTAGAAAATAGATTTATAAAATTTCCACATATTAAACAGTCAAAAATCTTCTTATTCTTAGTGCACATACTGTTACATTTTTGTAGCAAAGCATCAAGTCCATGCCAAAATAGACATTAGCACCCCAATCAATATAGTTTCCACTAATTTGGTGGCAAAGTTGAAGTTAAAACCTGGTGTATAACATCAAGTGGTGTATAAAAAACTTTTCTCTCTCGTTGTAATCACTTTTGCAACTTATTCAATTCAAGTCTGATTCTAGTTTGATAATCTCACAGAGGAGATTAGTCTGCGCCCATGTCAGGGAGCAGTTGGGCAAGTAAGGTAAGAGGAGCAGGTGGTAGGCCGTGGCCTCAAATGTTCAAAAATGCCCTGGAGAAACCAGCAGAATAGAAAAAAATTTAGAAAACTGGCGGTCACTATTTCCCTGGAAATCCTCACTTGGCAAGCGCGATGCAATCAGTACATCAACACGCCGCACTCCCAACCACTCTTGTCAGTGGAATACGGAGTCCGTGTGTTTCTGGACATCCAACAAACAGCTCTATAGGAAAATTTTGTGGGGATATGCACACTTTTTTCCCAACTGCGGTGTACATCACACCTCACTCCATGTCACATGGTTGGCTGGACCTCAGTTTTGAAAACAAGGAGGCAGCAGATGAGGCTGCTGCGGTGCACGTAGTGATTGACCTCCCTGAAGGGTAACAGGTCATCAAAACCAAACACACCAGATAGGTAAAATCTAACCAAATTTTCCTCACGTTTGACTTTTTGCCTACTACGGTAAAACGTGACATTTTGGAGCAGCACCTGAAAGATGGTCTCACCGTTTACAGCAAAATACAATCTTTTGAGATGCAACACTTTACGCTGATACCACACCTGTGCACTGGCAAAGCCATCGCAGTTCTGACCCCATCCGAGGAGATTGCAAAGGACCTAATCCAGATCCCGCACTCCACATATATCAAAATTGAAGGGTATACCACCCACCCTTTCCAGGTAATTGTGGACAGCGCGCCCCCCATCTGCACCCACTGTGACGCGTTCAGCCATAAGGCACACACATGCCCCACCAAGGAGGGCATCACATTCCAAGAGCACCCCTTGGCAGCCATGGACAGCGGAGATGCGCACTATGAACCAACTGAAAGCACCAAAGAGGCTTTCCCATGGGGAGCAAAAGGTTATTACCTACTGGTAAAACCTATTTCCCCGCAAGAGCAGAAGAAGGCCAAGCAGGACCGCAGGGCCACAGCCAAGGAAGCGGCCAAAGTCACCACTGCTATCCCATACTCCCAATGCCAGGAGGATATCAAAACCTTCGCGGCAGAAGCAAATTGGGAATCCATCAACCAATCAGATTGGGAAGCCCATGCTGATTGGGCCACCCAATCTGAGGATCCAATGGGCAACTCAATTTCACCCGATCTTTGCAACTAAGCTCCAGTCAAAACTGACTTGGTCTCCAACCTACCTAAAATTTTTTTTGACCCGCTCAATGGTGCACCAAACTCATCTGCACCACAAAAAATTCATCCGACGTTGGGGAAACAAAAAGTGAAGGCAAAAGCCAACGCAAACCTTTCTGCTAAAATCAAAAAAACTACCAATAGCGTTGCTGCAAACACCCGTGCTGCTGTGAAGGCCCGTGGGGATCTAGAGGAGGCTATTGGGCCTGGGTGCCCACCCCCTCGCACCTAAGGTGCAATAGGGGAAACCTTCACTTTAGGGACATTTAATATTGCCAGACTCAAGGACTCACTGTCCCGGGCTAGGAAACTGAGTTTTTTACAAAAAAATTAACCCGTGGATATCCTGGCCATCCAGGAGTCCCACTGTCCATGAGGTTCCAAGGATGCTTGGAAAACCATGCTCCTCCCATCCCTATCCTTTTGGTCAGAGCAATGTGGGGTGCTAGTTCAGAAAAACCTTTTTTTCAAATTTTTATCATCAGAATCATTCCTCAATGGCTGAGTCCTTGTTGTCACTTTCTCATGGGCCGATGTGGCACATGCTATCATCAACATCTATGCCCCAACCTGTGCACAAGAACTTCAGGACTTTTTCTCATCAGTCAAATCCCTCCTGTTACCCTCAGACCCTTTCATAGTCGGCGATATGAACTGTTGGCTAAACACACCAATGGACCATTGGCCTTCCTCCTCCCACACACCCCCAGGGTCACATAGAACTTTGCGTTCTAAAGGCCACCCTTGGGTTAATGGATGTGCTGCCGCAGCAAGCCCCGCTGCTCAAAAATATGATGCACCCCACATCCACAACAGCCAATTAAAGTCCATGACCCGCATCGACCTTATCCTTATGCCAGCGAAATTCCAACCTCACATTTCCCACTTCCAAACAACAAAAATTGAATTCTCTGACCACTAGCTGGTCTCAATAACCTACCACCTACCTGTCACAGTGGCTAAGGCCCCACATTGGTGCAAACTCTGCCCTCCAAAACTTGCATCGCCAGGATTTTCCACTTGGGTGGAATCAGCAACTTTGGAAAAAGAGTTTGTTGCACCGTTTTGTGCGGACCCCATCTCCACATGGGCAGCCTTCAAAGAGGATACTATCCACCACTCTCGCCACCTCTCCTCCCGACGCTCATGAGCCACATTGGCCATCATCTCGTGCGCTCAGGCAGAGTTGGCACACCTGGAGTCCAACATCCCAGACACAGGATACAGCCCTGCATGGGGCTGGAAGTGGGTGGAGGCAGCCGCCCACCTCAACGCACTCGAAAGGCAACACAAAAATTGGGTTTGTGTTCAGTACAGGGCCAAACGCATTACAGAGGGTGACAAGTGCACCGCATATTTTTTTTTAAAAATTTTTGCACCATGCCAGAGCATGGCCTGCACACAGGTGCGAAGATTAGATGATTCCATTGCGGATATGCCAGCCAAAGTGGCAATCAAAAAACAAAAGTATTACTCTGAGTTATACCAATCCAATCCAATTCAGCCGGCTGAAGTAGCGAAATTTCTCAGCCAAACCCATATCTGCACCATTTCCTGATACCCAGAAATATTAATTTGATTACTCTGAATGAATTATGGACAGCCATCCACAGTGCACCAAACCGGAAATGCCCAGGCCCAGATGGCATTCCATATGAATTCTATAAAAAGTACTTCAAATATATATCCCCACTACTGCTTGCCTCACTTAACCAGAGCCTTCTGGAGACGCGCCTCCTACCAGGAGGACAAAAGGCCTTCACTGTCACACTCTTCAAGAAAGGGGACAAGCTAGACTTAACCAACTGGCGCCCCATTTCTTTAACTAACACGGATACAAAAATTTTAACAAAAATCATGGATAACCATTTAGGGATTGTAGCATCTACCACCATCTCCCCAGAACCATTCAGTTACATACCCAAAAGGTCGATTTGGGACAACGTGCAATCTGTGGCTAACGCATGCCAATCCACAGCCTCTGGGGCACTTGTATTCTTGGACCAACAGAAGGCCTATGATAGAGTAAACTGGGAATACATCAGGGCCTGCCTCCATCAATTCCGCTTACCCCCTCGCTTCATTAACCGGGTGATGCTGCTCACGGAATCTGCAACAAAGGCAGTACGTGGCCCTGGCTTCCTACCGGAAGTAGTCCGCCCTCAAAGGGGCTTGCGACAAGGGGACCTCCTCAGCCCACTCTTATACAACTTCAGCCTTGACCCACTACTTCAAAACGTGAATGCCCAACTCACTGGGGTCCATGTGCCAGGCCAAACCCCAGTCAAGATGATGGCATTTGCAGACGACTGTGTGGTTGGGGTGTCTAATAATAAAGATGCACGCGCACTTGAAGCTCTCATCCAGGAGTATTCCCGGGTAAGTAACGCTGCACTGAATGCTTCTAAAACCGAAATCATCCTCCTTGGTCGGTATCAACCCTGCTGGGCCCCAGCAACCAGTGCCCAGCCTGGCCCATCTGCTCGCACATGTGCTCGCCCTCCCAGATTACCCCACACCGCCCCACTGGTGCTCCCCTTCGTGCCACGCCCTACCATATGGCCATTCCGCCATCTGGGCGTGTGGGTGGAGGCAGGTGGGTACGCATCAGCAGTAAAGGAGAGTTGTATTCTAGACAACGTGATGAAGCGCATCGCCTCTCTCAGAGCTCACCCTACTTCCCTTACTGGCAGGGTTGTTTTAGCTAACTCTATGCTCCTCTCCAAAGTCTGGTTTGGAGCCCACGCCATCTCCTTCTCCCCAAGCTTTTTCAAATCCTTGTATGCCCTGCTGTAAGGATGGCTTTGGTCAGGCTGCCCACCACCAGTACGGTTAGAGGTCATGTTTGGCCCTCATCATCATGGGGGCATGGGCCTGCTTGACTTCAAAACCCATGCTGCCAAGATCCTGGGCACATGGATTGTGGCCGTCACTGCCCCTACGCTCCCCTCCCAACACTGGTCCCGCGTGGCCTGCTCCAACTTCTCCCGCACCTTGGGCCTTAACAATCCATCAAAACCTCACTCCCTGATGAAATACCTGGCTTCACACCCATCGGCCACAGGTCCTCACGGGACTAAAACCCACTACAAACGAATCCTCCTCTCCATGCGGAGCGCTGAGTGGAGAATTTATATTGGCGGACACACAGCCCAGAGAGGCCGCCCCTCTCCTCAGTTCACACAGGAGGTACAGGGGCTATTCATTCAAGGTAGCTTGATCCCTACACGGCCCCATGTCCTATCCAGGGTGGACTACCTGGACATGATGGACATCCCTTACTCCATTGAGACCCAAAAAACTATCTGGAAATACGCACACCATCCTCTGTTGCAGCCTCAAATATGTTCCCATGTGTGGCGCTGCCTGAGGCAGGTGTACCATATGGCTGAGCGCTCTAACGCTTTACACTCATCCTGCGTCGTGTGTGGCCAGTGTGGAACGCTGTTCCACCGCCTGGAGAAGTGTCCTACCTCTAAAGTGATATGGCGCGAAGTTCAACGTCTGCTGGGCCAGGATCAAACACATCCCTTCAGTCTGTCAAGAGATATGTTTGCTTTATCAATGGCCTCCCCCCTTCCACCCTCCCTCCGTGTTCTGGTGGTTGCAATCTCCATGTGGACTGTCCACACGATTGTCTTAGATGCCATCGCAGGCTCCACCCCCACCCTATCAGAAGCTGTCCACAGATTCCAATCTCATTTGGTGGACCACTTTCAAGCGTGGATGTTTGGATACCTCCCACCGCGTCACCGACAGCTGGTCTCCTCCTGGTTCCCAGTTTAGTTCATCAAATCAGACCCTTTCCTCCACACGTGTTCAATTGTGGCTACAGCTCCTTCACACGTTCCCTCCCCCTCCCCATAAGTGGCGTTCCCGCTGGCAACAAGAGATAGCATCGCTTCTCTGGGGTGCCTTCCCTGTTACTAAGTTTTGTCTCTTTTGGGTCAAATTTGGAAGTGTCCGTCCCATGGTCGGCCTTCCTCACAATAAATATAAATATATATTTATATTGGATATATCATTTTATATACTGAATATACTAAAAATACCTAAACTTGCCACAAATATTTATGACATTGGGAACCATCTTAGGCTGTTTTTCATTTTTGTTTAATATGAGGTATGCTGACCAGGGGATGGACATTACCAAAGATCAAAGAAAAAAATATAAACAAACAGGCCTTCACAAACAGAATGTGACAACCACCCAAAAAAGTGAGCAAAACACATATGAATGAGATCACAACCAACCAGGTGGGACAATGGCAAACCATTCATTCCATTATGATGGAAGGGGAAGGGGGTCAAGGGGCTCATCCTCTAGTTCCTCAACATAAAAAGTGTGGGTCAAAGCAAAGAGCAAGAGCATGGGGTTATCAGAAATATGCTGAAGGAAATTTCCAAGGACCTGTTGGACAAAGAAAGTGCTCTCATTGTAAATCAAACCTATGTAACTGGACAAGCTTTTTTCTGCTTGAATGTGGATGGCAGGAAGTTTGGAAGTTAAAGTGGCACTAGCATGGGTAACTTTTACTTTAGGTTGGGAAGCAACAACCACTTTCTGACTAGCCTCTGTGACATTTTTGGAAAATGACATCACCCTTGGGACCAACATGAGAGACAAAGATTCATGTTGGGAGACCAAGAAGGTGAAGTTAGCAGGCCTCCCTGACCTCAAGCATACCATAGACCAATACTGGATGAAGGCAAAATATGCTCAGGTTGGTCCTATGGATGCAAGCAAAGTTTGGCCCTGTATGAGAGCAGGAGCATTAAAACAAACTAGCTTTTTAATATAGAAAAAAATGGTTTGCTTCAGTTCTTAGGAGAATGGGGTCTCAAAACCCATTTGGTTTTTAGCCTTTCCAGCTTGGGTCAGCCGCTTTTACAATCAATTACCTGATTTTGGTCGATTACCAGCTATAGTACACTGCCCAATGGAAGTGTGCATATATTGGTGCACCTCAGCTTAGATCTGCTTCCCTCAATTAATTGGTTTTCCAAATTTCCTTAAATTTCTCTTGTTGAGACCAATCTCTCCTGTTGGTCAACTTCCCCATCTGTAAACCCTTCACTAAGTACACCATTTCTTTATATTTATGCTATCATGGTCTATCCTGTGTGTGGACCTCTTCATGGAGGTCATGTACAATGTTAAATATTTGATTATAACTACAACAAATCTATTTGCCCATGCACCGTTGGGTCATCCAGGTTCCCTCCAACCTAAGGCAACTATTCTACACCTCTACAAGAACCGCATGTTTCCATTTTGGTTATTCCCTATCATGTTAGCCATATTTGCCCTATGTATTATAGATCTCTATGCTGAACTATAGTAATTTTAATACTTGCAACTAGTTTTCTGGTGTTGGCTCTGTGCACCATGCACCTCCAATCTTGGAACAGGAGAGTCATAGACACTCTCTTTACACTCTGCAGAATTGTTATGCAACTGGATAATGGTTTTTATTCTGTGGGGTGCAGTCTGGGAAAAAGGTAAGAAGGGGGAGACCTTTGGCAAGCATTTTCTGTATGGGCAATGTCACAGATGTGGCTAATGAGAACTAGACTGGGCTCCCAATCAGGGTGCGCGAGCACCCAGTGGAGGGCCTAGAATGCCAGAGTTATAGTGGTCTGAGCGACTAAGAGAAGTGGGGATCTACAGGTCATTTGAGGAAAGCAAACATTCAATAACGTACCAAAGGCCCCCAAGGCAAACCAGATGGTTGCGTTGGGGCAACTGCGAGTCTTATAGGGGCAACCCCAGAGGCGGGAGAGGCAGGGAGGATGATGACTCCTCCAGGGAGCGCAGTTGCTGGCCTTCAGAACCTGATTGAGAGGCTTTCTCACCAGTGGGAGGCAGTACAGGGACCGCCACGTTGTTGAAAATGTGGGTGGAAGTGGGGGAAACCCCATAAGAGGGGCTGGAACTGAGCTTCCCCAAACGGGGACACTCAGAGTCCTTCTGGTGAGCTGGACCCGCAGCAGCAGGGGCAGCAAATGGAGCCAAACCCATGCGCAGCAGGCCAGGGACACCTTGAGATTGCTCTCCCTGGGGAGCAAACTTGGCGGACTTGACATCAGAATAAATGGAATGGGCTCCATTTAATGGACGCAAAGGAATGAACGGAACAGAGGGCTCACTTTTGGGGGTGGGCAAGATTATTGCGTCAGCAATCTGCTGCCATGTGGCGGGATTGAGCGACCAGATAATCCAGTCTGCAAACATTGGTAAAAGGATCTGGACAACGGAGCGTCTCATCAGAATGAACAATGGAATGATGGTTTAAATTTGTGTCAACAATGGGCGGAGTCCATGGCAAATGAAGTGGATACACGGATTTTATTTCAACAAGGATAAAATAATGAACCAACAACTGCCTCAGTGGGGCCAGTTGCATTTAAATGGTTCGATAGGCATAGGGAGAAGTTGGGGGATTGGTTGTTTGTGGAATGGGGAGCAAATTCAGTTGGCTGACTCGGAGGGGGTGAAAGGTGGCTCCCAATTTGGCAGAAGCTTAGAAAATTTTTGCAAAATTTCCCAACTTCTTGTGACCAAGCCAAATTGATGCTGCCAATCTGGGTTCTGATGACTCAACTCAGCTGATTCGCAAGGTTTGGGCATTTCAGATTCATCTTGGAAAACAAGGGTCCATGAATTTGGTTTGTTGCAATTTGGTCCAATCCCACAATCAGCCAGCTCACTTGATCTGAACCTCCTGGAACTGCCTTGGAACGTCAGACCCAATGATATGAGCTGTTCATACCCAGGTTTTCAATCCGAGTCATATTCCAATCTAGCTCCAGAACCTGGCCAACCTGAACCAGACCCCCCAGTCCGGAATTTACCAGCCAGGCTCAGACACTGGGAATTGCAATTTTCCCAGTTTTTCTGGATGGCCTGGGGAGTGGGTGGCCTCCGGACCCCCTCCAAGCCCCCTAACGTGAGCCACCTCCCTGCAGACCCCCTCTATCAATCCTACCAGGATTGAAGAGGAGGAAAGGGGAGAAAATGGGGCAGCTTTGGGGAGAAAAGCTGTCACAGAGCGCTCATCTATCACGTGGGCAAGGTCACCCAGTTGTGACAGAGGGTCCACAGGAGCCTTGGGCCCCCTTTTTGTCCAGAAAGGGTGCTGAGCCCTATCCAGCTTCAAGGGCTGGTCCCCAAGACTTACAGGCAACAGCATGGTAGAGGAACTCTTTTTCAGGTTGAGCATCAATTGCCACAGCAAACTGGTGTTGGGTGCACAATACATCATCATTAAGCTGTGGGGCATAAAAGTGCCAAGGGATTGCAGTGGGGAAGTATATAAGGAGAAATTCCCTCATGTCAACATCAGAGTCTTTGATCACATTACCTGATTCATCAGTTTCATTCAATGAGGAAAATGGGCTAATGTCATATAAGTCTTCATTTTCCTCTATAGGGATGGCTGAGGCTGGCAATTAGGTTGGGGCTCAGGCTCAAATTGTTGTCCAATTCGCTACCTGATTGGTGGGAGCATTGGTAGCACCAGACTTAGGATGGGCCTGATTGGCTGCTGCAGATGCAGCGGCGACAGCAGGTTTGAGAGGAGGGGGAGGTAAAATGGCACCCCATTCCCATACAGATGCAGGGTGTCTGGCGGACAGGTAGCGAGCGGTCAAGCCTGCAGAGGCAGCAGAACCAGTGAGGCAGGGGCAACTATGCTTCAAGTGATTTAATTCAAAGCAGGTTGGACATATGGTTCCCTAGCCCTCAACTTGGGCCCAGAATGGGTGGTCAGGGGCTGAGGCTACTAAGGAGCGGGGGGTGGGGAATCTTCTCAGTGACATTATTGTATTTAAGGCTGATTGTGGCAAATGCCTGAGGCCTAGTGAGGCGTGTGGCTCCATTAGGGACCGCAAATTGAACAATTGGGTCATTCTCATGTACTGCCAAACCTACCATCAGCTCTTAATGGAGAACCACAGGGGAAAGATGAGTGGTCAGTCCAGCAAATTGAACCACCAATATGGAGTCTGTGGGAAGCCAGGTGCATGTGGTGGGAATTAAATTCCCCTAAAAGAAGGGGCACAGTTGCTGCAGTGGCAGCATCAGCTTCACAAGTGAAGCTGAGGTCAAAACCCCTTTTAGGGGTGGAAATTGATAAACCCAGAAGGTTGAATCACCGCCTGGGCTATTTTGATGATGTCTTTGTCCTCATATGGGAACAATTTCCCATATTTGCCATGAAGGCCAACCTACATGTTAAAGCGGGAAGTACCAGAGGGCAGTGGGGCACTGCCTGGGAGCATGCGGGTGGATTTCGAGATTCTTGGGAAGAACAAACTGACCTAAGGACTTGGTAGGACTGGACAAACCAGTCTGAGCGCATTTTATTACTGTGTGAAAAATGTTGGGTGGGGTTTTGCCACTGCCCCAAACAGGAGCAGCAGGCGGTGGGGCTGTAAACATCAGTGGGTCAGTGTTATGGCTAATTTGGCTACCTTTTTGTTTCGTAAATTTATATATGCTTGAAAGTGGGCTCAAGTGGAAAGAAAACTGCTTTTTTTCATTTTAATTTTATTTGGGGAAGGCTGACCAAGGGACAGAAACTTCTGATAAGTAAAATAACGAAACGAACATCAGCAAGAGGAGGGCACCCCAGAGAAGCAAATGTTATCTCCTGTGCCAGCGGGAACACCAAGAAAAGGAAGGGGGTTACGTGTGTAGGGGCTTGCGCCACTATTGGGCACATATGCAGGAAGGGGTCTGAAGTAATGAATCATACTGGAAACCAGGATGAGACCAACTGATGGTGATGGGATGGAAGGTACCCAAATAACCATGCTTGAAAGTGGTCCACTAGGTGTGACTGGAACCAGCGTACAGCTTCCTGGAGGGTGGGTGTAGAGCCTGGGATAGCATCCAAGACAACCATGTAGATAGTCCACATAGCGATTGAAACCACTAAGGCTTGGAGGGAAGGTGGTATAGGGGAAATAAAAAACAAGGCGAAGATGTCCTTAGATAGGCTGAAGGGCTGTGTCTGATCCTGGCGAAAGAGACGCTGAACCTCGCGTCAGATAAATTTTGATGGGGGCACTCTTCCAGGTGGTGAACCAAAGTTCCATACTGGCCACACATGACACAAGAGTGCAAAGCGTTAGAGTGCTTGGCAGTATGGTATACCCATCTCAAGAAGCTCCATACATGGGAATGAATATGGAGCTGCAGAAGAGGGTGGTGGGCGTACTTCTAAATGGCTTTCTGGGTATTGAGGGAGTAGGGGTTGTACAACATGTTCAGGTAGTCCACCCTGGCTATGATAGGGGATCTCATGGGTATCACTCCGTTCAGAATGGGTAATCCTTTTACTTCCTGGGTGAACCGAGGAGTAGGGTGACCCCTCTGGGCGGTGTGCCCACTGATGCAAATTCTCCACTCAGCACTACAAATGGAGATGAGAATTCTTTTGAAGTGGGCGATGTTCATGTGGGCTCACAGCAGAAGGGTGTGAGGCAAGGTACTTTAACAGAGAATGGGGGTGGGTAGGATTGCTGAGGCTCAAGGCATGGGAGAAGTTATAGCGGGCTGCGAGGGACCAGTGCTGGGCTGAGACTGTTGGGTTGGTGACTGCAGCAATCCAGGTGCCAAGCATTTTGGCGGCGTGGACCTCATAGTTGAGCAGGCCCATGCCACCACTATGGCGAGGGCCAAACATGCTATCCAGGCGCACTGGCAGTGGGCGGCCTAACCAAAAAGCCATCCTTGCAGAAGGGCGTATAATGACTTTAGAAACAAGGGGAAAAAGCGATGGCGTGGGCCCCAAATCAAACTTTAGAAAGGAGCATAGAGTTGGCTAGCACTACCCTGCCTGTAAGGGAGGTCTGGCAGGCTTTGAGGGAAGCTATGTTTTTAGTAACGTTGTCTAGGATATGATGCTCCATCACCGTTGAGGCGTACCCTCCCGCCTCCAGCCACACCCCCAAATGGCGGACTGGGCCAGCGGTGGGGCTTGGAACAAAGGGGAGCACATGTGGGGCGGTGTGGGGTGGACAGGGCAAGCGATCCCATGAGCAAGTTGTTTGAACAGGTAGAAAACGGGGCGCTGGGGACTAGTTGACTTGATACCGACCTAGGAGAACAATTTCAGTTTTGGAGGAATTAAGTGCAGCACTACTTACCCAGGAGTAAACATATATAGTAGCTTCAAGCGCACGTGCAGCATGATTTTTAGACACCCCAACCACACAATCATCAGATGCCAACATCTTGATGGTGCTTGGCCTTGCACATAGAAACCAGTAAGGCTGGCATTTACATTTCAAAGAAGTGGGTCAAGACTAAAGTTATACAAGAGAGGCTTAGAGGGTCCCTTTGGCATAGGCCCCTTTGGGGGCGAACTGCATCCGTGAGGAAGCTGGGCCACGCACAGCCATTGTGGCAGATTCCGTGAGCAACATCACTCAATTAATGAAGCAATAGGGGAAGTGGAACTTGTTGAGGAAGGTTCTGAGGTAATCCCAATTGACTCTATCATAGGCCTTCTGCTGGTCTAAAAAACAAGTGCTCCAGAAGCTGTGTATTGGCAGATGTTGGCTACGGTGTGTATGTTGTCCCTAATAGACAGTTTGGGAATGAAACCAAATTGCTCAGGGAAAATGAGAGCAGAGGCAACTACCCCAGAATGTTTGCCATGATTTTGGTAAAAAATTTAGTATCTGTGTTAGTAAGTGATATGGGGCGCCAGTTGGCCAAGTCCAGCTTATCCTCTTTTTTGTACAACGTTATCATGAAGGCCTCTTTTCCTCCAGGGAGGAGGCGTGTTTCCATAAGGCATTGGTTCATTGAAGCAAGCAGCAAAGAGAAAAAATATTTAAAATATTTCTTATAGAACTCATAAGGATAGCCATCTGGACCTAGCATTTCCTGTATGGTGCACTGCAAATGGCAGACTAGAGTTCATCACAAGAAATCAACTTCATTAACTCAGGATAATGGGAAACAGTGCAGATATGTGCACTTTCAAGAAAATTGTTCACTTTGGCTAGCTGAACTGGATTGGAGCAATATAATTCAGAGTAATAATTTTGTACTTAGATTGCCACTTTGGCTGGAGTATCTGTGACAGAGTGGTCTGGCCTCTGCACCTGTGTGAAGGCCAAGCTCTGGCGCAGTGCAAAGAGTTTTCAAAAAGTAAGTGGAGCACATGTCGCCCACTGTTATATGCTTTGCTTTATACTGAAAACAAACCCAATGCTTGTGTTGTCTTACCAGTGCATTGAGGCGAGCGGGCACTTCTGCCCACTTATGACCCCCAAGCCAGGATGTAGCCTGTCGCTGGGACATTGGGTTCCAGATGGTCTACTTCTGCCAGCATGTGCAAAATGACTGCTGAGGCAGCCCGCGAGTGACATGATGAGATGTGGCAATCCTGGTGGATGGTGTTCACTTTGAAGGTTGACCAGGTGGAAAGTGGGTCTGCACATAATGGTGTGGTAAACTCTGGAGCTGAGGTCTAGGTGTCCAACCATGAGGTAACTTGGGCGACGTGATCTTGGATGGGCGTAGTTTGCACCACTTCAGCGCCTGTGCCACTGGATGTGACAAAGAGAAGGGAACTGATACCATCCTGTGGTCAGATAAATCAAGTTTTATCATTGTAAAGTGGGAAACTTGGGATTGAAATTTCAATGGTGCAAGAATAAGGTCAATGCGGGACATAGACCTCAGCTAGCCGTTGTGCACATGGGAGTGAGACATGTTTGGGAGTAGCAGTGCATGATGTGGCAGGGTATCAAACAACCCCAAGGTGACTTTTATAATGCAAAGTTCTATGTGCCCCTGTGGGGGTGTAGGCGATGAGGGCCAGTGGTCAGTGGCTGGGTTGGTCCAGAAGTTCATGTCGCCAACAACAAACAGGTCAGGGGGTAGCAGGAGGGAATTGACAGTTGAGAAGAATTTCTGAAAAGCTCATGCATAGGTTGGAGTGTAAATTTTAATGACAGCATGAACTTCATTATCCCATGAAAAGTTGACAACAAGGACATGGCCATCAAGATACAATGTTGACAAAATAAATTTAAAATTACAGGTCACTTGAACAAGCACCCCACAGTGCAGTGACCAAAAGGAAAGGGAAGGGAGGAGCATGGTTGACCATGTGTCCTCTGAACCACGCGGACAGTGGGTTTCCTGAATGGCCGGGATGTCCACAGGTAAATTATTTTTAAAAAACTCAGTTTCCTAGCCTGGGATGGTGAGGCCTTGAGTCCAGCGATGTTCAACGTCCCTATAGTAAAGGCTCCCCACATCACACCTTAGGTGCTAGTGTTAGGGCACTTGTGCCCTTCAATCTTCTCTTTTTCAGCACATCTCTGTGTGGCAGCACGGGTGTTCTGTACTATGAACTAAGGTTCGTTATGGGTAGCTTTAGCAGTGGGGTTGACATTGGCTTTTGCCTTACATTTATTTCCCCCTTGGATAATTTTTGTTTTTAGTGTGGTGTGCACTTGCAATGCACCATTTCATGTTGACAAAATTTCAGAAGGTAGATTGGTTGACTCAGTTTCATTTGAGGCTTAGTGGCATTGGGCAGGTGAATCCAACTCACCCATCAGGTCGTCAGTTTGGGTGGACCAATCTGATTGATGGAGGGATTTGTGAGCCACTTCCGCAGAAAAGCTTTTGATGTCCTCCTGGGTCTGGGTGGGCAGGATCATGGACGCGGTTGTGGCTGCCACCTTGGGCACCACCTTTTGGGCCTGCTTGGCCTTCTTATGCTCCTGCGGGGACACAGCTTTCACTTGGATGTAGCACCCAGGCGCACCCCATGGGAAGGCTGCGTCAGTGTCTATTGCCAGTTCATAGTGGGCGTCTGCACTGAACATTGCTTCCAGGATTATTTCAGTAAGAGTAATGCCCTTCTTGGTGGGGCATGTATGGGACTTGTGGCCAAAAGTGCAATAGAAGGTGCATATAGGAGGCTCACTATCCACAGTGACTCAGAATGGGTGGGATTCTTGCCCATCAATTTCCACAAAAGTGGTGTGAGGGATTTGGGTCAAATCTTTCACTACCCCCATGGACAGGGTGAGAACAGCAATTGCTTTGCCCATGCACAGGTCCAGCATGAGTGTAAAGTGCTGCATCTCAAAGGATTGGATTTCCCCATAGTCAATGAGCCCAGCCTTCAGGTGGTGCTCCAGTATGGTGCGCTTAATTGTTGTAGGTAGGAAGTCAAAGGTAGCGAAAATTTGGTTGGATTTAGTCCAGCAAGTGCGCTTCGTGTTGGCTACCTGTTGACCATCTGGGAGGTCCACCACCACCCGAACTTTTGCGGCTTCATCCGCCACATTTTTGTTTTTGAATCCAAGATCCAGCCAACCACAAGGCATGGAGTGTGGTGCGATGTACACTGCATTCAGGAAATGTGTGTGTACATCTCCACAAAACTTCTAAAGCGCCATTTGTTGTTTATCTAGGAAGACATGCACTCCATGCTCCACCAATGATAGTGGTTGGGAGTGCAGCGTATTGATTAGCTGATTGCAGCGTGCTTGCCAGGCCAAAATTTCTGGGGAAATGTTTACCACCGGCTTTTTACTACTAATTTTATCTATGCTGCCAGTTTCACTGGGGCGTTTATGAAACTTGGTTGATGTTGGACCTGCACCTGTACCCTTAAATTTGCTCACCCAACTGCTCCTAAAATTGGGTGCACACTAATCTCCTCGATGAGATTATCAAACTTACCTAGACTTGAATTGAATATGTTGCAAAAGTGTTTGCAACGAGAGATAAAAGTCTAATTTTTTATTTTCTTTATTATAAAAAGATAAATAAAGTCATATAAAAGATGTATCATATATATATAAAGTAAAATGGTACTCTATAATATTTTGGCTAAATGGTTTATTATTATTTGGTCAATTTGATAGAATTAATAGTTTTGAGTAAGCAGATAGTAAATTAGCTAATTTATTATGCTCTTTGGTTTTGGTAAGCGATTGCTTATCTAGTTAATTCAATAGCTCACTGGTTTCTGTATATAGTCTGTGATTGGCTACTGCAATTGGTTTATTTAGTTTTAGTTGATAGTTAATGGTTTTTAGTTGATTTGACAGATTTAATGATTTTACTATGCAGTTTGGTGTTGTTAATTTTGAGGATCACTTGCTTGTTTATTAAGATCTTACACTTCAAATTGTGAAAAAGTTTGTCTGAAAGATCCTGATTTAGCCAGTGTCTTAAGGTATATTGACCGTTTGGAAGCTCACTAGGCTTATCTAAATTTTCATGACTCTTTTGGTCTATTCATGCAAATTTTCCCTCACAACTTTAAGAACTTCTACCAATGCAGGCAACAATACAAGAGGGTATTTTTGTTCAACAGCTTGGCAACACTCTTGATAAGAATTGCCTGATAAAAACAGATAAAAGAGAATTTAAAAAATATATCTTTTTTATTTAGAATATGGTATTTGATGATAATATTACTTGACTAGGCGCCTTTATTTATACCTCTAGGGTATCTCCTGACCATTGTTCAAGAATGCAATTTTCACCAAATATTTTCCACCTCATTTTGTCCCTTGAACGTATCCAGCCATGACCTTATACTAGGACTATTGATGGCAAAGTATTATCAAAATTGGGAAGGTTTCAGGTATAAAAATTGCAACTCAAATATGCAGAATTTTCCTAAAATCAGCTAATTTAAGTTTCATCATACAGCTGATGAAATATGACTTCTGGAAAAATTGACATTGATTTAAAGGTAATGATATACCCTTAATTAAGAGGGCAGAAGGCTAACAATAGCACTAGTTGCTCCCATTCTGGCTGTCTATGTGCAAGTGCCATTGTGCCAATTACAAGAATCAACATAATAAATTTGCTATAGGATGGAATACTGATTGCACTAATTTAAAGGGCACTTTTATTGTTGTTATTGCTCTATGAGATTTTAGAGCTGATTTAGAAATCAATCCCAGGGCAATTTCTTGACAATAAGGTGTATTTTATTATGGATAGTTGAGAATAATTGCCAAGTTGTTGTAAGGATAATCAGCTCAAATTGATGGTTTATTGGAGCGTTTTCTTTGAGGCAACCACCAAAATCTAATATTTCCACCACTTGACTTGAACATAAGACTGAGATTACTTATTATCCTGAATTGATTGTTGACAGTCATCTTTGGTTTTAACCTATATTGGGATTTTCCCCACAATTCCAGCTTCCTAGGTTAAAGAATCTGCTGATCTTATAGGGGATAAATCCCACTAGCAGATGATTTTAATATCAGATGCTTTCATTAACGGTATGATAATGCTGGCAGATCTTGGTGTAATTTTCTGAGTTTGGATCTTCTGGGGTTGATATACGCAGATCCTTAAATCTTAACGGGTAGAGTTGCCAATGGAATCAATTCATCTAATAAATAACCATTGATTAATTAATAGATGTGCCAATTGGGATCAGTTTGGTTTCATCACTGACCATGCTTGGGGATTTATTTAGGTATTGTTGGGTGAGTGATGCTCCTGCAACTAGAAAATCAAATAGTTGGTTTGTGACCTGCCATAATTAGCAAAGAGTCCATTACCCAAGCAGCTCACTAGCCAAATGTGGTTGGTTTTCTGTGATTGAACAGAAACATCAGGGGTACGTTCTCTTGCTCTTCCCATTTTGGGTTTCTGGGATATTCAACGGAGGAACATTTAGCTTGGTGGAGAAGCCCATCGTTGGAAAAGACCTCAAAGGGAAATTCTACGGCAACAGCTGCCATTTCATTACTGAGGCGCCAACAGAGAATTTGGGCGCAAAATTCCCTAGTTTTTATAACAATAAAGCAGATCTAGTTCTAGTTCTATTCAACTTTAGTTTATTTGTGTTTTAATACATTAATTGTTGACTCTTTTGTGTGATAATAGTAAGGATCAGATATCCTTAGATGAAAAGCAGATCTCCGTAGACTCATCATAATAGGATTTAAGGCGAAGAATCTTTGAATCTAGAGTTAGATTAAGTTCCGCTGGAAGAGGGAATAAGTCCTTATTTTTCAGTATAATCAGCATTAAGTGAATCATTTCAAGTTTAGCGTTGGAAACATAACAACCTGGTTTTTTTATTATAGCTATATAGAATAGTCTCTATACTATCATAAATTATATTTTTATATTAATAGCAATCAATGCAGATAGTGAACATTTTTAAAGAGTCTTTGCAGTTAATCTCATAAACTAGTATCAGCTGAACCTCATATTTTTAAAATTGGTGTTTAATAAAGGGGTTAGTTGATTAATATAAGATAATTCTAGTGAAAATGCATCCATAATATCATACAAGGACAAACTAAGAAATTATGGCCAGAATTGGCAACTGTCAATAAGTATACCCTAAATTTGGAGGATATTACCAAATTCACTGCTCTAGAGTAGAGAGTTATTAAGAATGAAGAATGAGTAGAAGAGGTTTTTAAAATTCAGTAATTATTACTCAGCAAAAAACATCTTTTGAGAGGAAAGAAGGACAGCAGATTAAGGAAGTTTTTTGAATGAAATTGAAGTGCATAGTGGATTGTGTACAATTATGTTTGCTCAGCTCAGATATGGAACGTTTAGTAAAGCAAGTCGAAGAATTGAAAACCATAAATTGAAAATGTGAACCAAATGTGGCAAACGACGCTGAAAAAGAGACTTCAAGGACTCCAGTTAGGAACTTGGCAACTACTAGAAACATGCCATATGCGTTCACCACCTTTTTGGAGATGATTCCTAAAAATTACCCATCTTGTTAGTCAGATTGCCAAGCCACAAGTAGCTGTTAGAGAAAATTCAGAGTAATTCAAATCCAAACCCAAATTATCTATTTTTCATTGGGACAATTCCCCTGAATTCTTCTGCCTTTTTGATATGACTATATTAGGTGTGGCAACGGGCAGAAAGCAGTTACTATCATGAGCTTCTTGGACACTGACTTCCAGAACTTGGTGTTGCCACACCTTGATGAAGACAAATAACCCTATTCCAAAGCCAAAGTTGCTATCATAAAGAAGTTTGGAAGTCACTTGCATATGTCAAAATGCAACAAAAACTCATGGGAATCCAATTACTAAAAAACCTTAACAAATTTTACCAACTGATTCTATCAAAAATTGTAGATTTTAGTCAAGGCAAAAGTGCTGACTGATTTTGAAATGTGGATCATATTACAAGCGGCGCTTTGGCCCTTACACAATTTACACTAAATGATGTCTTACATGCTGGTCACTAACCTATTTACCTCAGAGATGGTGGATCATTTGAAGATGTTGGGCGCCACATTTGAGGTCCCTAACCAAAGCTACAAGTCTAGTCTGGCCAGAAATTTGAACAAAAACAAATTTGCTGAAACAGTTTGTCGCAAAATTGACCTTGGGCTCCACTAGTGTGCCAGGCCAACCAGTATGAAGACTGGTGGCCCTTTGCTATTTTGCCTTCATTGGCGTACCAACACCTATAAGTCCTGTTTTCAACCTACCAACTAACCACCAATGGCTTTGCCTTTAGCCTCAGGCGTCCTAAGCGTGTGCCCCGGCAAGTCCGGCCCCCTTCCTGGGTGGCTCAGGCACTCCTGCGCTGCCCCACCCTCGCGACCCTTCACCAACCCATCTGGGCATGCCCTGGCAAGTCCATCCCCCTTCTTGGGTGGCTATGGCACCTCCCGTGCTGCACCCCACTAGGGTTGGTAGCTATGCAGCTCACCCACTGGTAGCCAGCTGGCCAGGTTCCCACTGGTTTCTCATAAGGAGGAGGTATGGGAGCTGGTAGCGCCAGCCACTCCAGGTGTGATCACCCGCGCCTTCAGGGATCTCCTATACCACCTTCCACACTCTAGTTGCACTAAGCTACCTCAAACAAACAGAAAAGATGGCAAATGAGAGATATTTATTTTAAGGAATGAGCGACTATTTATACTACTTTCAGGGCTACTGTGCCCAAGTACTCTTTGGCCAATCGTCTGCCAGAAAGCCATTGGTCTCTTGATGCCACAACTCTCTATCAGATCATAAACTCTATTCATTCATGCTTCATAGCGATTCCCTCTTCAGATCTTCTCAACTGATCACTGAATTATTAATACTAGCTCAATCCATCCTCAGCATAAGTTGCTGGTCAATCATATATAAATTCATTTATAAATAGGACTTTGAGCATCCTCGCCATGAGTTGCCAGTGCTACAAATTAGTTGCAATTTCCTAAATGATTGATAACGAATATGTCGACTTCCCACCAGAAAAACCCACAATCATTTCTTATGGCAGTTGGCGCAGGGATAAGATTTTGCTAACTCAAGCTATGACTAGTAAAATCCTCGTTAGATGCTGGTAACTGAATACAGCAGCATTTTCCGGTAATTCCCACAATCATAATTTGATAGCAGCGCCAAACTGGGAATCCGCTGACCCTGAAAATTATTATTATCTTTATTAAATAGTATCAAACTAGGCGATTAGCTGGCAATAACACCCAACTAACCAAAGCCCCTAATTCAGATACTATTGGAAGGATTCATCTGGTTAAAATCCTGACACAGTTAAAGAATCGCCTAACCAAGTAGTGCTGGAAAATAAACCTGAGATATTCAAATGAGCGGAAAAAAGTAATAGCTGCTGCCACCAGTGCGGGTGGAGAGGCCACTTCACTGCCCAGTGCTTCATTAAGAAGCCCAAGGAGAAGATTAATGTGGTACATTCTAAGGAAGCCAAAGCTGCACAAGAATTTGAAAAAGGGCCTGAGGCCTAGATGTGGAATAGTCTAGAGCTGCAATTAAACCTGTTCCTCCCAATATAATGAAAGAAAAATTGATATAAGCAATCTGTTTATAAATGACGATGCGTTAGACTAGCAAATCAAGTGGTCAACCTAGATGTCAATGCCATAGTCAGAGTTGAAGTGAAGGGGATTGCCCCAAATTTAATTACTGAGGTCACTCGCCCTTACACATACTAACTAGCAGACAAGATCCTTTCCGCTGAGAAATCATACAAATTGGCTAATACCAAATTAGATGAAGTGAACCTGTCTGTTACCTTAAGCTCAATCTAGGAATCATTTCCTGATTTATCAGCACAGATTATTCACACACTTGATTCAGAAAGTAATGCCACCATACACTCAGTAAACACTATTCTACAATATTCCAAATGTATATACACAGACATAGTGGTTAATCAAGTATAGGTGAGAGAAATAATTGAAAGTGGGATGCCAGTCAATATTGTCTCAACAAAATTAGTCAAAAAGATGAAAATCTTACCAGAGTTGGAGCACAAAAAAGGAATATGGGACTGCCAGGCCCAATACTGCCACTCTTGTGGAGAATATAGCGCACTGCCGCTCAAATTTGAATCCCTGGTGGTATTCACTCCAGCTATTGTTTTGGCCAAGCAAAACTAAGATATCTTAATCAGGACTGGGTTTTTAAGAAAACACCGTCAAATGCAATTTTGAAGTTAATACAGTGACAATATTGGGTCAAACACTGCCTTTGGTTTATTAAAGGAATGTGGAAACACAAATCACCAAAAGAATAACTTTATTTATCTAATATATAATGATGGCATTATCCTGATCTGCTATCAATCAGTTGGATGAAAGTGGAGAGAAACTCCAACAGAAAAAATAAAAAATTGAGGAATTCCATTATGAACGAAGATGATGAATACCATAACACCAGGATTTTAGATCATAACTGATATAAAATTGATCCTTGATTACCAGAGCAACATTATGGAGAGGTCAACAGTCCATTTAAGAAATCCAGAGTTGAGCCATGGGTGGCACCAGGAATAATTATTTTAAACCATGGAGAAATCTGAGATCTCCTGGAGAATATATGAGCAGAAAACTAATGAATACTGAAAAACTAAATTTTCGCATTTATCCATCTAATCCCAACAACAGAACTGAAAAGATTTTATGATTTTGGAACCCTGACTGAAATGGGATTTCCAGCAGGATGTTCCAAAAATATCAACTTACTAGGTGTTTCATGTCTTGAGGATGAAATGACTAAGGGGACCAATAGCAATGATAAAGCTGCACGTCAGGAGGTCAAAAAGTTGAAGTTGGCAGGCCTCCCTGGCCTCAAACACACCTTAGACCAACGCTGGGTTAAGGCAAGATATGCCTAGGTTGATCCTATGGATGCAAGCAAAGTTCAGCCATATAAGAGAGCATGAGTGTTAAAATGAACTAGCTACATAATAAATAACGATGGTTCACTTTGGTTTCTCAGTGAATGGGTCTTGAAACCCGTTCAGTTTTCAAAATTGCTAGCTTAGGTCAGCCTTACCTACAATTGATAACCTGAGGTCAGTCAATTACCAGCTATAGTACACTGCTTAATGTAAGTGTGCGCTATTGGTGCTCCTGAGCTTAGCACCACTTCCATTTATTAATTATTTCCCCAAATTTCCTTAAATTTGTTTACTCAAGACTTATCTATCTTGTTGGTCGACTTTCTCCATATTAAACCCCTTCATTAGTATACATTTTCTTTATGTTAATTTGGGCAAACCTGTGCGTAGACCTCTTTGAGGAGGATTTGTGCAACGTTAGCCATTTGATTTGCACAACTTTAACTCTCTCCTCCGGTGCACCACTGGGCTGCCCTAGTCCCCTCCAGAATGGACCACCTTTGCACTCCAGCCCAGAGCACCGCTTGGGTATGGACTCCACTTTGGGGTTCACCCCAGCCTTGTTGCTTGTCCAGTGTCAGACATTTCCCTCAAGGCTTAAGGATAAGAATGTTTTGGGGGAAAATGTGCCAAAAATGGAAATTCAGACATATAAAAGTCTCTGATACAAATGAGATTGATTCCAATTTAAGTGATAATTTTGTCAGCCAAAAGACCCTGGCCAATTCTTGGTTAAACCCACAAATCAGGGTAACACCATTTTGAATCCTGCACGGGCAATAGACATAAATTCAAGCTGTTGGATTACTCTGACTACACAATGGACCCTGAGGTGACCATCAGAAGGTACTTCCCAAGCCACAACCAGGTCCTTCAAAGCACTTACGTGGAACCACTCCTTATATAGGCTTGGCGGGGATCCTCCAAAATGCAATAAATTTCTCAAATGGGGATTGGATGAAATTTATAAAATCATTACCTCATGGGTACATCTTGGCCAATAATGATTCCCATCCATCATTCAGTCAAAGAGATGTGAATTGACAAGCTTTGATAGGCTTAAATCGCATATCACCTAACTTGGAATTCCCCAAGCTATCCAAACGTCAAGCCTCAACACTTTAAATGCTCAACTTGATTTATTGTATGGGATTCTTTCTTTTACCCCCGTGTGGCACATAATA
The DNA here is from genome assembly GCA_022478985.1 of Massospora cicadina. Taxonomy (NCBI): domain Eukaryota; kingdom Fungi; phylum Entomophthoromycota; class Entomophthoromycetes; order Entomophthorales; family Entomophthoraceae; genus Massospora; species Massospora cicadina. Next base: position 15,148 of record JAKSZP010018450.1, on the reverse strand, counting down.
AAAACCCATAGAACCAAAAACCCCATATTTGCTTATTTTATTTATTTTCATATAACTGGTGAGACAAGCTCCTCACCTATATTGTTGGGTTTGAGTCTACCAGCACCAGCGAGACTTTTTCCAAGTCCCAAAATCCAACATCCAGTTTAGGTTCTTTTATATATCATTAACTACCCTCGCTTTAAAGTTACTTCAGCTCAATGAACCTATGTGAGGCTCTACTAACTTTTATTACTAACTACTAGTTTCCTGGATTTGGGTCTGTGCCCATTGCACTACCCTATTGTGAACAGGAGAGTTATAGACACTCTCCTTCCAAGGTGACCAAGCGTAACTCGCTGATATGACAGAGACTAGCAGAAAAAGGTGCTCAAATTATTCAAGTAGGATTGGTCTTTTTTTCTCAGGATAATCATAATTTCTTATGTGCAAAAAATGTAATCCACAAAGTCAACACTGGGGAAAATTTAATGATATAGATGAGACTGATACACCAGTCAAAAGCAGCAGAAGCAGTAGTGGAAGAAGAAATATGCAAACTAATGGAGCTTAGCTCCTAATTCCGCCATTAAGCCCCTGGGCAATCATAATCTTGATAGTGAAGAAGAAAGATGTCTCTAATAAAGTAGTGATCAATTATTGACAATTGAGCAAGATAACCAAAAAGGATTTTTATCCACTATCAAGTATCAGTGACGCATTAGACCTCCTGGAGGAAGCAATTTATCTCTCCGCAATGGACTTAATCCTTGAGTATTTGAAGAATGATTTTCCAGCAGAAGACCAAAAGAAGTTCATAATAATAACCATGAAGGGGCTTACCAACTGACCTGAATGCCCCTAAGGTCTCTGCAATGTGCAGCGACGTTCCAAAGTTCCATGGATGCTATACTGAATGTCCTGAAGCTATCCTACGTCCTGATATATTTGGATGATATAAATGTGTTCAGTAGGACTTTCTTTATCAATTGCAACATTTTAAAGAATAATTAAGAGATGATCCTCAGCCATTTTTAAGATCAAGCTGAGGAAATGCCATTTATTCAAAAAAGAGTTAGAATATCTGGGGTTTGTCATTAACTACAGAGGATTGCAGCCACAACAACATAAAATTGAAGCCATAGAGCGGATGGCTATCCTGAAGAGCGTCTAAGATATACAAGTATTCCTCAGAATGGTTGAGAATTATCAATAATTCATACAGGATTTTTTGAAGATTGCTGAGCCACTTTTTCATTTACTAAAAGATCCAAAAAAGGATTCATATGGAACAAAGAAGCTCAGAAATCAAATGGTGAGTTATGCTAGTACCTGATAGATTATCCAGTTTAAAATATCCAAATTTAAATTAAGGATTTATAATTCAAACCAATGGTTCGTTGATGGCAATCAGCGCCATCCTAAGTTAAGTGAATAAACTTAGGGAGGAGCATCTGGTAGCTTATGTGATCCAGACACTAATAGCAGCAGAACGGAACTACAGCATTATGGAACGTGAATGCCTCAAGATAATTTACGCCTGTAAGCAATTTTGGGTGTTCATCCATGATACACACTTCAAATTGGTGACGGACCACTCCTCTCTGCGCTGGCTAGACAACCTCAAGTATCCAGAGGGACGTCTGGCCCAATGAACACTAAAACTCCAAGCATACAACTTCAAAATTTTACACTGAGCAGGAGCTTCCCATCAGAACGCGGATGGCATATTGAGACTACCTTCAGTCCAAGTGGTACACCATCAGACTGAAGAACTGCCAGAAGATATTTAATGGAGAGATAAGAAAAGAGCCATAAGAAACCCAAGGTGACTTCAAAAAGCAATGGAAAACACTGAGACCATGGATGGACAAGTTTCTAGAATGGTTAACAGACAACGATTACTTTTTATGAAACTTTCAGAATGAGTCAAATAATCCAATATGCTCACAAGGCTGTCAGGCATGGAGGCCTGAGAAAAACAACTGATCATATTTTTCCAGTATTACTACTGGGAATCAATCAACTATGATGTCACCAACTATCTGGCTTGCTATGTGGAGTGCCAACTGCACAAACCACACAAGAATACCACTAGATATTTACTGGTCCAAACAGTATAGGCTTGGCACACAATTTCAATTGATGTAATGGGACCACTGAATATGAGTACTGAGGACTAAGTACATCATAGTTGCGATTGACTATCTAATTAGATGGGTCAAAAAAAAGCACTAAGTAAAGTAGACGTTACAAGGACCGCTGAACCAAAGTAGATGGTTAAGTCTAAAAAATAAGACCTCTAAAACATGAAAACTGGTAGGTCGACCATCTAGTACTAAAAAAACTGGTAGGTCAAAGTATACTTAGTAAACAGTTTGGGATAATAATGGAAAAGAGGACCGCTGGACATATTTAAAGGTTAAGTCCCATTGCAAATTAAAAAAATACAAAAAAATGATATAAGAATAAAATTATATTGAGAAAATATATAACAAGAAAAAATATATTTAAATATCAATCTCTATGTTGCTATGAGAAAATGCATCAGCGGTAGTCCCACCTGCCAAAGGGTTAGGAGGGGGATGAGTTACAATGGAGAAGACTGCTATCAACGGTAGGACCAGCTTTGTTGTAACTGGGTCTGCCAGGAAGGATTCCCGTGGCTCTTATATGAATAAAGCATTGGCAGTATCAGTCCAGGTTGCAACTGGGTCTGCCAGTAATAGGCCCAAGGAATACGCAAAGTGCCAGAAGAACCAGAAAGGGTTGAAACTGGGTTTGTCAGAGTAGTCCCTAAAATGGATCCGCTCTAATAGAATATGTAGACCCCAGCCTGGGGGAGTACTGGGATCAAGGAATCAAGGGCGCTGAACCAAGATCATCTGAATGACAGGATTGTATAACCCTGAATGGGGGAAAACTTGCTTTCTGGAACTAGCATTGACATGAACAACTGACTAAGCTGGCATGGCAGTGGGTCATGAGGACCACACTCTGAGGAGGTGGCAGCGAGGAATAAAGGAAGAGGAAGTGCAAGCCAAAGGTTGTCATGAGCAGCGTGAAGTGTTGAAAGGGCTGTGCTCCGCTGGAAACTTTAAAAGTGTTTGACCTAGCCAGAGGTGGAATTCTCCTATACTGATATTACTTTCACTATAAATATATGCAAGAAGGGGATGTGGTAATTTTTTACCACATTTCCAGCTTCCTAGGTTAAAGAATCTTCTGGTCCACTAGGGGATAAGTCCTGCTAGCGGATGATTTTATATCAGATGATTTTGATATTGCGTTAACAATGCCAGCGGACTTTGTGGTAATTTTCCGAGTTTGGATCTTCTGGGGTTGATCCGCGCAGATAACAAGATTCCATTGGGAAGAGTTGCCAATGGAATTTGTTAGTCTGATATTTAATTATTGATTAGCTAAAAGATGTTTTTAATTAGTATTGGTCATTTTATCACTGGTCAGTTTAGGATTTATTTAGGAGTTTTTAGGTGAGTGATGCTCCTGCAACAGACAAACTGACAAACTGGTCTGCAACTTGCCATAATGGGTAAAGAGTCCATTGCCTAAAATGGTCACTAGCCAAATATGGTTAGTTTGCTGTATCTGAGCGGAAACGTTAGGGACACGTTCTCTAGCTATTTCCGTTTTGTATTTCTGGGATCTCTGATAGAGAATTCTTAGCCTGATGGAGAAGCCCAAAGTCGGTGAAACCTTGATGGGAAATCTAACAGCAATGGCTGATATTTCATTACTGAGGCGCCAACAGAGGAGTTGGGCGTCAAATTATCCTATAACTTCCCTAGTTTCTAAAATAATAAAGCAGATCTAGTTCTATTCAATTTCAGTTAGTATGTTTAATACATTATTTATTACTCTTTTGTGTGATAATAGTAAGGATCAGATATCCTTAGATGAAAAGCAGATCTCTGTAGACTCAGCGTGAAAGGATCCAAGTCCATTAACCTCTGAATCCAGATTTAGATTAAGTTCCGCTGGAAGTGGTAAGAAGTCCCTATTTTGTGTCATGGTTAAATGACATGATAGTGGGAACCAACCCAAGGATAAGGCTGGGCGGCAGGAGGCCCAGAAGGTGAGACTTCAGGCCCTCTCTGACCAAAAGCAAACGTTAGATCAACTCTGGGTACAAGTCAAATATTCCCAGATTGGTACTAGTGAGGTGCATAACACCCAGCCCCTTGGGTCAGGTCAGGCGTTAAAACGGCTGAGGTATTCAATTAACAATGACAGTTTGATTCAGTTGATTGAGGAATAGGGGTTCGAACCCATTCCATTTATAAGATTATGCATTTGGGTGGGTACAACTTCAATCAATTACTTGAGTGAAGTCAGTTTCAGTGTATTCTAAAAATTTGAATGGAAGTGTTTACCTATTGGTTAATCAGTGCTTAGGACCACTTTAGCAGACCCTGAATTACCCCAACGATGTATAAATCTGTTTTGTCACCAACATTCCTTGTTGGTCAACTTCTCAAAATAAACTTTTCCCGCTTTTCCCATTTTTACTTTATGTTATTGTGGACAATCCTATGTGCAGATCTCTTTGAGGAGGTCTCACACTACATTAACCATTCTATTTTGAATATGATTAGGCTATCCCCTCATGCACCGTTGGGTCGCCCAGGTTCCCTCCAACCTGGTACGCTTAACCCTTCTTCCCCTGTGCACAGCGTCACTTTTGGTTGGTTATTTATTTTCTACAATCACTCTACTATATTTAAGTTATTATTGCTCCAGCACCCTCTGCTGGGCTCTAGTACCTTTTGTACTAACAGCTAGTTTCCTGCGTTTGCTCTGTGCACTGTGCACCTCCTCTCTGGAAACAGGAGAGTTAGAGACACTCTCCTTGCATTAGTCAACCAACCACCTAATTTTATGTGCATAAACTTTTTCTGTGTGGGACTTTTCAAAGTGAATGTGGTGGGCGCCAGTGTGGGCTTCAGCTGCGGTCAGCCGCACCACTGTTCCCTCTTTTTTTTTCTGAAGGTTGGAGCATCTCAGCGTTATTTTGGCTGCCTCCAACTGGAAAGTACCCACCCTTCATGCTCGTACCTGGTGGATACAGATGCTTCTGGGTCCAAAAGTCGTGATTCCCCAACTTTCCGCCAAAATTTACAAATTCAACTTAAATAAACGGGATTTACTTCAGCAGCATGTTCTGATGCTGCCGGTGGAATTGGTGCAGATGGGCCTCGGGGTGTTGGCCTTGGATAACGTTGGGCATTCCATTGTAGTTATGGGAATAGGGTCATTCTCATCTTAAAACGCGTTTTATAATGGAAACCTCATATATACCTCTGAACCATATTTGCTCTCTCATGGCTCAAATATGGAACCTATTCCTGTGTATCAAATCACTCCAGAAATTCCCCGTCTGACCTCTTCCATGATTCGCAGCACTCAGGAAGTTGAAAAGGAGCTGCGCTTACAATACAACACTGTTTATGCCCCTGCTGAAGGTATGGTGGGATATGTGGCCTCAGTAGTAAAAGTGGCCAAATATCACTCTCCATTCTTTGATTCAAACACATACCAGGGTGACATGCTAATGCCAGATGAAGAGTTTGGTGGTAATTTATTGGAGTTTTCTGCTTTATATAAAGACCATTTCTGGGTATTTTCTACTGACTGCTACCCTTTCCTCTCCTGTAAGGAAATTCACCACCACTATTCTGGTGGATACTGGCGCATCTGAAAACTTTATGGACCAAAGCCTAGCTGACTACCCTGAGCTGATTTACTTGCCAGGTGGTATGTTTAGGAGAGGGGCGTCCCAAGGTATTCCCACTCTGAAGATCATTGGAACAGTGGACTATTAGGTTGAAAAGTACCACTTGTCTGATAATTTATAAGGTAACAAAAACCTCTTGTTCCCTATTTTTTTGGGTGTGGAGTGGCGGCGGAAGTTTGACGTGAAAGCCAACTTGAATGAGAATACCCTATCCCTCACATTAAAGAATGGTTGCACATTAGTTGTTCCTTTGTCTGAGGCTGATGTCCAGGGAGAATTTCCCTACTGGCCCCACCTTCACACCCTTAGCCTTGCCCCTTGCTGAAGCCCACCGTGGAGGTTCCCCTGCCTTCTTGTTTGGAGGGTTTTGAATCTTCCTTTGATGCTGCATCAGCTAACGCACTACCTGATCACTCCTAGTTTGATTGTGAGTTTAAGCTCACTGTGGATCTGGTGCGTATATCTTCCCCCATTTTACCCATTGATTTTCTGGGAGGAAGAGGCGTTAGATGTGTGGGTGAAGGAGCAGTTAGCCAAAGGCGCGATTTTTTAGCGTACCTCCCCTGTATGTTCCCCACTTCTATTTGTTAAAGAAGGCGGATGGTACTCTACGCCCATGCATAGACTATGGGAACCTCAACAATGTCACAGTACCAAATCTACGTCCCATCCCTTTGGATTTTCAGATTGCGCGCTACGTGGAGAAGGCTAAGGTCTTTTCCAAGCTGGATTGCCTCAATGAGTTCAATCAGATTCAGATAAAAATAGGGACAAGAGTGGTTAACCGCATTTTGTACCAGAAAAGGAATTTTCCAGTTTCAGGTCATGCCCTTTGGGCTTGAGAATGCCCCTGCTAGCATTTCAACGCCGCAATAATGCAGCGTTGGGGGACTTGTTAGGGGTATGCGCGGTTGCCTACATGAACGATATCCTGGTGTTTTCCCCTGATCATGAGTCTCATGCGGTACACCTTTGGCAAGTGGTGGAGAGGTTAAGGGCATCCCACCTTACACTAAAGATCAGCAAGTGTGAATTCTTCAAGTCCCAGGTCACTTTTCTGGGCAACATCGTGTTTGACCAAGGACACATGATAACTCCAGACAAGGGGAAGGCGATTTGTGAGTGGCCTACCCCCACCTCAGTTAAGGAATTAAGGAGCTTTTTGGGGACGTTCACGTTCCTCAAGAAGTTCACTCCCAATCTGTCTGAGGTGGCGGCTCCCCTATACAAGGCTAGTGGTGCCAAGGTGCTTCAGTGGTCCCCCGTTTTGGAGGATGATTTCCAAGCATGAAGTGCACCCTGTTGTCCACGTCTGTCCTTCACCATGTCGACCCCAATAAAGAGTTCACTGTGTCAACTGATGCCTCCAACTTCGCCATAGTGGTGGCCTTATTACAAGTAGGGGAAGATGGGATAAAGCATCCAGTGGGATATTTTTTTGGAAAATGTCTCTGCTGGAGTTGAATTACGCCGTTTATGATAAAAAAACTACTAGCAGTGGTGGAGGCGCTGACTTATTGGAGTCACCACCTGCATGGCTCCCCCAACCATTCTGCGTACATACAGACCACCATGCCTTGCTGTACTACCATGCGTCTCATGTCCTGACCCCACGGAAGACCTGTTGGCATGAGACCCTTGCCCAATTTGCATTTTCTTATGAGTTCACCAAAGCAAGGAGAATGGTTTGGAGGGTGCTTTGAGCCGCAACCCTGCTTTAGCTCCTGATCCAAAAGAGGTAGAGGTTCATAACATCAAGTTGATGATTCTACTGGGTAAGATTTCATCTCAACTTCCTGCTCCCACGGCCAACATGCCTGCACTGGCACCTCTGGAGAATGCAGAGGAATACAGTATGTTCATAAAGGTAGTCCTTTCTCAGCCGCTATCAGCTGAATAACCTATGGTACTTTCTAAGAGCGCTTTGAATTGAGAGGACTTATCCAGGGGTTATCACATAAAGGATGAGATGGTGTGGTTTCAGGGGCGCCTATGGGTTCCTGATGGACCATTGCGCCTGGAAATCATCCAAGAACATCATGATGGAATCACCATTGGTCATCCTGGGAAAGCAAAGACCTTGGAGTTGATACGATGCATCTACAATCGGATGGGCTTGGCTGCTCAGGTATGACGGATTTGTAGAGATTGCTTGATCTGCAATCAAATGAAACCAAATTGTCAATCTTTAGCGGGTTTGCTGGTACCAGTCCAAAAGGCTAAAGGGCCCTGGACTTCCCTATTGGTGGATCTCATTGTGGAATTATCTGCCTCTGATGGTTACAATGCCATCATGGTGGTGGTGGACCGTTTTACAAAGTTCACCCACTTTATTCCTTACAGAATGATAATAACTGTGGCTGAGATGGCTAGGCTCTTCGTCACTCATGTGTTTGCGCTCCATGGGGTTCCCCAAGAAATTATCAGTGACTGGGGACCCCAGTTTACCTCCGTCTTTTGGGAAGAGTTGTGTAAGGCTCTTCAGATTCACCCCTGCCGTTCAACTGCTTATCACCACCAATTATATGGGCATACTGAACGAGTGAACCAGTGCTTGGAACAGTTCCTGAGGTGTTACACAGCCTCAGATCATTCAGATTGGGTTTCTCACCTTCCTATGGCACAATTTAGCTACAATGCACTTTGCATTCTTCGATCAGTTGTTCCCCTTTTTTCGCCAACCATAGCTTTAACCCCGCCTTTAACATGGAGCCTAGCTGTGGATCTAAAGTTGAAGCGGTGGTGGACTTTGCCAAGAGTATCAAGAAGGTCCACCAGGGGGTTTCCACAAGTTTGGAGGCGGCAATGCAAGTTTATAAATTTTTGAATTAAAATTTTTTAAATTCTCTTTGAGGTGGGCCGACCTGTGGATGATACCACACCAATTGAGGGGAAATCAAATGAATGGGAAAGGAGGATAAAATCCGGAAAACCTTCATGCGCAGCATATGATAGGCCAGAAACTCCATGGACCGCCTTTACTACATGCTATCTCAGTTTGGGGCATTGGTTCGCAACGCCAACACAATCATAGTTGTCCCCTATCCAAAGTTCCTGTACCGGAATCAAACTTGGGGAGGCGGTGGTAGATGTCTTTATTCTACCACTGGGGTATCCTCCCCTGCAATGAAAGTTTATAAATAGAATGCTGATGGTAAGCGCTGAGTGGGTCCAGTGTACAAGGAAGGGTCTCTCATGATGCTTGAAGCTTGTAACATCCCTATCAAGCAGCCATGCAAAAAGCTGGTACCAAAGAGGATTGGCCCTTACCGCGTTTTTAGAAAGGTGGGCCATGTCTCATACCAGTTAGATCTTCCCTCTTCGTTTCAGATCTTCTCTGTCTTTCATGAGAGCAAGTTGACATTGTTCAAGGGCTCCCCACCAGAGACTCCTGAGGCTTATCTCGTGGATGGGTGCCAGAGTGGAAAGTGGAGAAAATAGTTGCCTCCCATCATGTTAAAAGAAGACTCGAGTACCTGGTATCTTGGAAGGGTTTTGACGCTGCAGAGAACAGTTGGATACCAGCGCATGACTTTGTTCATGTCCAAGACCTGATCAAAGCTTTCCATAAATGTTACCCTAGGCCGCCGGATCTCAACCCAAACCATCGCCATAATGAAATTGGCCCCAGCCCACAAGGTCTTTTCCCTGGCACAAGCCCCTGGAGGGGGGTTGAGTTCCATCAGGAGGAGAGGGTAATGCCATGGTTGGAAAATGACATCATCCTTGGGACCAACGTTAGAGACAAAGATGCTTGCAGAGAGTCCAAGAAGGTGAAGTTAGCAGGTCTCCCTGACCTCATGCATACCATAGACCAACGCTGGGGTAAGGCTAAATATGCCCTAGTTAGTCCTATGGAAGCAAGCAAAGTTTGCCCTGTATAAGAGTAGGGGCATTGAAACGCCCTAGCTTTATTACAACGGAAAATGGTTCGCTTTAGTTTTTGTGTGAACGAGGTTTACAAATCCATTTGGTTTTTGCCTTATCCAGCTCAGGTCAACCATTTTACAATCAATCACCCAAGTTCAGTTGATTACTCGATATGGCGTTTTGCCCAATGGAAGCATGCACCTAATGGCATGCCTTGGATTGGACCCGCTTTCCTCAATTGATTGTTTTGCCAAATCTCCTTAGTTTCCCATGTTGAGACCAATCTTTCTTGTTGGTTGACTTCTCCCCATAAATAAAATCCATCACTAAGTACACCTTTTCCATATTTGTGATCTCTTGGATGATCCTGTGCGCATACCTCTTCACGGAGGCCTTGCGCTACATTAACCTTTCCATTTTAAATTTGATTAAATTATACTCTTGTACACCGTTGGTCCGTCCAGGTTCCCTCCAACCTGGGATGACTATACCTACTTAGCCTGTGCACAGTGTCGGTTTTGGTTGGTTATTTACTCAAACAATTGTACTCCTCTACTTGAGCTATTATTGCTCCAGAACCCTCTGCTGGGCTCTAGTAACTTTTATTCTAGCGACTAGTTCCCTAGCGTTGTCCCTGTGCACTATGCACTACTACGCTGAGAATAAGAGAGTTATAGACACTCTCCTTACATCAAAAGTATTAGGGAAAGAGTAAGGGCATAAGATTTAGCCATGGACACGATTTAAAGGAAACTCCATTAACCAGGAATTTTGTAGAGTTCTCATCCCATTGCTTATAAGCTATGACAAAAGGGACTTCCCAGATATAACCAAGCTTCTCACTTTTGGGAGTGATATGATTATGGTAGTTTAGAACCAAGTATGACACTTGGAAGGTAGGTAGAGGGGGCTCGAGATTGTTAGCTGCTTGACTCTCTTTGGTGACCATCTTTGCCAGTTTGTTCATCACTTCTGATTTTAACTGGAAGATGTGCTGGGCTAACTTCTTCATAGCTTTCTCAGGATCTTTCTTATTAAAGAAGATATCTTTTGCTATTAACACTGGCACCCCAGGTTCTCACCCATACAATACTTGAAATGGTGACATTTTTGGATACAGTGATAGCTGAAATAGTAAGCTATGAGAGCACTGAGTAAGTAAAGATCCATATGAAGAAGGTCAGAAGTGGCCATTTTATATAAAATAGAGACCAGAGTCTATTGGATCTTTCCATGGTACCATTGGTTGAGGGGATTATAGGGGCCAATAAAACTGTTGTGTTCCCATGGAGGTAGCAAGGATCTTCACCACTCTGGAGAATAAATTTTCCCATTGTCACAGAGTAAGACTTGAGGGCAAACATGGCGAGAAAATATATTTTGAAGAAGGAACGTGGCTTTGGCTTTGGCAGTCTGATAAGGAAGAGCCACAACCCCAACTAATAGATTGAAATGATCAATTATGACCAAGATATAACGATTGCCACCAGTGGTATGAGGTAGAGGCCCTACCACGCTTAAACTCATGGTGTGGAAATGTTGTTGGGGCGTAGTCAGTTGATACTGGTACCTGGTATTGTAGCTGGATTGCTTTTTCAGGTCAGACATGCATCCAGGGCTTCAGTTATTGTCTCTATGATGTCCTCCCAATAATATCACTCTTTAACCCAGTCAAGGTTCTGATAGACGGACGATAAGCTATAGTTCTGGCGGACCATAGATTATAAATGAGGTGATCCTTGAGATTGAGAGATTAATTATGTCAATGCAAATTGAGTTCAATCAAAGAAATAATGGCTCTGTGAATTTGGGTAATTCTTACAAAGCCCCAATGTGCAAAATGAAACACCTAGATCATAGCAAATAGAGAAGTTACTAAGAGGAGCGTGTTGAATCTGCCAAGGAATATCAAATATTAAGAGTTTGGAGTGAAAGTGAGAATGAGGAGTTTTTTTACATGAAGGAAGAAGAAGTACTTGGGATGTAATGAAAGTAGCCGTTAGTCTGAATATTAAATTAAAGTGATATCATCAGGGCTATAGCTCCTTGTTAAGTCTTTATTATTATTATTTATTGAGGGCCAGCGATCATCATATCACTCGTCCATTGTTCAATGGGTTTACCCTGTGCAACCCGTTTGGTGGAATAAGGCAAATCTGCCAAAAAGTTAACAGTAGTGCTCACTACAGGGGGGCCATTAATCAACACAAAAAGCTTCATATTTTATATAAAAACAATGGTGTAACCAGCTCGCCTTGACGAGGGACTACCCAAGTTTGTCAAATTATCTCAATATGCGGAACTGAAGCTTGCCTTGGATACAGTACTCCATGCTCAAAGAATATTTTTCCAAAAAAAATAAGAGTATAACTGAGCATCTCGCCAAGTCCTTTCACCAACTGCGCCTAGTGGTTGACCAACCAAACTAACTTGCCGACCTCTTGGGCAAATTTACTTAGCGGCTATACTGTGCAGAGTGTAAATTAAATAATGTTGTTAGAGAGGAGGAGATCTGCAGCAACAAGCTGCCCCATCTAAACATGACACAAACATACATTGGTTTTCAAGCAGTTTGCATTTGCCATATAAGGGTTCTTATTTGTGGAAAGCCAAATTGTTGTTATCTGCTTTAGACGAAGCAAGTGCTGACTAGGTCACATGTTACCTTGCAAGTAGTACTGTAACCTATCCTGAGGTGAAGGAGACTGTGATCCATATGTTTGGGGGCAAGGCAAAAATGTCTCAGCGCAAGGCAGAGTTTTTGACAATTAATTTTCAAAAAATGAGTTTTTGGCGGAGCTTGCAGAGCAGTTCATGGAAGAGGCTCATGTGTTGATGTGAGCAAATATCTTATCTGATGAGTAAGTGAGCATAGTGATGATGGTGGCTGTTAAGCCATATCATGAGTTGTATAATGCTATATCTTATATTCTTCAAGAAGACGTGGAGCTAATAGAAATTGTTAGTCATTTACGCCACTTATCCGTTACTTTTAATGCTCCCATTGTGGAACAGAAAGCCCCTGCAACCGCACTGAATCCCCATCAGTATTGGAGCAACAACGACTTGGGTATAATATGTTGGGGAATACTCGACCCCTTAACGCGTTAACAAGTCCTTTCTGCCATCATTATTTTTAACCATCTTGTCCTCAGATGAGTTACCATTCATTGATTAATTTCAGACCTGGAGCTATGGGTGTGATTCAGAAATGAGTGCCTTTTACAAATACTTGTTTCTTGTGTGACCAACGAGGATATTACACAGCTTGATGTCCAGGCAAACTGAAATGTCAATGCAGTACCAGTTGCCCTGAAGAAGCAGGGAAAAGATCAAGAGTAGTAAAGATGGGACTTTTCTACTTTTACTGATTTGAATCTATCTGTCCCTAATGATTCTCATGAGTCACTTTGTGCCATAACCAATACTCACTTCAATAATTTATTATATCTTAAATCTCCTACAATATCTTGCCTCAAGCCAAGGGAGAGACACCAATAATGCGGACACAGAGTTCCGTTAAGATAAGCAAAAGTCATATGCCTGGAAAGTCCTTGAGCGAAATGGTACAGTTGACGGGAAACTTATAAAACAAGTCGCATCTCTAGAGGGGATTAAAGTGGCGATTCCAATAGAGAAAATTGCCCAGGAGTATCCACATTTCTGCACTGGTATTCTCACCTTTCTGAATAACCAAAAGCCCTTGGATGTTTATGTATTAAATATCCATGGTACTTCATATTTGAAATGTACATACTGTGACATATTTGTGCAAAATACCAAAATCCAGGCAATTATTGAAACTGGCGCTCCCATCTATATGAAATCCACCAAATCATAGTCAAGCTTCCGCTAAAACCAGATGTGGATCACAGAGTAGTGTATGGTACCACAGGGGCACAGAGCACTGTGTCAGAGGGCGCATACAGCGCGTTGCCTTTGAGGTTCAGATCAGCTGGCGCATCTGCTCCAGTGGTAGTGTTACCTAATAATAACTACGCCATGTTAATTGGTGCTGCGTTTATGCAACACTTTGGGGCTGTGGTCAAAATGGGTGATGAAACCATCAGTATCCTAGGACAACAGATTCCCATCTATTTTACTTCCAGCGGAATCCTGGATGATCCAATCCGCTCAATTCAAATTAATTTTGCGTATATTGACAGGGTGATTACTGTACAATATTGGTGGATGAAGCATAAGACTCTTTTGCTATCTACCCAGATTTACAAGTACAATGGTATTCTGATGTGAGTGGCTTGTGCTTTAAGCATGCCTTCTGGGCATCAGGTCATTATAGGGGTGGAGCTCAAAATAGAAATCTTAGATGGCCTATATGGTGAGATTATGGGGCCCTACCAGCAATCGTGGTTCAAACCCCATGTGGCTCCAGGGCTCCTTTTACCAGGGCAGGGGTAGTTAAGGTGTTGATAGCCAATCAGCAGAAGGAATATATGACGGTTCAGAGGCATCAAGTGGTGGCTTATCTACATCTGGTTCCATTGATGAGGTCCACCAGATATATGACTTTGGTTCTTGGTGTCAGACAAATGGTTGTTTGACTAGAAAATAAGAATAGTTTGGAGGAGAATAACCCCTTTTAAAATTTACAAAATCATATCCAATTCTCAGTGGAATCCAGTCTCTTGGAGTAAGTTGATTACTCCTTCTATTCGGCCAAATAGTTCTACAGGTAAAGATAAGATTATGCCAAATCACCTAAAAATCAGGGAAGCCATCCAGAGGTCTCCCCACATTCTACATTCAATTCACTGCAAACTCCAGTGCGGAGACCAGGCCCTTTTATATGCCTTGAGGAGGTCACACCAGGTGAAATTAATTTCCCCCACAATAATTGGCTTAAATATTAAAACTTTACTTCACAGCATTGTTTTACCAACTCTTGACCCTCCATCAGCTATTCCAGCAAAACGAGGCAAGTTTTGAGAGATCTGATAGGTCAAACCTTCATATTTTAAAATAGGCTTGAAGCCAATAATGGATTAATCGACAATCTTAACTTGCTTCACAAGCCTTGATTTTGTTTATATACTAAGCAATGTGAATGTGTAAGGGTCGCTTCTTAACCCACTTGTCGCAACTAATTTATTTAACTGAGGTAAACCAACCAGGTGATGGACATTACCAAAACCCAAAAAGCTAACAAATAAATCCACACCAAAAAAACGAATGAACTACCCAAAATGAGCGGACAACACATAAAACGTGAACACAATCAACCAGGTGGGACAGTGGGAACCACTTATACCATCATGGTGGAAGGGGGGATCAGGGGGCTCATCCTCAGCCTCTGCTTCACCCCAAAGTAGGGAATGGGCTACGGCGGAGAGCAGGGGCGTTGGGGCATCAGTGGGATGCAGAGTTAAATTTCCAATTATTGGAGTGACATAAAGACAGTGGTTGAATATAAGAAATCTGATGTAATTGTACAAAGCTGCTTCAGCTTTCATAAATGCATCAGGGAGCTTACAAACGTGGCAATATTGGTGCAGGTAATCTTGGATTTGGGATTCCGCGCTATCA
>JAKSZP010018449.1:0-241897 GCA_022478985.1 Massospora cicadina | reverse complement strand
AAAGGGGCTATACCAACAGTAAAGGATGCCCTGAGGTCTATGCAATGCGCCTGCAACGTTTCAGAGGTCCATGGATGCAATATTAAGTGACTTGAAGTTATCATACGCTGATATATCTGGACAATATCAATGTGATCTCTGGACGTTTACTGATCACCTACATCACTTGGAAGAGTGTTTAAGCGACTGTCCACGGCTAACCTGAAGATCAAGCCAAGGAAGTGCCACTTTATGAAAGAGTTGGAATACCTGGGATTCATAATCAACTCAAGTGGATTGCAGCCGCAAACCCAGAAGATAGCAGCTATTGAATGTATTTCTGTACTGAAGAGCGTCCGAGACATCCAATTGTTCCTTGGGTTGGTCAGATACTATAGAATATTTATTTGGGACTTTGCCCAAATAGCTGAGGTCATTATTCCATTTATTAAAGGATCCAAAAAAAGGATTCATATGGAATGAAGAGGCCCAGGACTCCTTCGATGAGTTACGCCAGTATTTGATAGATTCACTGATTCTAAAATACTAAATTTCGATCAAGAGTTTATCATTCAAACCAACGCTTCATTGATGGCGATTGGCGCCATACTGAGCCAATTAGACAAACTTGGGTACAAGCATCTGGTGGCATATGTGAGCTGGACATTCTCAGCTGCTGAGAAGAACTACACCGTAACTGAGAATGAATGCCTTGCAGTCATTTACGCATGTAAGCAAAATTAGGTGTAAATCAAGGAATGCACTTTAAGGAGGTGACAGACCACTCTTTGTTGCGTTGGCTTCACAATTTGAGGAGCCAGAAGGACGACTGGCCCAATGGGCGCTTAAGTTCCAGGCTTACATTATGAGATTGTCCACCAAGCATGGGCTTCTCACCAGAATGCGGATGGCTTATTGCAGTTGCCAATGGTCCAGTTGGTATACCCACAGGCGGATGATCTATTCCAGAGAATGGTCAAAAGAAAAATTGAGGATGAGACCTGAGAAATACAAGGTGCGCTTTGGAAATCAATGGAAAAACACTGAGACTATGGATAGACAAGTATTCAAGATGATCAACAGGAAGCGGCTTATATTGCCAAAACCATTGGTAAGAACAGTAATAGTACAAGCAGATCACAAGATTTCAGGCATGGTGGCCTAAGGAAAACAACTGGCCATATTTGCCAGTACTATTACTGGAAATCGATCAACTACGATGTCACTGATTATCTAGCTTGTTGTGTGGAGTGCCAGCTGCACAAACCACATAAGAATACAACTGGATACTGACTGGTCCGCCATGGATTTGCCTGGCGCAAGGTGTCCATCGATGTGATGGGACCACTGACAATGAGCACAGGGGGAGTCAATTACATTATAGTTGCAATCGACCATCTGAAGAGATGGTTTGAGATAAAGGCCCTAACAAGGGTAGACGCTACCAGTACTGCGAGGTTCATCCTGGATCAAGTGGTATACCAGCATGGATGTCCGCAGGTCCTTCTTAGTGACAATGGGACCAACTTCACGTCTTATGTGATCTCAAGGCTAAATGAAATAAAGGGATCTGAGGAGTTGTGTCAGTACCATACTGACCGGAGATGAACGTACTGGTAGAACAGGTCAATGGAACGCTGGCTGTGACGCTGAGGAAGCTAGTCACAGGGAGAGCTTTCGCATGGGGAACATATTTGAGTTTGGTGACAATTTCCTATGATATTAGTCAGCATATGGCGACGGGAGAGGCACCGTTTGAATTGTTATATGGAAGAAAGGCCGCTTTGCCGCCGATTTTATATTTGGTGGTGAACCTATGTCAAGGATTAGTACCAAGCAAACCCCTGAACTGACTGACAAGTGTCCTGATTAATATGCAATTGCAAGCATTCAATACAACCTTGAAGAAAAGGAACAAGAGAAATTGACAGATGACAAGAACCGACTGGCCTTTGAAGGATATCAAATAGGGGAAAGAGTTTCCTATTGCGATATGCATGTTTTCAGATGAAGAAACCAATTAAATGCATTGTGGTCAGGTCTGTTTGAAGTGATCGCCAAGATGGCGACTGATGCCTACTCCATCAAGAATCTCTTGGATGGAAGAGTTGTGAATCGAGTCTATGCTAAGTATATGAAGTGATGGATTGATGAAAAAAATAA
Organism: Massospora cicadina; assembly: GCA_022478985.1. NCBI lineage: Eukaryota > Fungi > Entomophthoromycota > Entomophthoromycetes > Entomophthorales > Entomophthoraceae > Massospora > Massospora cicadina. The sequence continues at coordinate 239,755 of JAKSZP010018449.1, read as the reverse complement.
GGGTTCCCAAAGGACCATAGAACCATTAAGTTGGTCATGTCCTGATCATTAGGTTAAGCCTGAAAAGAGGACCTCTGAACCAATCTAGATGGTTAAGTCCAAAAAAGGACCTCTGAACCATAGAAAACTGTCAGGTTTAATTACCTAGGACCCAGTTTGGGTGAAAAAAGTTGGACTTCAGAGCCAAAACAAGGTCAAGTCCCATATTAAAAAAGAAGAATAAAGATAAAAAATTGATAAAAGATATTGGAAAAAAGATTATAAACCGCTCAGAGAAAAAGCCAATATGATTTTATAATCATTTACAGATTGTCCTCAGTATGGGGATGAATCTGCCTATGTTGCCTCTTGGGGGAGGGAGGATGGATCACAGTAGGAATGAATAGCCCATCAAAATTGATATGTGATTGGACGCTAGTGAGAGCGAGACCTACACAAAACCACGTTTGTTGAGCAGACGCCGGCCCTGCAAAAAGGTGACTAGGGGAAGGGAAATTGAGATGTCGGATGAAGCCAATTGTGAAACCCCAGAGTGGGGAGGAAAGCAACAGTATAAAAAGAGCAATCAGCGAATAACCCTGAGTAATCCTGATACAGCACCAGAGCTGGAAGATTAGTCCTGAGCGCCTGATGACGGGCTTCATCAAGGACACCAGACATATGGGCCATCAATGAAGAAGGGATGCTTGATGGTGTTGCCAAATCATGTCCCCTATCAATGCCATCAATTGAAGATATGAATGGTAAGCTCCCAAGAAGAGATAGTCATGAAGGGAATGGATTGCATCCTGCAAGTGGTGACTATGGGCTTCTCAGAAGCTTTAGCTGAACAAACGGTGGAACCCAGGCGAGGCTGGAAGCTTTGTGGACTAACTTCAAACAACTTGGCCAGCAAAGTGAAGAGCATAAGCAGTGGCATCCCAATCCAGAAGGTTATCAAGATCAGAGGGATTCAGCGCTAGAGTCAAAGCCTCAGTGACTTGGGCCCAGAGCTCAGCGTAGGGGAGCTCAAAGTGAATAATGTTACTGATTGAGAGCTTTAAAGAACAGAACAGCGGGTTTGTAATATTGACTTAGTTGGAAGAGGAACTCAGGGAGCAGGTCTGACCTGGACAGAAACGAACAATCCAGAGCAACTGGCATAATCTATGGAGCATCTACAATGATGTTGGGAGCATCAGCAAAAGGAGGCGAATCCAGGAGAGCTTTAAAGTTCAACACTGGAATTGACAGCAGAGGAATAATTGGCTGAGAGTTGTTCAAAACAATAGCCAGCCTGGTTTCAGAGGGTTTAGTTACCATTTCTGGTAAATCTATTGAAGGACTAGCCACTTGTGCCAGACTAGGCGTATGAGTCCTGGAAGGAACATAAAAGAGGTTCTGCCAAGCATCCTGGCTCATCTACTGGAAGAGACGGAGGTCTTGATCAGACAAACTATTCAGGAGCTGCTGGTAGCGCGACTCAAAATTTGATATATTAGCTGGATGAGAGGGGATGTCAGACTTATATAGAAGTTGACATTATGCACTCTATAATCCATTAAGCTCCAATTTCGGAGAAACTAATCTTAAAACGAATGAGATACGTTCTCCAAGGGAAGAATTAGGAATGACTTAAGCTAAGAGGTTACAAGAGAAATAATAAGGGTGAATAAGAAATAAGTAATCATAATTGAGCTGTAAAAGAAACATTTATGGCAAGATTCTCCTGTCTAGGATGAGGAGAAAATCAGGAAATTAAGGACGCAAGACTGAGAATCCTGATTATAACAGCAGGTCATATACCCTAATGGGGGAAAAAATTGGATCCCAGGACTAATTTTTATGAGTAAATCGATCATACCAGCACAACAGTAGATTGTGGGGACCACGCTATGAGAAGGCGGTAGTGAGGAGGAGGATGAGTAATGCTGTATGCCAAAGGTCATCCTGAGCAGCATTGAGTATTGATGAGAGTAACCCACTTGAGCCAATGAAGTATTTGACAAGTGTCTGAAATGGTGTTCTCATGCCCCTGTCCTTTTCTGCTGGATGTCTAGGTAATAGGGGGGATGTGTTGGGATTTTTTCCCATATTCCCAGCCTGCTAGATTACTTGGTGTTGCTAAGGGAAAATTCCCTAAAGTGAAGTGAATTGGAAATTGGTTGGCCCAAATTTTGGAGGAACTACGTTTGGGGGATTTTGGGATATTCATCTGGTCATATCCATTGGAGATCAATCTGGATGAATACCTAACATCTCATTGGGTGGAGCAGCTGACAAAATAGGGGTATCTAATAGTGATTAACTATCAGATGTACTTATTGGGATCAGTCAGGTTTCATCACCGTCTAATTGGGAATGAATAGCAAGTTGTGAGGCGAGTGATGCCGCCTGCAACTAGCAAATCAATTGTTTGGTGAGTGACCTGCCTTAATGGGTAACAAGTCCCATTACCTAATCCAGTTGCTAGCCAAATATGGTTGGTTTACTTGGATTGAGAGGAAAATGTTAGAACACGTTTTCCAAATCTTTCTGTTTGAGGTCTTGAGGATGTCCAAGGATAGAATCCTAGCCAGGATGGGGAAGACCATTGCTGCCAAAATAAGGATGGGTGATCTAATGGAAACGGCTGCCATTTCATCAAAGAGGTGTCAACTGAGGGTTAGACAGCTGAATCATCTACTACTTAACTCCCTAGTATTTACTATAATAAAAAACATTAAAGCATTATCTACAAAAACCATAGTTTACAGTAATATTATCCATTTGGTGTATAGTTAGACTATCAGCTTCTATTGTGTTGTTCTGTCTCAAGGATATTATTGCAGAGGGCGATAATCGGAAGACTCTCAGAGAGAAGAGTAAAGATCCAAGCAGGGATCTAGAGAAGAAGGAACCACAATCAGGGATAACTGCTGAATGTGTGTTGGGCTGAAAGAGACTGTCACCGGGGTATCTTGGCAAAGATCAGGTGGTCAAGAGCATAGGAAATGAATCCCTACAAGTACAGCTTCAGAAGTTATTTAATCGGAAATCTTGGCTGAGCGTTGGGCTGAAGTATAATTCATACTCAATTTATGGATAATAGTCTCTATACTATTTTTGATTAATAATTCATTCTATACAATGCAACAAAGTGCACAATGAAACCAAACCTGTGGAGTAAAAAGGTTACTGGGTTGCTTGCTGATAACAAACAAACTAGTAAATTTTTACAGGCCCCAACCCACTAAGCTGGATGCCATCTCCAAAATGAAACGGCTCAGATCAGGCGCAATATCTAAGTCTTCCTAGGCATGATTGGGTACTATTGCCAATTTATAGCCAACCTTGAACAACTTGGAAAGCCGCTTTTCTATCTGCTTAAAGATAAGGTCCCATTTGACTGGACTCCAGCTTGCCAGGATGCATTTGACCAACTCTGATTACCCTATTAAGCGCACCTGTTCTTCATTACCCATACTATGATCATGAATTTATTGTCCAAACAGATAAATCCTGAACAGCAGTGTGGGCCTTGTTATCCCAAGTCGGAGAAGATGGTGAAGAACACCCAGTTGCCTTTGTTAGTCAGACCTTAAACGTTCTTGAAAGGAACTACAAAGTGATGGAACAAGAATGCTTAACTTTTATATATGCTTGCAAGCAATTTGGGTTTACCTTCATGGCACTCATTTCAAAGTTGTTACCAATCATGCTTCCCTAAGATGGTTGAACAACTTAAGAGAACCTGAGGGCTGATTAGCCCGATGGGCATTAAAGCTTTAAGCTAATGACTACACCATCGAGCCAATCTGGGTCAAAACACTAGAATGCTGACTGTCTATCCTGATTACCCACTATTGCAACACTTAGTTAAGCTGCTAATGAGTTTTTTATACTAAATTATCAGTAGAGAATATCAAGATGAGCCCAAATCCCTCCAAAAAGTATTATCAGATCTATGAAAAAATATCATTATTGAAAACGAGACAAATTACAAGGTTGTCAAGGACAAAAAGTGTATTTTTCCAAGACCATCAGCCTAAACCAACCTAATAATGGCAGCGCAATAAGGCCATAGGGCATGGCAGATTCAAGAAAACGAAAGAGCATCTAAAGCAATTCTACTACTTGGGGTCAATGCATTTTAACATCCAAGAAATTCTGGAATGCTGTGCAGAGTGTCAAGGCGAAAACCATTCTAAAAAGCACATCGTACCTGCTTGTTCAGCCCAACTTTTCCTGGCACACTACATCTATCAATGTTATTGGCCCACTTCCAACAAGAAATATGAGGGCCAAGTACATAATCTTAGCCATTGAACACTTGACCAAATGGGTCAAGGCCAAAGCCATTTAGGAAGCTGGAGCAGAAACTACCGCCAAGTTCATACTTGAAAACATCATTCACAAACATAAATGTCCTCAGGTCATTCTGACTGATAACGGAACCAACTTTAACGCCAATGTCCTTGAAAAGCTCAACCAACTATAAAGTACAAAGTGTGCTTTCAGATTCTTTTTCACCCCAAAACTAATGGGTCTATTGAGCGCACAAATGGGAATTTGTGAACATTATCCATAAATTAACCTCATTCAAACCATCTGAATGGAGTACATATCTAAGTTAAGCAGTCTTTGCCTACAATATCTCCTACCATTCATCAACCAGGATGTCTCCATTTCATGTATTATATGGAAGACACCCAGCCCTACCAACGCTGCTATATTCTGCCATAGAGTATCCTGGTGAAAACACTTACCCTCAGTACATTGAGAAGCTTGCGGATGCCTTAATCAAACTACAAGCTCAAGACTTTTACAACAGTTTTTCCAAGAAAAGGCCCAACATCAAAAGGACTTAGAGAATTGCTACATACTGGCTGAATTTGCTGTTAATTACAAAGTTCTATTTTGTAACACCAACGGATTGGGCCGTTTGAAAAGTTAGATTGCATATAGGTTGAGCCATTTGAAGAGATTGAGAAAATGTCCAAGTTCTTATACACAATCAGGTTATTAGAACCAGCCATATATGCAACCGAGTGCATGCAAAATTCCTAAGAAGTTTTATTAAGTGGGCCAATTAAGAAAAGAAAATTTTAAAAAAGCACAAAAACAAAACTAAAACAAAAACAAAATAAGAACAAACCCAAAAATATTTAAATATAATTGTTATACTAATTAATGCTTTAATTCACACTTGAGGTTGGGGAAAGGATCCAACTTCAGACTTAACGGGCATTTGGGCCATCATACTTTAGACCCATTGGGTGTTCTGCCAAAGTTACTAATAAGAAAACTCAATTCCATGATCATCAGCTGTTCGGGCCAATGATAACAGACAAACCTAGCTAATTGAGGATCTTAGGGCTTATGTTTGAGTCAAGAGGAGGGAAATGTCAGATTCTGGTGGTTGGCTTAAAAATAAGCATATGAAAACCATTAGATTGGCCTATTACCTTTCAACACTTGAGTTAACAGCTATATTCTCACCTCAAAGCCTATTGCAATCATACAATTTGGGCTGAACAGCTCAATGGCATTTCAAACAAGTGTTTAATCAAAGTGATCATCCCAAATACACTTGAATGTTATGGCCTATTTCCTATGCATCAAATATTAGCAATTGGTTTCAGATTGGGAGCACTATCAATTTACCTGTATTTAGAATTGTTTGAGACCAACCTGAAGTTAACGTCTAAAAATCCCATAAATTAATTGACAAACAAAAAACGTAGTCAATTTTAAACCCTAGGGAGAAATTTGTATGTTGATCCGTATAATCAGCATGATAGCACTTGCATGGACCACCCAAAAGGGGTTACCTAGTGCTTCTAAGGGAAAGGCCTGCTGACATCCCAATTATGGGTATGACATTTACTTCAATTGATGCCAAAATTTTACAGAAGGTGTATTTTGTCAGCAGTATGATGAAACTGAAATCCAGAAGATCCTAGGACAATTGTGCATGCTTTTATTTCAATTTTTGTACATATAATCCTCCCAATTTTGAGAGTATTTTGCCACCAATAAACCTAATAAAAGGCTTCAGTCATATCAGTTTAAGGTTAAAACTGAGGTGTTAAAATATCTAATGAAATTTTGTGCTGGAATAAGGCCAAGATATGCGCTAGAAGTATAAAAGCCGGTGCCTGGACCTTTCACCATTATCTAATAAAAAGCTTCTAATAAAAGTTATATTTATAATATCCCTTTCCTTGTCTTTAACTGAATCCTAACCTTGGAGAAATGTTGACAAACTGGACGGACCAAATTTCCTATTTATATTGAATCCTGCCTCAAAAGAATTTCCTGAACATGAAGGGAAATTTATGCCCAAAATCAGCTGGAAGAGTTGAGGCAATTATAATAGGCATAGTGAGTTTTAATTGGTCTGAATACTATAAACTACAGGCACTATTGAGGATCAATCATTGGAACTTTGACCCAAATAGACATGCAGGATAATAATACTCAAGCGAGAAATTCTCAGATTCTGACAGTGTTGTCCACTCTTTTTGGGCGGTTCATTCGTTTTATTTGGAGAGGATTTAATTGTTAGGTTTTGCGTTTTGGTAATGTCCAACCAATGGTTGGTCTCTGGAGAATTTGTTTGAAGCTGAGATGTACTTAGGGTAGCCACAGGTGGGAAGTTGTTGACTAGGGAATTTTCCTCATAGATCTCAATATTAACAAAGGGATGGAGTTGATTTTTTTATTTAGTACTCAATCAATGGCTTTGTCACCAACCCCCACACCAATAATGTACTGGTATAGCAAATTCTGCAAGGTAGAAAAGCAATCATAGAAGAAGCCCCATAGATGGAATGGAATGGCCCCTTTTATAGATTCAGTTGAAGCAGAAAATTGACCTCATGATCAGAGTGATATCATGTGAAATATTTTTAACCTGATGCTTTAAACAACTTTACTAAATGAAGATGACAACGTTGCTTAAGAAAAACTTTTCTTTACGCTTGATCTCACCTTTGGGCAATTTTACAAAAAATTTTAAATTATCTATAGCTGTCTAGCCAAGTCCATTTTCCAATTGATGTCCCCAGATCCGCTACCTACTGCTCCAGTGTGAGGCAGCGGTGATACACCTCCCAGCATTTTCTGCCCAGCAGGGAAATGCATTTGGACAGGCTCAAATAGTCCACCAAAATCTACGGGCTGTTTTGTCCCTCCATGGGACTTAGCACTCCACATTGAACGCATCCACCTGACTCGCCCCCATCCTCTCGCCCTCTCTATATTCACTATATGTTTTTGCCTCAGTGTTTACTATTGGTGTTTATTCCCATATGCTGACAAAGCAATAATTGAACTTGCTACCCTTTGGATTTTCACCAGCTGACTATAAATTTCTTCCATTTTATGGGCTATTTTAACATAGGTTTCCAAACAGAGGAGGATGCTGCAGCGGTGGCGTTGACCCCTCTAATTTATAAAGATACTCCCATCCCTACTACCTGAACTCTTCTCCCTGATGACACCACACTGGTGTTATTTGTCAATCTCCCCTCACATCTCCCGACTCAAATTTTTATGATGAGTTGATGTCAGGGTTTTTAGCTTATGGCACTCATCCCAACCTAGTATTCACCATTCCTTCTGGTGGATAGCGCCTTGCTGCCCCTCGAGCCACTGCCACCATCATTTCATATTACTCTTTTAATGCCCATCAAGTCCCCTCACATGCTCACATAACTGCAGCATCAGAGAATTTCTTTTGGCCTTATGTCAATAACGGTCAACAGTTTTGTCCCATACATTTTGATCTTGACCATTCTAAAAGGTCTTTCCCCCATTCCAATTCACCTTTTACTATTTTCTGAATCCTTTTTCGCGGAATTTGAATGGGGCGTTTTGTTGCCCTCTCCCACAAAAATTATTGCACAATGGGCTAATGTGGGAAAGCACCCACCAAAACATCCAGCCACACTTACCACATGAGGCCAACCTGACCAATAAGAGTCATCTTGGACCACCATATGTACCCAAGCACCCACCCATTCGCATACTACCACCCATCCAAATTCTGCATCCACAATTCTCATAAACAAATACCTTTGGGACCTATTGGATGAGGTCAATGATTAGGTAAAATTGTCACGAATGAGGATGATGAATCTGGTGAAAAAGGTCCGTATGAATATAATTGGACTGACCTTGGGTTGGGACCATCTAGTACTAAAAAAATATAATTGGACTGAATTTTATAACTCCGATTTTGATAAACCTCTCTCACCCAGACTTTATGCTCCTAACACAACGCATCCCCTTATAAAGTGACCATCAGCTTGCCTTAGCACCGGTGGCCCACCCCATAGCCACCACCTCCGCCAAGAAGTGGCCCAATAAGTTATCCAATTCCATGAAGGGCTAAGCATAATCTGACTTCCCCCTGATTTCTCCATAGTAGCATATGAGGAAATCATAAAATTGTATAATGCTGCCAATATCATTGTCGTATATGTTGTAGAACTAGAAACATTGAACCCAACCTTTAAAATCAACCAGAAAAATATAGCCTGTTTGGCCCAACTCCTGGATGCCCGCCTTCAAGCTGAACTATCCTACCGCAGAATCAATTGAGGCTTTTTTATAAGCTAATCTTGATTTAAGCAACCGTTAATCCTCACTCCTCCAACCCCACCACGTTGATGCCCCAACGCCCTTGTCCTCAGATGTTGACCACTTATACAACAAGTATGCATTTTTTACAAAGCCTGCACCTGATAAAGAGCTGCATGACCCTCCTTCCCCACCTGCCATGGTGGGTTAGAGGCACTCCGCTCCCTACCTGGTTGGAGGATTTATTTATTTTTGTTTTATCTTGTCGCCCATTTGTTTTGGGCGTTATTGCATTGAATCGGTAATGTCCATCCCAGGGTCAGCATGCCTTGAATGAATTCAAATGTTGCTGAAGAGAACTATAAGAATCAACCCTTATATTACCTTCAGGGGGCCAAAATAGTTTAAAATACGCTGATGATGAATGTAACGATTGAGTTCATCTTGATCTTTACATTCCAACTTGGATTTAGATTTTCTGAATCTGAGTTGGATCGCTTTTAGAATATTTTTGGCTCAGTCATTTTGGGCGCTGGGTTGTGCCTCGCCCAAATTGTAGATTAGGCTTGTCCGAGCCTAATCAATGACTTGGGTGAGGCCCCCAAATGGGTGGCCTTTATAAGGCACGCCTGCCCATTCTAAAGCTCACTTTAGATTTTAGTCTTAGCATTCCCTACCTGTGGAGCATTAGCGGTGGCTTCCCAAATGAGCTCTAATCAGTGGGTACCTTTGTTTTTATGATCCTGAATAAAAATAAAGGTTGTTTCAGGGTTAGCATACCTTGCATACCTGTGGTCTTTTTTGGGTGTTTCATTTTGAGGAGCTTTCAAGTGACTGGGTCAGACCAACCCTTAGGACTTTACATAACCAACCTGTATTAGGCAATGCTTGGCGCTGTCAATGCCCCAAACCTCTCCCTACTCAGTTAGGCTGCTTTGTTTTCTTGCTGGTAGCACCAAAAATATTCCTTTATTGGCAGTTGGAAACTGGGGTTTTTCTGATCGTGACATAGTTCCAAAGTCAAATGTGCACTGCACACTGTGATACCCAGTTTGAACGACCTTGGTGGTCACTTGGTCCCAGTTGTCGAGGAACCAGCACTGGTAGGAGCCAGTGACTGATGGCCAACCCTGGACTTGAAGTGACCATCGGTTAATTTCCTGGTGGGGCCTCCCACTCACCAGGGATTCAGTGGCATCGAGGGTACTTGTCCCAGCAGGGCTCCCTCAACTGCGGATGGTCTGCCCAGAAAGGGTTCAGACGTCCAGACATGCTGCACTGCGCATCCCTCTTGCACTTATGTTGGAGAAAGCGCCTTCCTTGTTGGGATGGAAAGACCATCACCAACAATTGCTCAGGAATGGGCGCAATGCAGCCAAGTGCTGGGCGTGCATCCCTGGGCTAAGTGGGATGATTCCAGCAGCCCAGTCCCTATTTTCTCTCACCATCTGTGTTTCCTCGAGGGGCCTGGAAAGCATTTGGGCTAATTTTTCTGGGGCTTGAGGTAACTCGCCCCAGGAAGCCCTCATTGTTGCAGCCTTCTGCTGAGGGGCCCCTCTTTGGGTAGGGCCCTCCTCTAGCGGGGTAATGTAACAATTGAGTTCATCTCAATCATTACATTCTGACTCAGATTCAGAAAATCTGAATCTGAGTCAGAGCGCTTTTAGAATATTTTTGGCTCAGTCATTTCAGGCGCTGGGTTGTGCCTCACCTGAGTTGAATATTAGGCTTGTGCAAGCCTAATCAATGACTTAATTGAGGCCCCCAAGGGGTGGCCTTTATAATGTGCGCCTGCCCATTCCAAAGCTGACTTTGGAATTTCCCCCTAGCATTCCCTACCTAGGGAGCATTGGCGGTGGCTGCCCATATGAGCTCTGGTCAGCGGGCCCCTTTGTTTTTTATGATCCTGAATAAAAATAAAGGTTGTTTTGGGGTTAGCATACTTAGCATACCTGTGTTCTTTTTTGTGTGTTTTATTTCAAGGAGCTTTTGTTTGGTTGGGTCAGGACAACCCAGAGGACTTTGCATAACCAACCATTAGTAGGCGATGCTTGGTGCTGTTGGTGCCCCAAACCTTTCTTTACTCGGTTATACTGCTTTGGTTATTTGCTAGTAGCACCAAAAAGAATACTTATTTATTGGCCGTCAGAAACTGGGGTTTTACTAATCGTAAAAATGAAGAGATGATATGACTAAATTACTATGACAACTATCTAGACTCTTATGTGAATAAAACCAAATATGGACAACAACCAATCTTTATAGTCACTTGAAGACATGATGTGAGAACATCAAAGGAGTGTTATTGCATGAACCATATATTGAGAAGCATATTACCAAGTCTGGTAATCGAATAAGAACTGAAGAAGATGCTGCCACCCACAACCCAGAAGCAGGGACAGAAGAAAGTGCCCCTGGACACTCAGGTTAAGTGGCAATCGCCACAAGCAGGAGCTTGCGGGTACAAGATTTAGCTTAAAAGGTAGAAGCACCAAAAGCAGCAATCAGAAGACGCCTCAATAGAGGATCTTGAAAATCCCCATATTTCTACAAAATTCCCACTTTATTTTATAATAATAATTCATATTATTTCTTGATTTTTCACTAGAAGTATAAATTCTTTCAGTTTACTTTAATAAGAAACCTTTCCACGTTAACTCAGTTTCATCCTTTTTGTTTCACTTATATTGGTTCAAGTGCATTAATTTGCTTAAACTAGTTAGGTATTAGCAATTGATCAGAATATAGTAACCAGTAACAAATTGTCTTTTTGAACAGGATACTCTATATTGCAGATACTTTGGAGCTGAGCTGTTAATGGAGAAGTTATATTGGCTTCTATTTAATCACAAGGGTATCATATAATGAGCATATTAAAGTGTGTCTTCAAGAGAATTACCAAGGACTCAAAAAATTTACCAAAGAGATCAATGCTACAACAGGTAACATCAGAGGAACCTTTGCTCTACAAGGGTGATTGAGATCTAAATGAAGGTTGTTTGGTGCTTAATCTACGCTGAATAGACCCCACTGAGCGCCGAGTTGACCTTACATGATAAGCGAGACAAGGTCAGCGAACTGACTTGATGCTCGCTACAAGGGTGGCATCATCAGGTCTGAGTGCGATCATAATATTTCTCATGAGCAGTTTGATGATGAGGTGGATAAGAAAGTATATCTTGGAGAGATATCCTCTGAGCTCCTGGTGAGGGATAAGGTTACAAATTGTTTAAAAACTCTCTAACCTTAAATTAGAAATGTATTATCTATGTAACCAGCTTGAGTGCGTCAAGGAGACTGCAAGAATAGAACAGATTGTCTATATGCCTATTGTGGGATGAGCTTGACCTATAATAAAACTGGAAACTACCATTAGAATCTGGATAATCTTTTTGTATTTCCTCAAAAAGGATAATGGAGAAAATGCGCTTTTAATAATTATGTAGAGCGCTTGGAGCACCATGACATGATGTTTTCTATGATTAAGAGTATAGACATTTCTAAAGCACACCTTCATATTATATATAACCTACTTTCACCCAGCCAGAAATTTAATTGAATTAATGGTATGGATGAATCAACATACTACTACACATCCAGCTAGGTCTGCCACAAAACTGGCCATTGTGCATGTCAACCCTGTTGTAAACTTTTGGGTACTTTACTCAATAATTTGTTTGTTAAATAATAAGGATACTATCTGTTTGGCAACAAGTAGTAGGTTGAGTTTCATTTTAAGTGGCTTCAAATCCACTCTGATAAACTGCAACTTGAGAAAAACAACTAGGGACCTTTATTCCCTTCAGTCCTCAATTTAAAAGTAAATATAATAATATATATTAGTTGAATTCGCTTTTATTAGAAATGCTAGGGGTTTTTATAGGCAAAAGGCGGACAATTTTTCAGATGACTCACTGAAATTAGTTGATTGTTCTCACAAACTTTTGACCCTTAGGAATAACTTCCAAATAAAGGTGGATTCTTCGCCTTAGTTACTCCTCAGTAGTGTAATATTTTATGTATCAGTAGCCATCCCTTTGTGTCAGGAACTGCAAACAGATGTTAAAGGGGCCAATTATCTTGATTTTAACTACCAATTAACACTCAAACAGGTTTTAAAATTCTTTAAATAGCTAAAAAAATGACTCTAATCATTCAGCGTCTCCACCTGAACGATCCACCATGGCAATCTAACTATGGCCTATCAAGCCCTCATCAAATTACTCATTTAACATTGTTGGGGATGATCCCAACGAAACATTAATCAAAATCAATCATTAGATTATATCCTTTGGTTACCTATGACTAAAAATTTAGTCTGCAACCTTCACCCAACAAAAGATTGTTTATTAACAATTTTTGAAATGATAAATATGCAAACAAAATGGATAATGCAATCAACCAAAATTATAACACATCCCCACGCTTGACCAGATTACCCAGAGAGACATTTTTTCAGAGGCAATTGCTTCTTCTCAAGTATTAGCTTACAAGTCTGGTTCAGAGGTCCTTACTTCAGACTTAACCAATTTATTAGTTTAGATGTTTCTTTCTCGCTGCCATCTCTGTAGAGCGCGGTCCTACATTCTCTTACCATACCAGGACTATTATGTGAATTTTTGCTTATAATACATCTGGAAAGCCTGTACTCCCTCAGGTTGGGCTTTCCATTTGCAATCAGAGCAGATCTTCTTCATTTTTAGGGATTACTCACTATGGATCTACTTTTAACCTGTCCTGATCCTCCTGACTCATTTCTTATGGACTACTGATGGTAGGTCTAGTTTCAGCCCGTCTTGATCCTAAACAACATACACTAGAGCCTTGGAACTACTTTCAGTGGTTCCAGTTGCAACCTGAGCTGGACCTTATGACTGATAATATGGCTACCACCAAATGGTTTTGATTACAGTTAAAGTAAAATTAGTTTTTAAAATTGTATTTTCTTATCTTTTTTGTTTTTTGCTGATGTTTTTTATCTTATATATTTTTTAGAAATGGATTTTTAGTACTAATTTTTTAAGAATTTGCTATGAACTCAGTAAATTATATGACCATCAAGGACATTTTATTTTTTATGGCATCTTCTGCTGATTAAAATTACTTTGAAGGGGACCTGTCCATAAGGCATCCATATCTTTTTGGTGGCGGGATTCATGTGTAACACAGTAGATTACTTTATCCCTGATTATATATCTTTATGGGTGGTCATTTCTTATCATTGTACTTTTTAGCTTAGATCCTTTCCTAAGAGTTTCATCTGATGATTGGTATTGTAAATTAAATCATAATGTTGACTAATCATTTAAAATATTGGTCAGGACTCATCCCTGAAGTTAACTCAAAGCCTGAGTGTAAATTAGTGGTAAGGCGGCTTTTCTTCCATAGAGCAGTTCATAGGGTGTTTCATAATTGAGGAATGATATCTGATATTATAGCCGAATGTCACTGAACTCAAGTTAAAAGACCAAGCAAACGTTTTCCCTGTAACTAGCTTCTGTAGCTTAGCAGCTAAGGTGGCTTTCACTCTATCAACCAGTCCATTTGTCTTTGGCTAATATGGGATCAATACAAGTTCTTTGATCCCCATCAGTTCATTTAATCAGGGTATGCAAAGGAATTAAGTTCATTATATTATCATTCAGGATCACTTGAGGGCAAAAATGCTGATTATCACTTGATCCAGAATGAGTTTAACGATATTCATTGTATCAAACTATATCATATCTTTATATTTAATCATTCATGTCAGGTAATCTCTATCAACGATGATATTTCATCCAGTACTTGTGCTTAGAGTTCCCAATATTGGAAGATATGTATGCCAGATATACCCTGGTTGCACTAACTGATATCCGGCTATATTTTGGTGTGTCTTGTGGAGCTAACACTCCACACAACAGGAAAGGAAATCTGCTACGTTGTAGTTCAAAGATTTCAAGTAATATTGGTAAATGTGCTCTAAAGTTTTCTTGAGTCCACCATGGCTGACATGTTTGTGAGTGGCTTAGATTTTCTTTCATTAGGGTGTTTTCTGGAACAGAAGACTTTATTATTCACTAGTCTATTAACTGTATATTCTTTTGTTTTGTTCCTTCCATAGCTTTTTGTAGCGCTGTTTGAACTACTGGTGGCTTGTCTTAAAATTCTAATTTCATCATTCTCTCAAATAGGTTATCAGCACAATCTTGTACTGCAATAATTGCTAGCAGTCTAAACAATCCATCAAAGTTATGGTTTTTATCCCTGTTACATTGTTCAATTTTATAGTCAAAGGCCTATAACTTTAAGGCCCATTGTGCTTGTCTCCACTCAGGTTCTCTTAAGTTATATAACTGATGGAGTGATTCATGATCTGTTACAACCTTGAGATGCGCCCCATGAATATAAACAGAAAATTGCTTGTAAGAATAGACAACCGTAAGACATTCACACTCAGTTACTATATAATTCCTTTTTGCCTTTATTGAGGTAAGGCTGACATAGGCCACTGTGTGCTCTTCACCTTACTCATCTAATTAACAAAGTATGGCACCTATCACCATAAGTGATGCATCCAATTGTATAATAAGAAGCCAATTTAAATACAGATATAAGAGTATTGGGTGTGTTGTCAAGTATTGATGTAATTTGCCAAATGCCTCTTGGGCTACCTCAATCCTTTTAAACCCTTTTTTAGATCCTTAAACAGATTAAATAAAGATCTGCTTTTTTGCAAAGTCTTTAATAAACTGGTGATTAAAACTGATTATTCTCAAAAAGGCTATGATATTGCAAGCACCCTTCGATTTCAGGGTCAATCCTGACATTTATGGAACTCCTTAGATTACAGATATTGTCCATCAAATCAAGAAGTTTTGTGATGAAGTTAGATCGAATGATTACATATCAGATGAATAATTGTATTGAAAATTTCATTAATCATTTTAATTATTTTAATTGCAATAATAACGAGTCAATTAATCGCACCAAAACGAATTTACCATGAGACTGAGATGATTTCCACTTCCTTTTAAATCATATGCACGTTTCAATCCCATAAACTTCAGAGAAGAATAGTGCATTGTTTTAAATCAATTAAGCTTAGGTAAGTCTAAGAAGTTGGATGATATATAAACCCAAGGCATTCATTTTGTAAATCTTTGCGGTCAATAAAAATTTTACTTTATAATGAAAACACTATTAAGTTTAATTACTAAAGTGTTATCAATACTGATCTACCATCCCAGCCTACAAGAAACTCCCTTTCAACTTTACCCCTTTTAGAATCATATCTTTAGGCAACTCCCATACTATCTTACCCACCATTTCTTATACCTGGAAACCTTTAGTGTCCTTGTCATACTGATTTAAACCCCTTAGTTATGCTAAAAAAAAAAAATTTTTAAAAAAAAACAAAAAAATTTGGGAAAAATTTTTTTTTTTTTTGGAAATTTTTTGGGTTTTTAAAAAAGGGAACCAAAAAAAAAAAAGGGAAAAAATTTTTAAAAAAAATTTAAAAAATTTTTTTAACCCCCAAAAAAAAAAAAAACCCCCCCCCCAAAAAAAAGGGAAAACCCAAAAAAAAGGGGGGGGGAAAAATTTTTTTTTTTGGGGTTAAAAAGAGAAACCCAAAAAAAATTTTTTTTTTAAACCCCCCAAAAAAAAAAAAAAAAAAAAAAGGTTTTTTAAAAAAAAAACGGGGGGGCCCCAAAAAAATTTTTTTTGCAAAAAAGGGGGGGAAAAAAAAAAAAAAAAAAAATTCCCCCGGGGGGGAAAAAAAAACCCGGGGGGAAAAAAAACCCCTTTTAAAAAAAAAATTTTTTTTTGGGGTTTAAAAATTTTTTTTCCCCCAGAAAAGGGGTTTTTTTAAAAAAAAAAAAATTTTTTATGATGAACACAGGTTGAACTCCAGCACAGTTATAAAAAAGACTCTATCACAATTAAGATGAAGGATAGGCTCATTGAGTGCGCTTTAATTAGTTGAAAGTTAAGAATTTCTTCAACTGTATTGCAAGGGGACTCGTTGGAGCCTAGCAGAGGGAAAAAACCAGAATACATATCAAAATTGTCTTCACTCATTGGAAAAGAGGAGACTATGCAACTACCAGCCCATGGATCCTTTGATCATGAGATTGATTTACTAAAAGTGAAGCATCCCATCCATGGACCAATATAAAGTTGCAATTAGAGAGAACAGGTTGCCCTGCTGGATACCTGGATACTATGCTTGAGAAAGGGGTTTATACAAGTGCCACGCTCTCCCTGTTCATCACCCTTGTTGTTTGCTAGTAAGAAGAATTGGGGATTACTGCCATGCATAAAAGAACAGAAGAATAAAGAGATAAATTAAGAACAAGTATCCCTCGCCTGATGCTGATCACCTGAGCGACCAGTTGTCTGGGGCCACCACCTTCTCCAAAGTTAACTTGAAGTATGCATTCAATAAGATAGGGATAAAAAAAGGTAATTAGTTGAAAACGGCGTTCTAGACGCAATGTGGTTATTTAAACATCTGAGGATGCCATTTGGATTTTGCAATGCACTTAGATCATTCAAACAAATGATTAATACGGTTCTGAGTGGTTAGTTGGACCACTTCTGTGTGGTCTATCTTGATGACATTTTAAATTTCAGCAAGACACCACAGGAACACTTGATGCGCTTGAACTTGGTCTTTGAGCAGCTTGGAAGGTACAACTTGCATGTGAAGCTTCAAAGTGTGATTTTGAGTAGGAGGCAGTTTAGTCCCTAGGATATGTTGTAGGCAAGAACGGGTTTACCATGGCGCCTAACAAAGTGAAGTCAATCACATTGTGGCCAACGCCTACCTTCCGGAAAAAGGTTCTCAGTTTCATAGGATTTTTAAAACATTTTGCCATAATTTTATCAAGGACTTTTCCACCATTGCATTACCTCTTACCAGTCTCACTTAAGATCTTGTGCCTTTCAATTGGAACACAGCGGCATAAAATTATTTTTCACCCTCAAGAACGCCTTTGTTTCGCCCCCATGTTGGCTATGCCTGACTATGAAACGACTTTTGTAGTTGAAACTGACGCTTCTGGCTTTGCGCTTGGTGGAGTTTTGTTGCAGGAAGGGGATAATAGTAGGCTGCATCCCATAGCCTACTATTCTAAGAACTCATCCCATCGTAATGTAACTACCCTATCTATGACAAAGAGACATTGCTATCATTCATGCAATTCAACACTGGCGTCGGTATCTTTGTGTGGTTAAGCACCCTATAAGGACTATAACAGACCACAAAAATCTCACATATTTCTTCATCCCGCAACAGCTAAACTGGTGGCAAGCCAGACGGTCCCTTACTCTGGCATATTATAACTTAGACATTGGTTACAAACCTGAAAAGTTTTATGTCTTTTCTGATTCCCTGAGCCGTCGTCATGACCTAATACCTGCTAATGAAGAGATTTTTGAGCACAATACAAAGGTGCTATTAAAGACCAAGGGCCCCTATGAGCTATTTTCTCATATTATTATAGCTGGCCGAGGAGAGGAGATTCTGCAAATCCAGAATTACGACGTGTTTTGCCAAGAATTAAAGAATGGTCTTAGCAGGAACCTGGACAGTGCATGGTACAAGAAGCGATAATCACTAAAAGGTCAAACGGTATATTGGAATGGTCATATGTTTGTTCCAGAAGGTCCAAAGCTTTTAGAAACTATACAAGATCATCACGATGTAGCTATGGCTGGACACCCTGCAATTAATAAGATAGTACATCTCATTTAACGTACCTTTCAGTGTCCTGGTCTAATTCAAGATGTAGCAAATTACTTAACTGATTGTGAAACATGTGGACGGACTAAGGCTCTTAAGGTCCATCCTGAGGGTTAGTTGGAGCCACTAAATGTTTCACAAAAGCCATGGTAATTAGCATCTATGAATTTCATTGGGGAGTTACCCCTCTACCAGGGATTTAGTGCAATTTTGGTAGTTGTGGATCCGTTTTCCAATATGTCTTAACTTATCCACTACAACTACAATTATCACTGCAAAAGAGACAGCTTAGCTATTGTGAAGCATATCTCCTCCACCACGGTACCCCCAGAGAGGTTATCTCAGACAGAGGGCCTCAGTATACATCACTCTTTTGGAAGCAACTTCTCTCAGACCTCATTATTCAAAGATTCTTGTCTACAGCATATGATTCTTAAACTGATAGACAACTTGAGAGGGTTAACCAGGTTCTAAAGCAGTACCTAAGGTGTTATGTAAACGCGGAGCAAGATAAATGGGTTGATTTGTTGCAAATTACACAGTTTTGCTACAATAAACTTGATCACATCACTACCAGGATGTCACCATACAAAGCTAACTATGAACATGATGTTTAATGGGAACCACTGCCTGCTACAGAAGCAGACAACCCGATGGGAAGAGATTTCTTAAGTGAGATCCATCAGACACATGCTTTGTGCTTGGAAAATTTGAAGAGAGCTTTACAAACCTACAAGGACTTTGCAGACAAGAAGAGAAAACCTGGGAAAAATTGGTTGAGGGTAGTGATGACTATTTTGGTGCGTGGAATATACCCATAGATGTACCATGTTACAAGCTTGCCCATTGGCGTGTGGGACCTTACAAGGTGAGAGAAGTTTTAGGGAAAGTGGCTTACCGTATTAACTGCCTGAAGGATGGAAGATCGTGATGTGTTTCACAGGTCCCTGCTGTTCAAAAAAGATGGTCAATCCCTAACCCATCAGAATGTTAGATACCAAGAACACCATATTATCAAAGGCTCTGTTTTGTTTCTGAAGTAGAGGCTATTAAAGGGAGACGAACACATCATAGTAAAGTACAATAACTGGTTAAGTGGACTAGATATCCTGCAGAAGAGAGCAATTAGGAGCCTTAGGAGAACTTAAAGAGTGTAGGCAAGCTATTAAAGAAATGGAAAAGAAGGCCTCTCAGGTAGCTTCAGCCTTGGTGGGGGATGATGTCAGGGTAAATCCTGACATTAGTGGAATTTCTGAGATCACAGATATCAACCATCAGATCATGAGGATATGTGATGAAGTTGGATCGAATAATTGCATATCAGATGAATAATTGTAGTGAAAATGTTCGATTAATCATTTAAATTACCTTAACTGCAATAATATTGAGTTATTTAATCGCACCAAAACGAATTTACAATGTGACTGAGATGATTCCCACTGCATTTCAAAATCATATGCAAGTTGCAATTCCATAAGCTCCAGAGAAGAATAATGAACTGTTTTAAAATCAATTAATCTTAGGTAAGTCTAGAAAGATGGATGGGATATAAGCCCAAGGCATTCATTTGGTTAATTTTTGCAGTCAATAATAATATTCTTCATTATTTGGGACCATCTAGTACTAAAAAAATAATATTCTTTATTATGCAAACAATATTAAGCTTATTTACTAAAGTGTTATTAATACCGATCTACCATCCCAGCCTACAAGAAACTCCCTTTACACTTTCCACCTTTAAAACCATATCCTTAGGCAACTCCCATACCATCTTACCCACCATTCCTTATACCTGGACACCTCTAGTGTCCTTGTTATACTTGTTTAAACCCTTTGGTTATGCTAGCTCATGGTTAGCTACCCCCAACCATGTCAGTAGTACACAAGTCAGTGACTTTTATTGACAACATCCACTCAATGCTTCAATCTTTTTTTATTTGTAAACCATCTGCTTTTATAACTAAGCCTAAATATTTTAACTCCTCCTTAAGAAGTGAAAATTTTGGGGCTTAGTTTTGAGATTGGCGGAGACTAGTTTTTAATACTTCCTCTAATTGTTGCAAGCGCTCCATGAATGTTTAACTAAATAATTTGATATTGTAGAGATAGACTAGAATGCAACGCAATTTGAGGTCATTTAAGATAGTATCAATAGCCCGTTAGAAAGTTGTGTGGGCGTTACACAAGCCTTTAGGCATCCTTGTAGGTTGGTAAAGCCCTTGTGCCGCTATTATGGCACGCTTCTCATGGTCCTCAGTTGACATATCGCTCTACCAATATCCTGAATTGAGGTCCATCGCCAAAAAGACTTTTGACCCGTCTAAATAAACCAATGCATAATCAATTTATGGCAAGGGATAAGAATCCTTTTCATAATTTTAAGATGACAATAGTCAATTACAGCCTTATTTGTCACATCCTTCTTTTTGACGATTTTATTGAGCTAGCCCACAGACTGGACAAAATCATGAGCAATATGTGATACAACAGCTTCTTCTTTTTTCTTCAGCAAAAACTGCCTCAGCTGCTTTGGATCTCCAAATAGACCTCACTCTAATTGGAGCAGCTTGTCCGGTATCAATTTGATGTACTTTGTTTTCCATGCACCCCAAATTGTTGTCATTTTGCATGAAATAGTTTATTATCATTTTAATATATCTAAAACTTCATTTTGCTAATTTTATGTTAATACTGATAATTGTCCTAATAATTTGACATATGAATACTTTCAGCTAAATATGATAACCCCATTTCATTTTAAATCTCAAAATTTGTGAAAAAACGGAGCTCTGTGATAGGGATCAACTGTGCAAATATAACTACCTGACTACGCTAGATTTCAAAATGGCGTTTTTCCCAGATTGACCAATAGGATACAAATTTCTTAATGACCAGGAATTAAGGTCCCAGAGCTACTCAAGGTTCAATTCTCAATCTTCACCAGGGAGCCCCAAATTTGAATTTAATTGCTCAAGAATTTTCATTGTCAGTCCAGTATTGACCACAGTCTTCATCCCAGGAAGTATGGTTCTTGGCGTAACAGTTCTATTGACTGTCGCCAAAGTCCATAAAATGTGCGCAAAGCTGAAAATTTGCAGAGGGCTCAAATAACGAAAAGATGGAGGGAATATAGACTAGTTTATTGTGTTAGAAAGTGTCAATATTTATAGGGCGCATGGGGAAATGGTGTCTTAGGACCTTCATGGCCCAGCAAGATCAGGATCTTTTACTGCATTATTAATCAACTGCCTAAAGGATACCCTCATTGTACTGCATCATCCTCATGCCCAAAGTGGTGAGTGCAGCATCTCTTGTAATTCAGGAGGCAGGGATGGGGTTCCTGAAGGTATTTCCATCAAAACTTTATGTGCGATGCTTCTTAATCAAACCTTGTTTATGTGCCTTCAGGATAGGGTTATGTTCATACTGATTCAAGGGTCAATTGGTCA
The DNA here is from genome assembly GCA_022478985.1 of Massospora cicadina. Lineage (NCBI taxonomy): Eukaryota > Fungi > Entomophthoromycota > Entomophthoromycetes > Entomophthorales > Entomophthoraceae > Massospora > Massospora cicadina. The sequence continues at coordinate 218,032 of JAKSZP010018449.1, read as the reverse complement.
AGGCTCAATATAGGAGCATTAATTTGGGCTTTCTTGTCATCTTAGATCCCGACAACGCCCCCCTCAAGATCCTGTTGGAGGGAGGTATAGGGCCAGAGGAACTGGCCATGCACCCAAATCACCACAGTCCCATGATTGACGTCAGCAATGAAGTAGTTTGAGTTCACCTTATTAATGGCATTATAAGGTCTGGACCAAAGAATGTTGAGCTTATTATGTTGACCTCCAGGTCAATGGCAATAAAAGAGAACAAGGTCACCTAATTGAAAAATGGGTAAGGATGATAAGATGTTATTAAATTTGGGATGTCTCTCTTCTGGTGGTGGTGACAATGCCTTGCAAGGCTAGGGCTTGAAGCTGTACAAATTCATTGGCTAAAGCCATTATCAAGAAATTAGCTTGAATGTACGATAAGTTACACCTTCTGGCAGATCAGAAATTAGAGTTGAGGCGAGCCTTGAGATTGAGCAGAAAGTTATATTTGATAAGAAGCGAATCGATTGAGTATCAATAGTTCAGAGAATCAAGGGAATTCCGCTGAAAGCTTGAGATAGACAAAAAACCTAAAATGTAACTAGTAGAAGATTACTAAGCAGATGGTGGAATTTACCTAGAATACCGAGATTATGAGTTGAGTGGAAGAATGAATGGAGGTGGCTCTTTATTAGTCCGTAGATAAGCTCTGTGTTTTATTATTAAACTTAAAGTGTGATTGGGGCAATTTCTCCATAATTGATATATCGGTGTTTATCAGGGATTGGCAATCTGCGTATTGATTATTCCATGGCTCAGCGTCTAATACCATGTGCAAACCAACTTGGCGGAATCAAACCATTACACCTAGAATTTAGAAGTAGTGCTCACCACGGGGGCCACTGGTTAACTGTAGATTATTGGCACTAGGGCATCATAGTGAGACCTCACTCATTATGCCAAAGCCTGATTGGTTTTCATGCCTGATACGCTGAGGAAGCTATGGAAGCATTTAATGAAGAATTGGCACTTCCTACAGGGAGAGAGCTGGATGATGAGGATGCTATGATCAAATTGTAGTTATGAACATGTCATGCGTTGGTGGCAGATCGACAGGGCCAGTCTTCAAATGTGATCCCTCAGCAGCTGTGGGAGATTATAGAATGGCTTCTGCAGGGGTACCAACTTTATGAATATGAGGCGGGGGAGAATGCTCTGAGTTTATTCTACAACCAACAGGACAAAGAAACTCACTAATCATTATATATGTCCTATTTTAACACAACTACCATGGGGATGCCTTGTTGGCTTAGTACCCATGAAATTGAAAATTTTCGGTTATATACGTGCAGCCATTTATCTACCAGCTACTTTGTGTGCTGGATTACCACAACATTATGATTGTGGATGTCATTCGTTTTGTTCAAGAACAGCAGAACAATACTAGCCTTCTACTTGACCACCTTGATCACTCTTTCTCAAAGGTTCAGGGGGCACTTGTGCATGAGGAAAACTGTGTGGCAAAAGTCCGCTGTTACTTGGACAAATTGGTTCCACAGTTGATTCAGGAGTTACCTCAAGTGATAGTGGAATTGTTGGACTGGCATGGCCTATTGGTGAAATGGATTTTGGGATTTCACCACTTTGGGAAGCAATGCTGAGCAGCTTATGATGGACTTAAGGGAATAGTATTAACGATTGAAGAAGCGATGGCTCAGATTAGAGATAGTGTTACCCTGACAGAGCGGCTGATAACGGATCACATTGACTCTGTGGCAGTTGAATTTAGTCAAATTTGTGTTAAGCAGAGTAACCAGCGACCAGTTGATCATATGACCTGCTCTTATTTGGCATCCACAGAATATTGCCAGTTGCTGAGTCAGGTTACAAAGTTGGAAAGTGCTAGTCAGGCGGATTGGAGCTGAGAAATTACCCTTCCATTAATCGAGATTGTAGAGCATGCAGATATGCAAGTGCACTTGGATACCCTCCAATAAGCTAGCGAGGAGCTGGTGCAAGATCGAGATGCCCTCATTAATCAAGTAGATGATGCAAAGTGACAAGCGCATGACATTGGACAGCAGAACGCAAGAATGCAAGGTACATTAGAGAACGTTCTCTCATGGCTTCAGGCAATGGAGTGTAAACTGGACTCTGAGTGGAAACACCACCACAAATTGCAAATTTAGTAAGAAGCGCTTTAACAGGAGGTGCAAGATGGCCAGTATCAATGCTTTTTAATTAACGCTGAGCAATAAATCGATGAACATTTTGCTGAACAGCTGAGGACAGGTGAAATGGTGCATTCAGTGGCGAGTCAGGAGAAGAATGCCACAGATTGATCATCAAATTATCCCTTGGGAGTTGCAGCAGTCCCTCCTCACAATCCAACTTCTTCCCAGTCCACTTTGGCAGATTTGCATCCATCTGCACGATACTATTCTAGTCCACAAGGAAATGTTCCCTCAGTTGTTCAGAAACTATTTAAGCTGTTTCTCACGGCCAGAGCCCAGAGTGAGGTAATTATGTTTGAATCAAGAAGTTACCACCCTTTAGAAATGATGGGAGCATGCACGGATATTTTAAATGGTTTGAATTTGCCATGGAATGGTCCTCAGATTGGCAGAAAGTGAAGCTGTTGCTTTTCGCTTTGGACGTTGAGAGCGCCAACCAGGTCACCTGTTACCTCTAAAATAGCTTTATATCTTATCAAAAGGTAAAGGAGACTTTGCTCCATCTGTTTGTGGGTGCGGCTAAGATGGCGCAGTGCAAGTTTGACTTTCTGAGCATACAGTTTCAAAAGAACGAGTCCCTTGTGGAGTTTGCAGAGCTAATTACGTATGAAGCACATGTGTTAGTAAAAGCCATTTTTTAACCACCGAGGATGTAGGCATAGCTATGATGGCGGCTGTCAAACCATACCATGAACTTCATGATGCTATGTCCTACAGACTAAGTGAAGACATGTGGCTTCTTCAAATTGTGAACATTTTGCGCCATCTCTCTGCTACATTCAGTGCTCCCAATGTAAAACGGAAGGCCCCTGCTATCGCCGTGGCATACTTCTCAGTATATGGACAGCAACGACCCAGTTATAAGCCACTAGGGCGATTCATCCACCTTATATGTTGTTAGATCCTTTTCGCCCTCCATACTCTCAGCCGCCCCATCCCCTGCCTAACTTCAAAACTTTGGTTAGCTTTTGATCTGGACCTTTAGGCGCAAAACTATAGATGAGAGCCATTTATGAATGATTGCTTCTCATGCGGACAAAAAAGGCATTATTCAGCTAATTTCCTAGAGAACCAGCAGGTGAAGCGATGCCCTCTGGTATTATCGACAGGGAAAAAGCTCAAGCAGAGTAGATATGGAACGCTCTGCCTCCATTAATTCAAATTTAATTGTCCATAACAATTCCCAAGGGTCTCCTCGCGTTGGGCTCAGAACCCAGACCAACAACTTATTATACCAACAACTTCTGGTGAATATCTCAGCCTTCATTCAAGAGATTGACTATTCCCCTTCAGGCTCTTAGTTTCGCTGAGATGTGCAAAATCTGTATGCATAGAAAATCCTGGAACAAAACGGTACAAGTAATGCTGGACCCTCAACGTACGTTGCCTCCCTAGTGTGGGTTAACGTAGCCATTTCATTTGAAAAGATCGCTCAGGAGTATCCTCATGTTGGTATGGTTATATCCTCTTTTCTAGATACAAAAAGCCCTTGGACGTTCATGTAATAAACACCAATGGTTCTTCTTATTCAGAGTGTACCTAATGTGATATTTTTATCCAGAGCACAAAAATCTGAGCTATTGCAGATACTGGTGCCCCAGTTAATATGATATCCACCAAGCTCTTGGCCAAGCTTCCGCTGAAGCCTGATGTGAATCACAGAGTATTTTATGGGACCGCGAGGGCACAGAGCACTGTGTCCAAATGAGCGTATTGTGCATTACCTTTGCAATTTGGTTCGGTTAGGGCTTCTGCTCCAGCGGAGGTTTTGCTAAATAATAACTATGAGTTTCTAATTAGTGCTGTGTTCATGAGGTGACTCGGAGCCGTGGTCAATACGGCGGAATAAACCATCATTATCTTAAGAAAACGGATTCCCATTTAGTTTACCTCTAGCGGAATCCCAAAGGACCCATTCAGCTCCTGACAGATCAATTTGGCGTATAGTGACAGGGTGATTCCTGTCCAATATCAGAAAATGAAGCGCAGGATCAGAGCCCTCCACAACCAGATCTACAAGTACAAAGGTATTCCGCTACATGCTGCGAGCACTATGAACATGCCTTCTGGGCATCAGGTCATAATAGGGACTGAGCTCGACGATAGCATACCCTGAAGTCTATATGAGGAATTGTGGGGCTCTACCAGCAATTGTGGCTTGAACCCCAAGTGGCTCTGAGGCTACTGTTACCATGAAATGGGAAGTAAAGGTATTGTTAGCAAACCTAAAGAAGGAGTCAATGTCAATTCAAAGGCACCATGTGGGGGCTTATTTACATTTGGCCCCTATTGACGAGGTTCACCATATTTATGACTTCAAATTGTGGAAACCTCGGCCTACCAGCAAAATCCATCATATGGCATAATGGCAGTGGTTCCGTGGAAAGCTCTAACCAGATTGTCAGATGAACAAAAAGATAAAGCGATAGCTTTATTTTTAAATACTAAGATATTATTGCCTTTGATGGCCATGTTTTGGGGTGTGCCTGAGGGGTGGTGCATTGGGTAGATATGTGAAATCGCCTACTTATTCAATCACAGACTTTTCGGCTCTCAAAGGTGGTGGAAGAGGTTGTCTCCAATGAGGTAGACAAAGAGATTGAACAAGGGATGTTAGAGCCATCTAAGAGTTCGTGGGCATCGCCAGTGTTTATCATTAAGAAATATAGCACAACTGGGTGGTCATTGACTATACAAAGGCTCAATAGTGCAATGAAAAAAGATTTCTACCCCCTTCCGTGGATTGATGACGCGTTAGATCTACTTAGAGGGGATAATTATTTTCTGCCATGGACTTTGATATTGGGGTACTGGCAGAATGAATTATCAGTGTCAGAATGTGTGAAATGCGCTATAATCACTTTGAAGGGGTTATTCCAGCCTACACGTAGCCACATGGTTTGTGCAATTCCCTGGCTATGTTCCAGCGTTGTATGGATACAATCTTGGGTGATCTGAACCTGTTCTGCATTTTAGTTTACCTTGATGATATTAACATGCCTTGTATATGTTCACAGAGAATCTTGACCACCTGGAACAAGTGTTCCGCTGACTTGCTGATGCTAATATTAAGATCAAACCTCAGAAGTGTCACTTTTAAAGAGTAACTGGAATACCTTGGGTTCGTGGTGGACTCAAAAGGGCTTAAACTGCATCCAGCGAAGGTGGAAGCTATAATCAAGATGACCAGCCAGGTAATAAAAGAGATGTCCAAGTGTTTTTGGGGATAGTCGGTACTACTGGCAGCTCATTCCTAACTTCAGTTGTATTGGGGCACCGCTCTATGATTTTTGGAAGAAAAATGTCACCTTTTACTGAACAGAACGATGTCAAAACGCTTTTGATGTCTTATGAACTGCATTGTCTAACACACCTAATTTGCAATACCCCAACTTTGAAAAATAATATATAGTAAAAATGGATGCATTACTTTCCGCCATAAGGGCAGTATTATCTCATAATGATGGTGATGGTGTAAAGCACCCTGTTGCACTTTGTAGCCAAAGCTTAGATTGTCATGAACAAAATTAAAAAGTGATTGAACGGGAGTGCTTAGCAGTGATTTATGCGTATAAAGAGTTTTGAGTATATCACCATGGGATGAAATTCCAATTAGTAACGGATAGTTCCTCATTGCGCTGGCTGAAAAATCATCATGAACCTGAAGGACAGCTTGCACAATGGGTGTTGAAGCTCCAAGTGTATGTTTTCAATATTTTACACTGGCTGGGAGAAAAATTTCAAAAATGCAGACTGGCTTTCACGGCTACCAATGGTCTCTATTACACAAATTTGGCTGACATTATTATGAGAAGATGGTGGTGGGCATATATAACAATGAGCCACTGCAAGTGATCAAAATGCTAGACGGGATTAAACAGAACACCTCCATACATGATGGGGAACTATTTAAGCAGTTAGGGAATTGATGCTGAGCTTCCCTAAACCCTCTGATAGGCCAGCGATTATTATGGATGTACATTGGGCGGTAGGACATAGTGGGTTGCGGAAAACATTAGAGTTTTTGTGACCCCTCTACTATTAGGAGATCATGAAATATGATGTACTGGACATGGTAAGCTGTTGTTATCAGTGCCAAGTGGAGAAACATTTCCATAAAAGGACCACATACCAGCTGGTCAAGCCCTGGTTCACCTGAAAAATCGTTTCCCTTGATGTAGTGGGGTCTCTGCCAACTGGCACAAACTGATCTAAGTACATAATTGTACAATTGATCATTTGACGAAATGGGTGGAAGCCAGGGAGATAAATGACTTGGGGGCGGACACCACCGCCAAATTTATTAGATAGTGTGTCATAGAAAGGCATGGCTGTCTGCAGTTCATCTTAACGGACAACAGAATCAATTTCACTTTGCATATCCTGCCCAAATTGAACGAACTGATGGCAATCTGCGGGGACTTGACTACACTCTATTATCTGGAATAGAATGGAATGGTGGAATAGGTCAACGGAACATTGGTAAACATACTTTGCAATATTATGAAATATTGACCCTTTGAAAGGAGTACCCTCCTATCCACAGCTGTTTTTGCATACAATATCAACTACCATTTGGCCACTGGTAAGAGTGCTTTCCAACTACTCTATGGTAGACATCCGGCTTTATTTGCCCTGCTTTACTCATGTGTGGAGTATACCAACAGTGTATAAATGTAGTGTTATTTTGACCAATCTAATGGAGACTCTGATCAAATTACAAATGGAAGCATATTATACCAGCCTGGCCAAAAAGATTTTGATCAAGCGGCTGACCAAAGTAAATGTAGTGGACTCCCGCAGTTTGCTGTAAGAGATATTGTCTTGTTTCACGATCAACATGGATTTGAACGTAAGAAAAAGCTCGCTAACATTTGGACTAGGACATTTGAAATATTTGAGAAGACTTGTATTGATGCCTACACCATTAAGGACCCTGCGTGTAATCAGATTATCAACTGAATTCATGCAAAGTTTCTCTGAGAATACAATCAATAGGAACGTATCATTCAGTCAAAGGGGGGTAATGTCAAGAAAATTAACATGACTGGACGATAAGGCATAAATTCCAGCAGATCGTAAATTAGAGTTGAGGCGAGCCTCCAGATTGAGCGAAAAATTATATTTGATATAAAGCGAATCAATCAAGTTTGGTAGTTTGGCAAATTGAGAAAATTCTGCCAAAACCTCAAGATAGATAAAAACTATAAAAAGGGAACGAATAGGAGATTACTAAGAAGAAGGGTGGAATTTCCCTAGAATATCATTATAAGAGTTGCGCGGAAGAATGATAGGAGGAGGTTCTTTTATAGTCTGCATATAAGTTCTGCATTTTATTATTACAATAAAAGTGTTGATCATGGCAATTGCTCCATATTTCATATATCAGTTTTTAGTGAGGATTGGCGATCTGCATATCAACTGTTCCGTTGCTCAGTGGCTAATACCTTATGCAAACCAGCTTGGCGGAGTCAAACCATTTTGTCATGAAATTAAAAGCCCTAGTAGTTAAATTAAAAGTTCTCTGGAGTGAAGATTTCGAGCAAAGGCTGTACGCTACTTGGGAGCTGGGAAGCACGTCCATTTAGAGCTTCAAAGGGAGATATAAATGACTCATTGATAGCTTATTTGGAAGGCAAGCAATGCGCTGGGTAGATAATGATTCCAGTGAGCAGGTCTGAGGCGGACATTTTCCGCAAAATAGAAACAGGGTACATTAGCACGTTACACTGCCCCATGTGTTAATGGGTTGTAAGAAGCAGCAAAAATTTGGTTAGTGACATAAAGTGAAGTAAGTTCTTGGAATACCTGCGAGGTGAAATTTATCCCATTGTCCAAAAGTAAGTCTTGTGGGCATCCATGCTAGGTGAAAATGTATTGGACAAGGAATAGAGCCATGGCCTTTGCAGTAGCATCGAGGACTGAAATCACTTTAGCCCATTTGGTCAGGTAGTCCCGGCTAGGAGGATGTATTTATGGCCATGTAATCCAGTGGAGAGGGCCTATCACATCGATGCTAATGACGCTGAATGGTCCCATCTGTTGATGACTGAGTGTTAAAATTGAGGATTAGCTTGATCTTGGGATTAGAAAGTCATGCGTGCCTCCAAGACCTCTTGAATGGTCTCTACCATTTGGTCCCAGTAACATTGTGCCTTCAACCATTCGTGAGTCTTTTTGATCGCCCCATGTCCCACAGTAGTATGTCTCTCTAGGATAACGTCAGTTCAGGGAGAAGGGCAGACACAAGGGAGCCATTTCATATCTACCCCCTTATAGAGCAGCCCGTCCTTGATTTAGGTGTCTTAGGTCATCCTTTAGAGCTCAGCTTCAACCTCTGGAGTTTCCAATTCCCATTGCTCAAGTCGACTAGTTAAATCATACTGTCAGTCCTCCTTGGGGATCAAAGCTGCTAGCACCGGAATCCTGGAGAGGTTGTCAGCATTTTTTTGAATTGCTTCCGCATAATGGACAATGGTGAAATCATCAATCTGTAGTCTTAAGGCCCATCTGGCTAAGCGGCCATCCTGGTCCTTCATCTGCTTGAGCCACTAACGTGAGGAGTGTTCAGTGACGATGGTATTGTGGTTACCATAGAGATAAGGCTAAAAATATTTTATGGCTAGAAAGACAGCCTGGCACTCCCTCTCAATAATGCTGTAGTTCCGTTCAGCCTTACTCTGTGTCTTACTAAAGTTGGACAATTGATGGTTGACTTTTTTGTTATGCTGAGCTAGGATAGCCCCAATATGACATTGCTCACATCTGTAAACAACAAGAAGGGTTTGTCAAAACGCAGGTGGACTAAAATGTGTCTAGTTCATATAGCAGTTCTGAAGGCACTGTAAAGCCTATTCCTGTCCAGGCCGCCATTCAAATGTCACATTCTTCTGCAAGAGGTAAAATAGTGGCTTGTCTAGGTCGGCAAACCAGTGGATGAACTGATAATAATAGCCCATCATGCCTAGGAACACCTGAATATCCTATAAGCTCTGGAGGCGCGACATCTTTTCTATGGCATCAACTTTTTCCATTGTATGTTGGATGCCATCATTTGAAAGTATGTGTCCAGAAACACTATTTCTGACTGGAAGAAAAAGAACTTTGAAGGTTTAGCTTTATAGAAACCTTCTGGAGCCAAATGAAACTTCCCTGAGATGCTTGAAATGTCCATTAAAGGTTCATAAGACACAGTAATGTCATCTAGGTAGACGATGACACACAACAGGTTCAAGTCCCTTGAGTACTCGTCCATAGCACGATGGAATTGTGGCCAGGAGCGTTGAGAGGACCTGGAGCATTCTCATGGGTCTTGAAGAGTCCCTTGCTAACTATGAGCACACACTTAAGTCAATTTTAGGGGCGATCTCCACTTTCCAATATCCGCTGAAAAGGTCAATTGCAGAAAAGTACTGTGATCTGGCGAGCAGACAGGGGAAATCATCAATTTTGGTTGAGGAAAACTTTCTTATTTGGTGATGAAGTTGAGCCGTCCATAGGCCATCACCACCTGGTGGCTTTCATCTTTTTTCCAAACCAGCAGAAGAGGAGAAGATAAGGTATGTGTGAAGGCACTAAGAGTCCGGCGTCAAGTAGTTATATGAACTGCACAACTACCTGGGCATCTTCAACCTTGCTCTTGCAGTTTGGTCATAGCTGGAAGGGTGAGCGTCCCCAGTATCCCTGTAATGTTGGACTCTGTTAATTCTCTCAAAGTTGTAGGTAAAGGCTAAAAATATTTCGGAATACTCCTCTAACAACTCTTGAACTTTTTGCTGTTTGTCATAAAAAAGAGGTCATTACAGATACTGGTGTCACCCAGGCCCACCATTGGGGGCATTCAAACCAAAGCTCTTAAGCTCCCAAAACTATGGACATTGTCAACATCCTACACTGGTAGGAGGCAGATATGGCGGGACTGTTTGGGTCTACATTTTTGGGTTTGTTAGTAAGGGAGTTAGAAAATTGCTTTTCCAAACAGTGGGCTCCGCTAGTGTGCCAGGACAAACAGTATGGAGACTGGCTGACCTTTGCTGTTTCGCCTTCATAGGCGTACTAACGCCCTACAAGTTGGCGTCCAACCCACCAACACAGCAGACAAATAACTTTGCCTTAGCCCCATGGTCCATCTTGGGTTTGCCCCGGCAAGTCTATCCCCCATCCTTAATGGCTATGGCACTCCCGCGATGTACCATCCTCATAACCAATTGTCAACCCATATTAAGTATGCTAAGTGAGTCTATTCCCCATTATGGGTGGCTATGGCTTACCACGCTGCACCACCCTTAAGGCTGACGGCCAGCAGTACTTTATTGTTGGTGGCCAGTGGCCAGGTTCCCATTTATTCTTCATAGAGCTGAGGTATGGGAGCTGGCAGCATCAGCCACTCCAGGCACGTCACCCCACACCTACTTTAGAGATCTCAGTCCCGCATCTATACACTTTAGTGGCTCTTGCTACTTCAGACAAATATGAAAGTGGGTTAAGAGAGATCTTTATTTGGAGGTATTAATGATTATTTATACTCTAGGTTACTGCGCCTATGAAAACCCCTCGGCCATCCAAGCTGGAACCTCAACCAATTGCAGTAATTTGTGGTGACAATTCCCCTCATTCCGCTCATACCAATCACCAAATATCAGGTCAACTTATCTTTGGCACGAGTCACAAGTCAGCTGTACATACATTACTATTATAATTATAAACTATAAGCATCCTTAGCATGATTCACTGATACACCAAATTAAGCAGCAAAATATATTCAGATTTATAATGAATCTGTCAGCTTTCCGCTGTAAAGCTAACAATTGGTCTCATGATAGTCAGCGTTAAGATAAGAATCGGTTGAACTTGAATTTTGAGGCAACAAAATCATCATCTGATGGTAAATACAAATGTCAGCTTTTTCACCAGAAATTCCCACAATTGCTCAAAATTTTGCATTTAGCGCCAATTAGAAATCCGATGAACATAACTGATTTTTAATATAACATAAAATAATATTGAACTAGGTAATTAGACAGTTGTTACTCCTGACTAACTGACACCCCTAATTCTGATATTATTGGGAGGAATCCAACTGGTTAAATTTCCAACAGTAGGACAACAACACTGATATATATTTGGCATAAACTGGATTTGGAATTCCCGGGCAGGGTAGAACTTTTTGTTGGACAGGTTGTCTAGGCCTTGGATTTCCAGTAGGTATCTAGAGGGGATGTTAACATGGACTCAGGTGTCAGGGATAACTTAGGAATTCGGAGGTATTGTAGTCACCCCTAGGTAAGTAATTCAGCATGCCTTCTTGCCCATCAACAGCAGGGGGAGCAAATGGACTTGAGAACCCCTTATGTGATATTTAAACAGTCAATTCAGCCCTTACTCTCTAGTAAGCAGGGTCGGGCCTTGACCTCCATCTTAGAGTCACAAGAGGTTTCAAATATCAGGAGAACTTGATGCACTAGTAGGGATAGAAGACATCATCATAATGGAATACTGCTGAGTAGTCTCAAAGGACTGAGTCCTGAGGAGCAGGTCATAGCTATGGTTATATAGCATGACATCGGGGATATTTATAGTGAGCTTTCCAAACTGTATAGGTAGAGAAGAATACGCCCCTATAGATTAAGTAAATTGCGGGCCAGCTATGTCATACTCCATATAGTGGGGTAAGTCCGGAGTAATCTTGATGTGCTTCATTAACTTTATAAAATATGACGTTCACGGGGGAGGCACTGTTGAGTATGGCAAGGACTGAGATCATATGAACTTGAATTGTAACATGGGTAACCAGGTTTCTAAACTGGGGAGTAGTGTGAGAAACATGGGAGAGTCATCAGATGAAATGTAAACAGTATCAATTTCTTTCTTATTTATGGGTACTGAAAATTCTTCTTCAGTTATAATAGCTCTTGGGATTGTTTGAGGTTATGGTTGATGCTTGAGGCGTAGGAGGATTTCAGCATAGAGCGCCTTGTCCTTCATGCTGACGGCCCTTTTCCCACCTCCTCAGCAGTCGTTTCCAACCCCCCCCCCCCCCCCCCCCCCCCCCCCCCCCCCCCCCCCCCCCCCCCCCCCCCCCCCCCCCCCCCCCCCCCCCCCCCCCCCCCCCCCCCCCCCCCCCCCCCCGTTGCAGTTCTTGGCACTATGTCTGAATTGTTACAGTAGGTGCATTGGGGTCAAAGATTCTTCTGGTTTTTGAACACATGGACTCAAGGAAATTTGGAGGGGCTAAAAGAGGTAACTTTGGGGTGTAGGATTGACGCAGGGATCTCATTAAGTGTTTTCTTGATCTCCTGGATGCAGGTTGTCAGAAAATTGACTGTGGGCTCTGCTAGTTGGCAGGCAAACCAGTATGAAGTTTTGTCAGCCCTTACCATTTTGCTTTATGTGATGGGGCCAGCAGCATCGGCTGACCCCTTGCATGTCTCCCATGCCATTCAGGGATCCCTTCGCCTCATCCCTAACTAAAGAAGTAAATATAAACTTAAGTCATAAAAGAGAATAGGCAGAGAGAGATATTTATTAAAAGGGAAGCACTAGGTACTTATACTGTTTACAAAAGGGCTACTGCGCCCACTGCTGACCTATTGGCTCATCACTGGCTCTTCCAGCCAAACATTATTTTCAGCCTTCCACTGCACTACTCTCTTCCCTGGCGTCAACTTTCTCTCCCTTCCTTCCTGATGTCCAAATTAGTTTCAGCTCATACTCAGCCTTGAGTCTCTAGTATTTATATAAAATTATTAAGTTAAATAAACATCAAATTTGTATTCAATCTTTGAATTGATTATTATACACCAGAAACCTCTTTGGTCACTTTCTTTGACTCGGAATATCTCAACATCTCACCAACTTCACGCTTTGACTCATCATAGTCAATTTCTTGGGAATCGCTATATTCAGGTGATAGTTAAAAATATAAATGAGACACCAGAAACAATTTCAGCACCTTGAACTCACATTTGTTTGATTCTGCGTCATTAAATAGTTAATAAAAGTGGAGCATCTTCAGTATAAGTTACTGGTACTCCATAAACCCTATTTGAGGAATTGATTATGAGATGCCAGAAACATCCTTGGCCACCTCAAAATTATAATCATTGGGTTCCGCTAAAATATACTAGATTAACCAAATGGATCATCCTTGGATAATAGTCACCAGTGATCCTTATACAAATTCTGGACATCAATGAGCTCCACTCAATCTTAGCTTACAAACTCGAGGAATACTTGAATTTAGCTCAACCAAATTGAAGAGCAGCTACCTAGAAATCACTTAATAATCACAAAATTTAGTCAATAAGTCATTCCTCCAGGATTGACCTATTTCATTCTATATTCTCTTAAATCATTGGAGAAATCCATCTGGTTAACTTTCCATCACAGGTAAAACTGTTCTTTTGTTCAATCATAACATATGAACCTTGGGGTAGAATCCCAGTGTGGAGATGATGGCGGTGAAAGCATCGTCCAGGTAATATGATTGTTAGTAAATAACGGTTGTGCTTGGGCGTAGAAATGGCTGGCGAACTTTATAAGTATTCTCCTTTATTCAGGCGGATACCCATGAAAGCTTGTTTTGTTGGCCAGGTTTGATTACTGCCAAATTCCTGTATTTGGTCCGTAATTCCTGTTCTCAGGTATTAAATACTTTAAATAGGAGCACATGATCTCTAAGCAGTGCTTTTGAGGCAGGTATGGATATGCTTCATTTTCTGCCTGTCAATGGCCTCTTTCATGAAACTCTCATATGCATACAAGAGGGCAATGCTCACCTGACTGGGAGGTGAAACTTTCTTTATATCTAGTTTTAAGTTAGTTAAAGGAGGAGTGGAGAGGGTGTTAACGCCAATGATAGAAGCTGGCTCATTATTCTCATTCACCGCATAGTTACTGGGGGCCTATTTGTCTAACTGTCATTATAGGCCCTCAAGGTCCTCTTGGATACCATCACAGTTTCAGTTAAGGGTGCAAATGAAATCCTTATTCGCGACCTGCTCTTTTAGGAATTGAGTGTCAGCGCCCTGAAGGCGAAGCTGACTCTTAAGGGAGATCAAATGGGTTTCAAACACTCAAAAATTTTGTTCAAGCTGAGAGATGCAGCTATCAGTAAAATTGAAAGCACTGAAGTTACCCATTTCATCTGACAGTGCCTCAATGGAGACCCTATGGTCAAGAGGGACCCCACCACTTGGAGTTTGCACCCCTGAGCTACATTCTGAATTTGATGATGTAAGGCAGCCAAGCCTGCTAACACATAATTTCTTCAGGGGTTGTCAGGGCCTTCACAAGTGAGTGCTTTAGGACCTGGGGGCCCTTGAGGTCCATGGGGACCTTCTGGTCCCTTGGTTCCCTAACGTCCTTTGAGGCCTTCAGTCCCCCTAGGCCCTTCGGAATCTTCTCTCCTGGAGGTGTAGTCACAAGAAGCCAGCTCCTAATAGTGTTATTGCAGGATCCATACAGATCCTCAACCTAGATAAGGCGCTTATTACAGGTGACCTTGAGGAGTTGAAGTTCTGATGCAGCTGGTCCTTGAGATAGCCAGAGATCTCACTATTCAACACCACAATTTGGACTTGGTCCTTGTTGATTAATCGTCAGTTACAATAATGGCCTTGTGGTTGTCAGGGATGAAGGAGGAAACCACGTAGTAAAATTAGAAGACATGCTATTGTAAGGCCTGTGTGAGCCCTAGTTAACAGAAGATTTTCTGATGGTGTGACCCAACTAACTGGAGAAAGTGATGAATAGCTGGGTGAAAAAAGTTTTGAAGGTAGCGTTCATCTCTCAGGGTAAGTTCTCCTTCTGTCAGCTATGCTGAGGTATAGAGGTCCCGCATGGTAGAGGGCATAGAAGATTTTCAGGAGAAGCTGGAACGGGCATCAACAGATTAGATGTCATTAATAAATGTTGAACAATATATTTAAGGTTCTCATACCAAAGTTGATACTGACAGCCATCAACCGAGGGCAGGGAGAACTAGAATGTGGCCCAGAGCTCTAGACTCTCAGGCTGCGTGGGCAGCACTTCTTAATGCAATTTACTAATCCATCAAGCAACACTTTTTAATTGATCAGCAGATTGATCTTCAGGACTGCTAATATTCTTCATTATTCGTGATAGACGTTTTCAATTAGGACATCTCAGAGCCCCCTGTAGTGAGCACCGCTTTACTCATCATAAAAGTTCACTTTCTGTTGCTGAGTCTGAAAATGGACTCAAAGCTGAAAATTAGTGGAGAGGTCAAAAAACGAAAGGATGAAGGGAATATAGACTACTTTTTTGTGTTAGAAAGCGATGATATTTATAGAGCTCATGAGGACATGGTGTTTTAGGGACCTTTATGGCCCCGCAAGACCAGGTATTCTTTACTGCATTCTGGATTGACCACCTGGATGGTGTCCTCATTGTAATGCATCGTCCTCATGACCGTAGTGGTGGGGGCAGCGCCTCTCATCATTTGTGAAGTGGGGATGGGATTTCTGAAGGTGTTTTCATTGATTCTTGTACGCGTGATGCTTCCTGATTGAATATGGTTTTGGTGCCTTCAGTTTATGGTTCCGTTCATGCTGGTTCCTGAGTCAATTAGTCAAGGCTCAATTTAGGAGCAGGTATTTTGGCTTGCTCATCATCTTAAGTCCCAACAATGTCACTTCCTTTTTTTACTCAATTCAGAATCCCTTGGTTTTTGCTCACATGTATTAGATATCAGCTGGATCTTTTTTCCAACTAGTTTATAACCAACTAAAATGATGCCATATTAATACATTACGTACATAAAGATATTTATTTGTTGAAGGGAACATCCCCCTTTTATTATCAATGGCAGCATCTAGCTTAATATCGTCAGAGTATTCTCCTCAAAGTCGCACTTTACTCCATACTTTCACATGAAGTCTGTGCTGATGAAAATGTCATAATTTTGATTAGATAGGACAATCACTGGCTCAGACATGACTAGAGATCCAAAATGAAGGGGTTAGGCAATATAAGCCCCACAGGAAGTATTAGGATTAGGCGCAGCTGTCCCATACTGCTTTCAATGTGCTATATCTGGTATGTTTTTAAGAGTTTTACCAGATTGGTAGAAACAGTTATGATTCGTGCATTACTTTAAATAATAGCCCTCACTTCTACTTGGTTTACTGAAATGTCACCAATAGTACACTCGGATTATTGATAATTTATTGTTTACTGGATGTATAATGGCATTGGTTGATGTATCCATAATGTTATAAATTGGGTAGATATATCAGGAAATGAATCCTTAATATTAGCAATAGGAATTGAAACGTTAACATCTTCCAAATTCATTTTCACTTTTCTTTCTTGTTTCAATTACTAATTGCAACCAACCCAATTCAAGATTGTTTAAGTTTATTAATCAACGCAAGGAGATGAGTGTGCACCCAACGTCGGGTAAAGGTTTGGTGAGCGTAGTAATTGGTACAGGGTCATTATATGCACCATCTAAAGTTCAAAAATGCCCCAACAACACCAGTGGCCAAAATAAATAAAAAACAGCGGTGAATATTTTTCTGGAGATTTTAGCCTGGCAAGAAAAATGCAACCAGTACATCAAAACTTCTAATTCCCAGCCCCTTTTATCATTAGAGCATGGGGTTTAAGTTTTTTTGACAAATAATTTAACGGCACTTTGGTAAAAGTTCTATGGTGATGTGCACAAACACTTCCCAGCTGCTGTATAGTTGCACCACAATCTATGACCTGCAGCTAGTTGTATCTCAGGTTTGAATTAATGTGAGTAGTGGACACCACTGCACAGGTGCACATGGTGGTCGATCTCCTGAAGGGTCAACCGGTATTAAGAATGAAGCGCTCTTGTTGGACTAAATCCAACCAAGAATTTGTAGCTTTTTACTTCATCCCCTCAACAGTGAAACGTGAAGTGCTGGAGCACCACCTCTTGGTTGGGCTTAGAAGCTATGGGGAACTTCACTTATTTGAAATGCAGCACTTTAAGCTTATGCCAAAGCTGAGCAAGGGAAAAGCCATTGCAGTGATTACCCCATCTGCAGTCATCATGGAAGACTTAACCCAAATTTCCCACACCACTGTTATTGGTATTGACAGTCAAAGATCCTGCACATTTCATGTTACGGTGGATAGCGCACCCCCTATCTGCACCTTTTATTGTGCTTTTGGCCATAAAGCCCACACCTTCCCTTACAGAGAGGGCATCACTTAGAATGAAATCATCCCTGACACAATGGGAAGTGCCAACTCCCATTACAAACCTGCCATTGACATAAATGACTTCCCATGGGGCGCGCAGTGGTGTTACATTCAGGTAAAACCTGTGTCCCCACAAGACCACAAAAAGGCCAAACAGGCCCATAAAGCAGCATCCAAGGCAGTGGCTTTGGCAGCATCTTTGATCCCGTCTGCCCTGACCCAAGCTGACATTTAGTCATTCACAACTGAAGTGTCACAAAGTTCAGCACACTAGTTAGATTGGGCCCAACAACCTGCAGAACAGGTGTTTAAGTCAGACTTACCCGTGCATAGTTACTATGCACTGATCAAAACCAATTCCCCCAACCCAATCACCCCAAGTTTTTGTCAACCTCCGATGGTGCACTGCAGGAGCACAACAAAATGAAATGTCGACCCAAAGTAAAAACACTAAAACCAATAATAAACCCACAGCAAAATATACCCCAAATACTCTTACACACCACCTAACACACGGTTGCAGGCCAAAGCTGATGAATTAGTGATGCAAGAAGGTCAAGGGGGCCCTTCCCATTACACCTAAAGTGTGATGGGGATCTTTCACAATAGGGACGTTGAACATCGCTGGGATCAAGGCCTCGCCATCCCAGTCTAAGAAACTGAGTATTTTAAAAAAATAATTCACCTGTGGGCATCCTGGCCTTTCAGGAATCCCACTTTCCACATAGTGTTGAGGACACATGAGTAACCATGCTCCTCCCCTCCCTTTTTTGGTCGCCATACTGTGGGTGCTTATAAATACAAGAACCGGTAGTTTTGACTTCTTTCTAAACATCTGTATCTTTATGGCCATATGCTGGTCACGTCCTTTTCATGAGATGATGAATTGTACGCTATCTTTAATGTTTATGCCCTAACCTGTGTGTGAGTTCACTGGGAATTCATCTCAGCTGTAACTTTCCTCCCAATTCCACCTGATCCATTAGTGGTGGGCGACCTGAACTGCTAGGCCAACCCAGCCACTGACTGCTGGCCTTCAACGCCTACCCCCCACAGGGCACATCAAACTCTGCATCCTGAAAGCCACTTCAGGGGCTTTTTGATACCCTCTCCAAGCATGCACCGTTGTTACCCAACATGTCCCGCCCCATGTGAACAATGGTCAGCTGAGGTCTATGTCCCGCATGACCTTATTTTTTTCATTGAACTTTCAGCACCAGATTTCGAACTTTATGATGACAAAAAATTCACTGCCTGCATGATGGTATCAATACCCTTCATTTTATCAAACCCAGTGGCACAGGCTCCAAAATGGTGTAAAGTTCAGCCAGCCAAGGTACGTCGTCTATGTCTTCATCATGTGTGGACACCAAAACTTAGACACTGGAGATTACCACACCATCTTGTGCTGACCTGCTTTCTATCTGGGCAACCTTCAAAGCAAATACCATCCTTCAGTCACGCCACATCCCATCGCATAACTCTTGGGCTTCCCATTGGCAGTCATCAAGCGCACACTAGCGAAGTGGATCAACTGGAGTCTAATGTCTCTGCTGCAGGGTACTATCCAGCTTGGGGTTGTAAGAGAGCAGAAGTGTCTGCTTGTCTCAACGCACTGGTAAGACAACACAAACATCTCGTTTATGTTCAGCTTAAGACAGGAATATAATGGCAGGTGACATGTGCTCAGCCTATTTTTTCCACAAATTCTTTGCACTGCAACAGAGCTTGGCCTGCGCACAGGTGAGACGGCCAGACAACTCCGTTGCAGACTTTAGCTGAAGTGGCAGTCGAAATTCAAAACTTTTACTCTGAGTTGTATAAGTCTGAACCAATCAAACTAGCCAAAATTGATAAGTTTCTCAATGGCGCACATATCCACACCATTTCTTGATACCTAGAGTTAATGAAGCTAATTACTCAGGACGAACTCTGGTATGCCATTTGCGTTGCACTGCACATGAAGTGCCAAGGTCCATATTGGATTCTGTATGAGTTCTGCAAAAGATATGTTAATTATTTCTCCTCTTTGTTGCTTGCCTCATTGAACAAGTGTTTTTATAAACGCGCCACATTCCTGGGGGCCAAAGGGCCTACATGGTAATGCTAATAATAAAGGGGATAGGCTGTACTTGAAAATGGCGCCCCAAATCACATACTAATAGATAAACTAAGTTAGTCACTAAAATTATGGCCAACCGCCTCGGGGAAGTTGCTTCTGGAGTGATCTCCTTTGAGCAGTTCAGTTTTATCCCTAAGCAGTCAATATGGGACAACATACAAAGCGTAGCCAGTGTCTGCCAATCACGGCTACTGGGCGCTTGTGTTCTTAGACCAACATAAAGCTTATGATAGGGTCAACTGGGATTACCTCAAAGCCTGCTATACGAATTCCACCTCCCCTACTAGTTCATAAATTGGATGAGGATGCTCACGGAATCTGCCAAAATGGCTGTGAGTGGCCCTGGTTTCTTCACTGATGTGGTCCATCCTTAAAGGGGTCTCCGCCAATGGGACCCTTTAAGTCCACTCTTTACAACTTCAGCATCAACCCACTTTTACGCAATGTAAATGAACGCCTTGCTGGTGTCCATGTGCCAGGACAAGCACCTGTTAGGATGCTGGCATTTGCTGAAGATTGTGTGGTTGTGGTGTCTAACAACCATGATGTACGCGTGTTGGAAACAACTATCCAGTACTACTCCAGAGTCAGTAACGCCACCTAAATGCCTCCAAAACCAATTTAATTCTCCTCATCTGGTACCAAGCCCGCTGGTATTCAGCATTCTGTAGTCAACCTGCTTTAGCAGCTAGCTCTCTAGTTCTCTTGCCCCGCCCACCCCATACTGTCCCACTTGTGCTTCCTATCATTCCATGACCCACTGCTGGTCTGATGCACCACTTGGGAGTGTGGTTGGAGGCGTGAGGGTATACCTCGTCAGTAGTAAAGCATTACATCCTTGACAATTTCACAAAGCGCATTGCTTCCTAAAAAACACCAGACTACCCTCTCAGGCCGGGTTGTGCTTGCCAACTCTATTCTCCTGTCCAAAGTCTAATTTGTGGCCCATGCCATCGCCTTTTCTTCACTTTCTTCAACTCATTATACGCCTTCCTACAAGGGGCTATGTGGTTAAAATGCCCTCCTCCTGTGCACCTGGATGTCATGTTTGGCCCTCGCTTTAGTGGTGTTATGGGCCTGCTCAACTTTGAGGCCCATACACCAAAATACTTGGCACCTGAATCGCTACAGTCATTACCCCACAATCTCAGACCAGCACTGAGCAAGTGCGACCCATTTAAATTTGCCCGCGCACTCTGCTACTACAACCCTAACTACCCTCATTCTCTGTTTACCTTTCTGTCCTCTCATCCCTCTACTGCATGCCCGAATGGGACGCCGCCCCACTTCAAATGTATTCTTCTCTCCATGAGAAGCGCTGAGTGTAGAATCATAATAAGTGGACACACAGCCCAGAGGGGTCGACCTACTCCAAATTTCAAACAAGAAGTATGTGGCAAGCCTTTTAAGACAACCTGGTACCCCAATAGACCCCCCTCAAAGCCCGCGTGGACTACCTTGAAAAGCTGGATATCTGTACTCTTTGGAAATCCAGATGGACACTTGGCGGTACACACACCATCATCTTTTACAACCCCAGATTCGCGCTCATGTGTGGAGATCCAAAGAAAGCTGTACTGCTCTTCTGAGTGGTCCAATGCCTCTTAATCTTCATGCATTTTTTGTGGTCTATATGGTTTTATTTTCCATCACTTGGAAGATTGCCCATTTATCACAGGTGATCTGGTGGGACGTTATGCGCCCCTTTTTCCAGAAGCTTGAGCAGGCTTTCAGCCTGCCTAAAAGCATCTTTGCCTTTTACATGACTTCCCCTATCCACCCTTCTCTCCGTGTCTTAATAGTTGTAATAATGCTATGGAAGATCCACACTATTGTCCTTAATGCACTATTTGCACTACCCCAACCCTCTGTGAAGCTGTGCGTCGCTTCCACTCCCACCTCATTGATCACTTTCAAGATTGCTTTTTTGGCCAACTGCCATCCCGCCAACGTTAGTTAGAGTCATCATGGTTCCCCATCTGATTCCTCTCATCAGACCCTTTCCTTCTTTTATGTTAAGTTTTGGCCCAAGCCTCTCCTGTCACTCCCTCTCTTCTTCCACTTGCAGTCCTGCTGGCAACAAATGATAGCTTTGGCTCCGGTGGGGTGCCCCTCGTTTTCTTTATGTTTGTAGTTGGAGTTTATTGGAAATGTTCATCCCGTGATCAGCCCTCCCTAAATAAATTTATTATACAATTTCGTTTTCAGTAATTTTTCTTAATTGTCAGCGTTTTGGGCCTTTTCAAATAATTGAGAGTGTAAGGTTGAGCGACCTCTGTTATATATTCATGATTCATTGTCTTTGCTTTTGCTCAAATTATTGCATTGATATTTGGACCCACGCTCTGCTGGAAAGAATTTTAAGCATGTTCATCAGCAAACAGGTCAGAAGTATTGATTTCTTAGAACTTATCTGGTGGAACTGAGCAACCTGCAGATCTAGATTGTTCCTCATCTAGACCATAGGAACTTTTCTTGTTTCCTGATAGGCATCTGTTCCTGAACAAAGTTCACCTGATCATTTGATTTTTATTCCAGCAATGATCATAATAATGTCAACTTTTTTCTTTTAAAAACATATTTTTGCAACATATTCAAAATTAAGTCTAGGTAAGTTTGATAATCTTGTTGATGAGATTAGTATGCGCCCAATGTCAGGTAGCAGTTGGGTGATTAAAGTTAAGGGCACAGGTGTAGGCCCCACTTCAACCAAGTTTTATAAACGCCTCAGAGAATCTGGCGGCATAGATAAAATTATCAACAAAAACTGGCGGTTACCATTTCCCCAGAAATTTTGGCCTGACAAGCGCGCTGAAACCAGTTCATTACTACGCCGCACTCCTAACCACTATTGTCAGTGGAATTCGAGGTGCATGTCTTCCTGGATATTCAACAAATGGCGCTTTGGGAGAAGTTTTGTGTAGATGTACACATACATCTCCAAAAAGCAGTGTACTTCTCACCACACTCCATGCCTCGCAGTTGGCTGGATCTAGGTTTCAAAAGCAAAAATGTGACAGTTGAAGCTGCAAAAGTGTGAGTAGTAGTGGACCTCCCAGATGTTTAACAGGTGTCAAAACAAAGTGCACTCGCTGGACTAAAATGAACCAATTTTTTGTAACTTTTGACTTCCTACCTAATATAGTCAAGCACACCATGCTGGATAACCACCTGAAGGCTGGGCTTGCCAAATATGGGGAAATCCAATCCTTCGAGATGCAGTGATTAACGCTCATGCCGGACCTGTGTACAGGCAAAGGATTGCTGTTCTCACCCTTTTCTGGGGATAGCAGAAAATTTGACCCAAATCCCACACACCGCTTTTGTAGAAAGTAATGGGCAAGAATCCCACCCATTCAGGGTCACTGTGGATAGCATGGCTTCTATCTGCACTTTCTGTCGCGCTTTTGGCCACAAGGCTCATACCTGCCCCACCAAGGAGGGCATTACTCAAACCGAAATAATCCTGGAAGCAATGTGTGGTGCAGATGCTCACTATGAACCGGTAGTAGACACTGATGCAGCCTTCCTGTGGGGCGCATCTGGGTGCTACATTCAAGTAAAACCTGTATCCCCGAAGGAAAGTAAGAAGGCAAGCAGTCCCACATGGCGGCGGTCAAGGAGGTGGCCAAGACCGCATCTGTGATCCCACCCTCCCAAAACCAGGAGAACATCAAGTCATTCGTTGCAGAAGCAGCTCGCAAATCCTTCCACCAAACAGATTGGGCCGCACAAGCTGAAGATCCAATGGGTGAGTCAGTTTCACCTGACCAAAGCTACCAAGCATTGATTGAATCTGAGTCACTCACAAATATTCCAGCCAAAATTTCACCTTCATGCGATGGTGCACTGCAAGTGCACACAACGCCAAAAATTTGTCACACAATGGGGAAAAGGCAGTAGGCAAAAGCCTACGCAAACCCCACAGCAAAAGCTTCGCATACTGAACCATACTCCATAGCTCAGAATATCCATGCTGCCATACAGCGAGGTGCTGAAAAAGAGAAGGCTGAAGGGCACAGTTGCCCTTCCCCTCAAACCTATGGTACGACGGGTGGAGCCTTTACTATAAGGATGTTGAACATCCCTGGACTTAAGGCCTCGCCATCCCGGGGTAGGAAACTGAGCTTTTAAAAATAATTTACCCGTGGACATCCTGGCCATTCAGGAAACCCACTATCTGCATGGTGCAGAGGATACATGGGCAACCATGCTCCTCCCTTCCCTTTCCTTTTAATCACCGCACTGTGTGTGCTTGTTTAAGTGACCTGTAGTTTTAATTTATTTCGTCAACATCATACCTCAATGGCCTCATCCTTGTAGTCACCTTTTTGTGGGATGACAAAGTGCACGCTGTCACTAACATTTACGCCCTAACCTGTACATGAGATCATCAGGAATACTTCTCTGTTGTCAATTCCCTTCTGCTACCCCCAACCCAATTGTTGTTGGTGACATAAACTGCTGGACCAACCCAACCATGAACTGCTGGCTCTCCTCACCTATACCCCCACAGGGGCTCGTTGAACTTTGCGTTCTTTAAGCCACCATAGTGTTGTTTGATACACTGCCACGTCATGCACCGCTACTCACAAACATGTCACCCCCGTGTTCACAATGGCCATCTAAGGTCTATGACCCACATTGACCTTATTCTCACGCCGTTGAAATTTCTCTCCAAAGTTTCCCACTTTACCACAACGAAAAACGATTTATCTGACCCCATAATGGTATCAATTTCCTTCTGTCTGTCCAATCCAGCAGCCCAGGCACTAAAGTGGTGCAAACTCTGCCCCATCGAGATTGTCACCCAGGTTTTCCTCATGGGTGGACACCGAGACCTTGACTCTGAAGTTTACCACACTGTTATGTGCAGACCCAATCTCCACCTGGTCAACCTTCAAAGCAAACACCATCCACCAGGCTCGCCACATCTCATCACATTGCTCGCGGATTGCCTCAGCAGTCATTTTGTGCACGCTGGCAAAAGTGGACCATCTGGAATCCAATGTCCCAGTGGCAGTCTATAGCTCAGCTTGGGGTCACAAGTGGGTGGATATGTCCGCTCGCCTCAATGCACTGGTAAGACAACACAAGCATCAGGTTTGTGTTCAGTATAAAACTAAGCATATACCAGCAGGCGATACATGTTCCACTTACTTTTTTTAAAAATTATTTGCACCATGCCTGATCTTGGCCTGCACACAAGTGCGAAAGCTAGACCACTCCATCAAAGATACTCCAGCCAAAGTGGCAATCAAAGTATAAAACTATTACTCTGAATTGTATTGCTACGATCTAGTTCCTGCTGGACAAAGTTGACAATTTCCTCAAAAGCAAACATATCTGCACCAGTTCCCATTTTCTTAGTTAATAAATTTAACTTCTCAGGATGAACTCTGGTCTGCCGTATATGGTGCACCGTACAGGAAATGCCCAGGTCCAGAAGGCATCCCTTATGAGTTCTATAAGGATTATTCCAAGTACTTTTCCTCCTTGCTAGCCTCTATGAACTAATGCCTTATGGAAACGTGCCTCCTTCCTGGAGGTCAAGCGGCCTTCACGATAACGTTGTACAAGAAAGGGGATAAGCTGGACTTGGCCAACTGGCGCCCCATTTCACTTAATAACACAGACACAAAAGATTTTACTAAAATCTTGGCAAACCATCTAGGGGTTGTTGCCTCTGCTTTCATTTCCCCTGAACAATTTGGTTTCATTCCAAAGTGGTTTATATGGGAAAAAATTTACATCATAGCTAATTTCTTCCAATCCACAGCTTCTAAAGCACTTGTTTTTTAGATCAGCAGAAGGCTTATGATAGGGTCAACTGGGATTACCTAGAGCCTGCCTCCACAAGTTCCACCTCCCATTTTGTTTCATTGATTGGGTAATGTTACTCACGGAATCTGCCACAATGGCTATGCGTGGCCTTGCTTCCTCACGGATGTAGTTTGCCCTCAAAGGGGCCTACTCCAAGTGGACCCTCTAAGCCCACTCTTGTATAACTTCATCCTTGACCCAATTCTTCGAAATGTGAATGCCCACCTTACTGGTGTCTATGTGCAAGGCCAAGCACCAATCAAGATGTTGGCGTTTGCTGGTGATTGTGTGGTTGGGGTGTCTAACAATCATGATTTACGCGAGCTTAAACCTACTATCCAGGCTTTCTCCCGGGTAAGTAATGCTGTACTTAACGCCTCCAAAACTGAAATTGTTCTCCTTAGTCAGTATCAATCCCGCTGGTCTCAGCGCCCCGTTTTCTACCTTCTTCAACAACTTGCTCATGAGATCACTTGCCCTGCCCACCCACACCGCCCCGCTTGTGCTCCCCTTTGTGCCAAGCCCCACCGCTGGCCGCGTCCGCCATTTGGGGGTATGGCTGGAGGCGGGAGGGTATGCCTCAACGGTGATGGAAAATCATATCCTAGACAATGTTACGAAGTGCATAGCTTCCCTCAAAGCCCGTCTGACCTCCCTAACGGGCAGAGTAGTGCTATCTAACTCTAAGCTCCTTTCTACAGTTTGTTTTAGGCCCATGCCATCGTTTTTCCCCTTGTTTCTTCAAGTCATGATACGCCCTTCTGCAAGGGTAGCTTTGGTTAGGCCGCCCACCGCCGGTGCGCCTGGATGTCATGTTTGGCCCTCGCCAAAGTAGTGACATAGGCCTGCTCAACTATGAGGTCCACACCGCCAAATTCTTTGCACCTGGATAGCTGCAGTCACCAACCCTACGATCTCAGCCCAGCACTGGTCAAATGCGGCCCACTCCAACTTCTCCCACGCCCTGGGCCTCACCAATCCTTCCACCCCATTCTCTGTTAAAGTACCTCGCCTCACACCCTTCTGCTACGGGCCCACATGTGATGTCGCCCCACTTCAAAAGAATCTCCTCTCCATGCGGAGCGCTGAGTGAAGAATTTGCATCAGTGGGCACACCGACCAGAGAGCCGCCCCTCTCCTTAGTTCACACAAGAGGTACAGGGGCTACCCATTCAAGTTGGCGTGATCCCCACACGGCCCCATTCCTATCCAGGGTGGACTACCTGGACATGATGGACATCCCTTACTCCCTCGATGCCCAGAAAGCCATTTGGAAGTACACCCACCACCCTCTTCTGCAGCCGCATATTTGTTCCCATGTGTGGCGCTACTTGAGATGGGTTTACCAAATAGCTGAGCGCTCTAACGCTTTGCACTCATCTTGCGTAGTTTGTGGCCAGTATTGAACTTTGATTCACCTCCTGGAAGAGTTCCCTCCCTTAGAAGCAATATGGCGTGAGGTTCAGCGTCTCTTTGGCCAGGATCAGGCGCAGCCCTTTAGCCTGTTTCTAGGACATCTTCGCTTTGTCCATGGTTTCCCCTCTACCACCTTCCCTCCATTCCTTAGTGGTTGTAATTGCCATGTGGACTATCCACACGATTGTCTTGGATGCTATCTCATGCTCTACTCCCACCCTCCTGGAAGCTATACGCCAGTTCCAGTTGCACCTTGTGGACCACTTTCAAGCATGGATGTTTGGGTACCTCTCACCCCATCAGCGAGATGATCTCATCCTGTTTCCTGGTTTGGTTCATTGCTTCAGACCCCTTCCTACATACGTGCTCAATAGTGGCGCAAGCCCCTACACACGTAATCCCCTTTCCTTCTTGGTGTTCCCGCTGGCAACTGCAGATAGCGTTTGCTTCTCTGGGGTGCCCCCTCTTGCTGAAGTTTGTTTCATTAGTTTAGTTTAATTATTGGAAGTGTTTGTCTCCTGGTTGGACTTCCCCAAATAAAATTAAAAAATTTAAAATATAATTGATCATCATAATGTCTGATATTTCTGCATCTGTTACAAGTGATGCGCAGTGTATTAATAGTCCATTTTGGTCAATCGGTTTTCCCCCATTTGAGTGGCAAAATAACTTCTTGGGTTCAGTTCTTTTGCTGAATTTGGGTTGAAATGCAGCTGTTGTTTTACACTTTGATTTGGTGCATCAAAAGTGGAGAGCAACTCTTTCAGGTGCTCCAACATTTGAGAAGTTGTATTAGTATTGGTGAAATTTTAATGCCATAGATTAGTGTAGGTCCTGATAAGTTCAGAGCGCTGCCTTCATGGCAATGGGAGCATCAAAATCTTTCATGTTAATAGCTCCCATCAAAAATTGCGCCTCTTTATAGAAACAATTGATGAATTCTCCCAATATTTTATCTTTTTGAAATTATATTCCCATGAACTCTTGCGTTTGGTTAGTCATTAGTTCAGGGCTGCTGAATTCCTTCATAATAGCGTTTTTTGCCTCATTATATGACTGATCATCACCCTTTTAATGTGGTAATAATAAATTATAAAACGTCTTCTAAACTATTGATAACAGCAACAGCTTTTTGGCGATAGCTACAACTGAAAAGTTCATTTAAAAGTCTGAATAAAGCTGGGGCAATATCCTGATGAAATGGTGGCAATTTTGGGGTGGGCTGCAATTCCTCAGTTTCCATAGGCTCGTTTGCAGCATGAGAAGCGCGGCTAGGCATTCTGGCGCCAGTTGGTGTGTTGTTGGGGGCCATCATCAATATGGCAAAATAGGAAAATGGCATATTTTGAGTAGGCTAATGCTCCCTATAATAATTTCATTTTCATATTGGTCCTGATCTCCAATTTGAGTTTCCACATAAATAAAAGTACATTAATGTTTTTCCATTTCTTGTACTTGTTTTAAGAGCTGGCCATGCTTCTCTAATATTGCCAATTTTTTCCATCCACTATCTGAAATGCTACTTTGAACAAAAATAAATCCTTCTCCAATTTATAATATTTTTTCCAATATTTAGATATTTTCTTTAGTATATACATTATTAACTCCCATGTCAAGGTTGGCTCTTTTTTCACACCTTAGTAACACTTTTCTCCATTTTGGATAAATTTTCCTGAGCTGCCAATATTAGAGTGGTTTGAGTCACGATCTCCAGCCCCTTCCTTAGCTCTGGATTTTATCCTAAATGGAGGACACGGTGTTATTTTTCAACAATACTCAACTACCCCATGTAGTGAGCACTAAGTGTAACCTTTTGAGTATATTACTGCACAAGTTGGTTATAAAATAAGTATACTAGTTGTATGGCGACAATTATTAGGTTGAGTCTTCACAGTAAGTGGCTACAAAATTGACTCTGGCAAATTGAAACTTAATAAAAACAAATAGAGACCTTTATATCCTTCAATATTTCAATTTATAAATAAATATATAAATATATATCAGTTAAATTTTGCTTTTTTGGGAATGCTGAGGGTTTTTATAAGCAAGAGGCGGACAACTTTTCAGAAGACTCACTGAAAATTAACTGATTGTTCTCACAAACTTTTGACCCTTAGGAATAACTTCTGAATAATGGTGGAATTCATTGTAGTAGTTAAACCTCAGTAGTTACCTTTTTATGGATCTGTAGCCATCCCTTCACGTCAGGAACTGTGCACAGATGTTATAGGGGCCATGTTGCCTGATTACGACTACTAATTACCACTGAAACAAGCGTTAAAATTCTTTATTAAGCTTCGTAAAAATGACCCCTATAGCTCAGTGCCTCTGCCTGAACGATCCACAATGGCAATCTGACTATCAGATATCAAGCCCTAATCAAAATACTCGCTTAACATTGTCAGGGATGATCCCAACAAAACATTAATCAAAACCATTTATTGGATTATATCCTTTTGGCTAATTACGGCTAATAATTTATATTGTAACCATCGCCAAAAAAAAGATAGATTATCTGAATTTTTATTTTAAATTTATTGCGGGGAAGGCCAACCATGGGATGGACACTTCCGAATATGACTCAGAAGAGACAAAACTTAGTACCAGGGGAGGCACCCCAGAGAAGTGATGCTATCTCTTGTTGCCAGCGGGAATGCCACTTATGGGGAGGGGGAGGAAACGTGTGAAGGGGCCATAGCCACAATTGAGCACGTGTGGAGGAAGGGGTCTGATTTGATGAACCAGACTGGGAACCAGGAAGAGACCAGCTGTCGGTGACATGGTGGGAGGTATCCATACATCCACGCTTGAAAGCGGTCCACCAAATGGGACCGGAATCTGTGGACCGCTTCTGGGAGGGTGGGGGTGGAGCCTGCGATGGCATCTAAGACAATCGTGTGGATGGTCCACATGGCGATTGCAACCACCAAAGCACGAAGGGAGGGCAGAAGGGGGAGGCCATTGATAGAGCGAACATATCTCTTGACAGACTGAAGGGATGCGTTTGATCCTAGCCCAGAAGAAGTTGAACTTCGCGCCATATCACCTTAGAGGTAGGGCACTTCTCCAGGCGGTGAAACAGCGTTCCATACTGGCCACACACGACACAGGATGAGTGTAAAGCGTTAGAGCACTCAGCTGTACGATACACCCACCTCAGGCAGCGCCACACATGGGAGTGGACTTGAGGTTGCAACAGAGGATGGTGTACATATTTCCAGATATTTTTTGGGTCTCAATGGAGTAAGGGATGTCCATCATGTCCAGGTAGTCCACCCTGAATAGGACATGGGGTCGAATGGGGATCACGCCATCATGGATGGGTAGCCCCTGTACCTCTTGTGTGAACTGAGGAGAGGGGCGGCCTCTTTGGGTTGTATGTCCACTAATACGAATTCTCCACTCAGCGCTCCGCATGGAGAGGAGGATTCGTTAGTAGTGGGTTTAAGTCCCGTGAGGTCCTGTTGCCGATGTATGTGAAGTGAGGTATTTCATCAGGGAGTGGGGGTTCAATAGATTGTTGAGGCCCAAGGCGCGGGAGAAGTTGGAGCGGGCTGC
The DNA here is from genome assembly GCA_022478985.1 of Massospora cicadina. Taxonomy (NCBI): domain Eukaryota; kingdom Fungi; phylum Entomophthoromycota; class Entomophthoromycetes; order Entomophthorales; family Entomophthoraceae; genus Massospora; species Massospora cicadina. The sequence continues at coordinate 187,708 of JAKSZP010018449.1, read as the reverse complement.
GCGGGACCAGTGTTGGGAGGGGAGTGTAGGGGTGGTGACAGCCGCAATCCAGGTACCCAGGATCTTGGCGGCATGGGCTTTGAAGTTAAGCAGGCCCATGCCACCATGATGTTGAGGGCCAAACATGACCTCTAGCCGCACTGGTGGAAGGCGGCCCAACCAAAGCCATCCTTGCAGCAAGGCGTACAAGGATATGTAGAAGCTTGGGGAGAAGGGGATGGCATGGGCTCCAAACCAGACTTTGGAGAGGAGCATGGAGTTGGCTAAAACAATCCTTCCAGTAAAGGAAGTAGGGTGGGCTCTGAGAGAGGCGATTTGCTTCGTCACGTTATCCAGAATATGGCACTCCATTACTGCTGACGCGTATCCGCCTGCCTCCATCCACACGCCCAGATGGCGTACTGGTCCTTTGGTAGGACGTGGCACGAAGGGGAGCACCAGTGGGGCGGTGTGTTTTGAATTAGTAGGGTGAGGATGTGTGCGAGCAGATGGGCCGGGTTGAGAACTAATTGCTGGGGTCCAGCAGTTCTGAAACTGACCAAGGAGGATGATTTCGGTTTTGGAAGCATTCAGTGCCGCGTTGCTTACCCGGGAATACTTCTGGATGAGAGCTTCAAGCGTGCGTGCATCTTGATTATTAGACACCCCCACCACACAATCATCTGCAAACGCCATAATCTTGACTGGGGCTTGGCCTGGCACATGGACCCCAGTGAGTTGGGCATTCACATTTCGCAGTAGTGGATCAAGGCTGAAGTTGTATAAGAGTGGGCTGAGGGGGTCCCCTTGTCGCAAGCCCCTTTGAGGGCGGACTACTTCCGTTAGGAAGCCAGGGCCACGCACTGCCATTGTAGCAAATTCCATGAGCAGCATTACCCAGTTTATGAAGCGAGGGGTAGGCGGAATTGATGGAGGCAGGCCCTGAGGTATTCCCAGTTTACTCTATCATAGGCCTTTTGTTAGTCCAAGAATACAAGTGCCCCAGAGGCTGTGGACTGACATACATTAGCCACAGAGTGCACGTTATCCCAAATCGACCTTCTGGGGATGAAACCGAATTTTTTTGGGGAGATGGTGGCAGATGCTACAGTCCCTAAACGGTTAGCCATGATTTTTGTTAAAATTTTAGTGTCTGTGTTTGTTAGAGAAATGGGGCGCCAGTTGGCTAAGTCTAGCTTATCCCCTTTCTTAAAGAGTGTGACAGTGAAGGCCTTATGTCCCCCTGGTAGGAGGCGCGTTTCCATCAGGCTTTGGTTAAGTGAGGCGAGCAGCAGTGGGGATATATATTTGAAATATTTTTGTAGAACTCATATGGAATGTCATCTGGGCCTGGGCATTTTCGGTTTGGTGCACTGCAAATGGCTGTCCATAATTTGTTCGGAGTAATCAAATTCATTATTTCTGGGTATCAGAAAATGGAGCGGATGTGGGCTCAATTGAGAAATTCCACCACTTCGGCTGGCTGAATTGGGTCAGAGAGGTACATCTCGGAGTAATACTGTTGTATTTTGAATGCCACTTTGGCCGGTGTATCCACAATGGAATTATCCGATCTTCACACCTGTGTGCAGGCCACGCTCTGACATGGTGTGAAATTTTTTTAAAGAAATGTGCGGTGCACTTGTCGCCTTTTGTATTGTGTGTGGCCCTGTACTGAACACAAACCCAATGTTTGTGTTGTCTTTTGAGTGCATTGAGGTGGGCAGCTGCCTCCGCCCACTTCCGTCCCCATGCAGAGCTGTATCCTGTAACTGGGATGTTGGACTCCAAGTGTGCCAATTATGCCAGAGCGCGCGAGATAACTGCTGATGTGGCTCATGAGCGTCTGGAGGTGAGATGGCGGGAGTGGCAGATGGTATCATCTTTGAAAGTTGCCCATGTGGAAATGGGGTCCGCGAAAAATGGTGCAACAAACTTTTTTGCCATAGTTGCCTCTTCTACCCACGTGGAAAATCCTGGCAACCCAAGCTTGGGGGGCGGATTTTGTACCAATGTGGGGCCTTAGCAGCTGTGAAAGGTAGGTGGTAGGTTAGCGAGACCAGTCAATGGTCGGAGAATTCCAATTTTGTTGTCTTGAAGTGGGAGATGTGGGGTTGGAATTTCGCCAGCGTTAGAATAATGTTAATGCAGGTCATGGACCTAATTGGCCGTTGTGGATGTGGGGCCATGTCATGTTTTTGAGCAGCGGGGCATGCTGTGGCAGTGCATCCATTAACCTGAGGGTGGCCTTTAGAACGCGTAGTTCTATGTGACCCTGGGGGCGTGGGGTGAGGAAGGCCACCAGTCCGTTGGTGTGTTTGGCCAACAGTTCATGTCGCCAACTATGAAGGAGTCTGTGGGTAGCGGGAGGGATTTGACTGACGAAAAATTCCTGATGCTCATGTGCACCATTTGGGGCATAGATGTTGATGATTGCGTGTGCTACGTCAGCCCATGAGAAGGTGACAACAAGCACTCGGCCATTTAGGAATGTTTCTGAGGATACGAATTTGAAAAAATTATTTTTCTGAATTAGCACCCCACAGTGCATCGACCAAAAGGATAGGGATGGGAGGAGCATTGCTTTCTAAGCTTCCTCAGAACCTCGTGGACAGTGGGACTCTTGGATGGCCAGGATATCCACGGGTAAATTGTGTTGTAAAAAACTCAGTTTCCTAGCCTGGGACAGGGAGGCCTTGATTCCAGGGATATTCAACATCCCTATGGTGAAGGTTTCCCCCATCGCACCTTAGGTGTGAGGGGGTGATCACCTGGGCCCACCATCCTCTTCTAGATCCCCGCAGGCCTTCTCAGCAGCGTGGGTGTTAGCAGCAATGCTATCAGAGCTTTTGTTGATTTTTGTGGAAAGAGTCACATTGGCTTTAGCCTTCACTTTTTGTTTTCCTGACGTTGGACGAATTTTTTGCGGTGCGGGTGAGTTTGATGCACCATTGAGCGGGTCAAAAAAAATTTCAGTTGGGATGGGTCCCAAGTCAGTTTCAACTGGAGCTTGGGTGCAACGATTAGGTGAGTTCAAATCTCCCATTGGATCCTCAGTTTGAGTGGCCCGCTCAGCATGAGCTTCCCAATCTGATTGGTTGATGGATTCCCAAGTTGCTTCCGCTGCAAAGGTCTCAATGTCCTTTTGGCGTTGTGAGTGTGGGATAGCGGTAGTTGCTTTGGCCACTTCCTTGGCCATGGCTGCCGAGGGGTGCTCTTGGAATGTTACGCCCTCCTTGATGGGGCATGCGTGTGCCTTATGGCCAAATGCATCACAGTGGGTGCAGATGGGGGGCGCGCTGTCCACGGTCACCTGGAATGGGTGGGTGGTATGCCCTGTGATATCAATAAAAGTGGAGTGCAGGATTTGGGTTAGGTCCTTTGCGATCTCCTCAGTTGGGGTCAGTACTGCGATGGCTTTGCCGGTGCACAGGTGTGGCATCAGCGTGAAGTGTTGCATTTCGAAAGATTGTATCTCGCCATATACGGCGAGACCATCTTTCAGGTGTTGTTCCAAATTGTCACGTTTTACCGTAATAGGCAAGAAGTTGAACGTGAGGAAAATTTGGTTTGATTTTGTCCATCTGGTGCATTTAGTTTTGATGACCCATTGCCCTTCGGGAGGTCAACCACTATGCGCACCACTGCAGCCTTGTCTGCTGCCGTTTTGCTTTCAAAACCTAGGTCCAGCCAACCACGTGACATGGAGTGAGGTGCAACATACACCGCGGTCAGGAAAATTGTGTGTACATCTTCACAAAATTTTTCCCATAAGGCCGTTTTTTGATGTCCAGAAACATGCAGACTCTGAATTCCACCGATGAAAGTGGCTGGGAGTGTGGCGTGTTGATGTACTGGTTGCATCGTGCTTGCCATGCGAGTATCTCTGGGGAAATAGTGACCGCCAGTTTCTTTGTATTTTTGTCAATTCCGCCGGATTCTCTGGGGCGTTTTTGAACGTTGGAGGCCGCGGCCTTCCACCTGCTCCTCTTACCTTGCTTGCCCAACTGCTCCCTGACATGGGCGCAGACTAATCTCCTCTGTGAGATTATCAAACTAGATTCAGTCTTGAATTGAATAGGTTGCAATAGTGATTGCAACGAGAAAGAAAAGTTTAAAAAAGGATAGATTATTAACATTCTTCAAAATGCTTAATCTGCAACTGAGATATATAATGTGGTCAACCAAAATTCCAACACCTATTGAAGAAGACCCTACTTCAAAACTTACTTTTAAGACCGTGTATACACTTATGAAGGTACAATTGCTGGTTTTCTCCAAATGTAAGAGAACAGTATGGATGGTTCTAGAGATCACCAAAAGGCTCACCACGTGCAAGGGCGTAGGAGTTGTAATGCTCAGGAGATCCTTAGTTTGAGCCTATGACCTGGAATATCTTGGACTAAAGTGAAGAGTATCCTATTTTCAGAGTTCATATGTGAACAAGACGTTCAAAACATAAAGCAAAAGTTCCTCATTATGAAAATGGGCAAGATTGAATTATTAGCAAACTACGCCTCACACTACTATCTCAAGTCTCCACTATTTTGGACAACAGGAACTATGGACTTGCTACTATTAAAAAAGTTCTGCTGAGCTCATTGGAGATGCATCCCAACTCAAAGATGCATATGACTCTAGCAGTAAAGAGCACAAAGTCCCTAAAGCCTTAAGGAAGCTTTACTTGATGTACAAGGGACTTAAAAGCCTAAATAAAAGGCCACGGGAACACCCCCTCAATGAGTTAGAAACACCATATACATCACTAGTGGCAAGGGTAACAAACCAAAGGAAAGAGTTCTTAAAACACTAAAGTGCTTGCCTCATAGATAGTTGAAACTCAATAAGTGCCATCAACCAGGGCACTAATACAAATTCTGTCTGTTACACACTGCTGAAAAGAATAGAAGATTCTAAAGATGATACCTCAGTGATGTAAACTGGGTGAATCTCCACACTGAGGGTGAAGACAATCACGAGGATGATGATTTGGACATTAAAAGATACAACGTGTTAGGGGCACCTAGCGCAGTAGCTTTGTCTGTAATACTATAAGTCCACAGCATTAAAGGACATGAATCAAGAGATACATACCTGGAAGAACTGAAACAGCCTACCCAGATCTTCACTTCAGTTGAGGAAGGAGAGAAGCTGGTAAAAGCTATCTTTAAGAACTTGGAACCAATATCTCTTTCTGCTAAGCATCACTTTTCGAAAATCAATTCAGCCTGAAATTTAGCTCCACTAAAGAGATTTACGAAAACTATTAGCAAATATGGCGGGAAACCCCGCAAAAGAACCCGCAGGCTATGCCAAACGAGCCAGCACCACCCCCAAACAAGCAACCCTCGGTTACCCACCTCAGGGTCAACCAGAATCACCCGCTCTCAAGCAGCAGCCATGAAAGCAGGCACCACCCCCAACCTGGAGCTACTCCAACTAGCGCCAGTTCACCTGATCGCACTTCTGCAACCTGCACGCCTAACAGCTCTGTGTGTGCTGCCTCCCACCAACCCGCTGGGCCCCCTCCAACCAAGGAGGCCATCACCCACGCTGTTTTAATGGCGTCTGCTCAGTTGAATTCAACTCAGCCCATCCAGACATTCACCTCCCCCATTGTGTCAGCTAATTCAGCCCCATCTATTATTGCTGACACCGTGTTTCTGGCTCCCTCCATGAGGGGCGATACCCAGCTACCTGGCCCCCAAATCATCAGATGTAAGGTTGGATTAGCCGCACATTCTGGTTCACTAAGCACCAAATTGGGACAATCTACTCTTCCCAATGAGGATTCAAATGGTTCGGATTTTGGAACTTCACACCAGTTCCAATCTCACCCGTCCCATTTGAACCCCGTAATTGGCACTTCTCAAGTCGGCACTTTATCGCAATATGCTGAAAATGACCAATTCACTAATCAGCCAATGAGTTTTGCCCACGAAATCACAGCAAACACTCGGGCTGAATTTACCCAAATAGATTGGGATGGTGATGAAACATCTCCTCCTCCCAATTGGCTGGAGTTAATTCCAATCTGGATGGGACTCCCCAATTTAGCGAGGCCCAACAATCACCTGGCCCCCAAACCCTCGGATGTAAGGTTGGATTAGCCGCACATTCTGGTTCACTAAGCACCAAATTGGGACAATCTACTCTTCCCAATGGGGATTTAAATGGTTCAGATTTTGGAACTTCACACCAGTTCCAATCTCACCCGTCCCATTTAAACCCCATAATCGGCACTTCTCAAGTCGGCACTTTATTCAATATGCTGAAAACGACCAATTCACCAATCAGCCAGTGAGTTTTGCCCACGAAATCACAGCAAATACTCGGGCTGAATTTACCCAAATAGATTGGGATGATGATGAAACATCTCCTCCTCCCAACTGGCTGGAGTTAATTCCAATCTGGATGGGCCTCCCCAATTTAGCGAGGCCCAACAAACCGCCCCTCAATTTAATATGACGCCAGCAACTGCTGTAACATTCCAGAAACAAGGGAACTCCGCAAACTTGTCCAAACCAACAGCTCACACTCAACCTGCAATTGCAGCCCAAAGCAAACACAAACGTACCAAAGGAGCCACTGGGGCGTGGCAAAAACCTCTGGCACCAACGCTACCCAAAGCTGATCCCCGTGAAGTGGCATTTATTGCTGATGTTAAGAAGAAATGGGCCGAAACTAGAGCGCAAAAAGCTCTACCTCGCTCAACCCTCTCCCACGCAATTCGCCTTTATAATGGCCATACCCTGTTGAATTCTATACAGAGGATTACTTCTCATACTTTGCAGCGATTGCGGAGACATTCCCTATTAACACCACCATCCATGAATCAGTGGAGGGCCATTACATCGATGTGGGCTTCACTGAAGTTGCCCTTGCTGACCATGCTGCCACCCTCCAGGTCATTATTCCACGCGGATCTCTTCGCATCTCCCGCACACGCTCTCACCTGGAGAAAATTTCATGGGTTACTTTTTCCAACCTACCAACGACTGTTGATCCTGAGTCTCTTAAACTGGCACTCCATCGTGGTTTAATGGAGTTTGGGTCTGTTCTTTCAGTGGACTTTAGCGTCCCCTCTTACTATGCTCCCACTCAAAGAGCTCGCACTGCTAGGGCGTCGTTCATCCCCTCCCCCACTGTATCCCATAACATTGAGGTTATTCCTCGTGTGGCGGTAGTTGGGGCATGCCCTGAGATCTTTTTGTCGACCCTGATCAGGCGCGCCCCCGGTGTTCATGGTGTAACGCCCTTGGACACTTGTATAGTGGCTGCACAGCTCGAAAACAAGCCCTCTTAGCCACCACCCAGGGGCCTAAACCAGGCCAAAAACGATCCCACATGGCTGCAGCAGCAATTCCTCAACCCACACAATGGTTTCCCGTTCAAGACCTGTCCCCTGAGGCCTTACGCCTAGCAGTTGAAACAGCTAACCCCACTATTGCTGTGGGATACCTTCGCGCTCATGCCCCCCTTCCAATGGGCACCCCCTCCAATCTCCCAGAGTCAACTCCTCTCTCACCAAGCGCAAGGCATCTCCCACAGGGTGCCCCTCGTCAGCCACCCCCACTCAGGGCTCCGCGGCACCCCCACCAACCTCCACCAGCGATTTATCGCATCAGCCCTCAGCTCCCAATGGAGCTATGCCCACCAGCATGGACTGGCAACTCGCGGCCTGCGGTAGAAGTGCCACCTCAAAGAGTCCTACCCCAACCCCACAGTCCATTTCGCGCGGATCCTTTGAAGTGTTGGAGGAAGTGAATATGGACTCAGACTCATCAAATGGGGACACCGCGGAGGTCACCATTGAGCACCCTCAGGTCCTTCCCCTGCAACGGAGCGGGGGCAGCATCTAGGCTGGCTTACTGGGTCCTCCGCCCCCCACCCTCTCCTTCCCCTCAGAACCCTCGACGCTCCTCACGGATTGCAGCTAATAGTCAAGCTAAAGGACTCAAAACTAGCCGCCTCACAGCAGCAGGTTTAAGCGCTGGCAACCCCCCAGGACATGGAGGGGAACAGCTATGAGTCCCCATGGCAGCACCCTGGCCCTGCAATCCATCAACGCAAATGGGTTGCGGGACTTTAAGCGGAGAGCCCGCCTCCTCCGAAACTTCAGGTCAGCACAAATTGACATCGCTGCTGTCCAGGAGCCCCATATCCTCCCCCACGAACAATCTTCATGGAATGAACAGTTTGTAGGCAACTCCTTCTGGACAAACCATGCCGCCCTTATTGTTTTGAATCCCCGAGTTAAAACCCATTCTTTTTCACAATATCTAGGTGGCCGCCTCATACTGGCCAAACTCACCACTCCTGACTTCTCCTTCTTCGCTGCAAGCATCTACCTGCCTGATGCAGGTCAGGAGCAAAATCGGCTCTTGGAAGAGCTCCTCCAACTCAATCTCCCACGGAATACAGTCCTCTTAGGAGATTTCAACACAACCATAAGTTGCGTCCGTGACTCTTACCCCCTGCAGCAAAGGAACGCCCTGGATCAAGTCGCCTCCAGGATTTCCTTCGCCTGAGTGGCTTTATAGATGCGCTTCCACCCTCCGCGTCTGGCCTAGGTTGCATGACTAGGATCCAGTATGATGGAGGAGCTTTCCAGTCAGCGTCACGCATAGATATGGCACTGATTGGCCCCCTGCTAATTGTCCGCGTCTCCTCTCCCATCTCTCGTGACAACCATCTGAGTGATCACAGGTCACTCACCGTTGTCCTCACCACCACACTTAGACCGTCGCGTAGGTTCTGGCCTAGGGTTGCCCCAGCTCTTCTCAACAACCCCTTCACTAAGGAGAAGCTGTCTATGACCATCCGGGAGACTCTCACCTCCCCCCACCCCACCTGTTTGACCACAAGGCTAGATGGGCGGTGACCAAGGAGGGCATCACCCGCGTTGCTTACAACTGTGCCAAAGCCCAGATGACTGCAGCTCGCGCCAGAGTCAAAAGGGCGGAAGCCAGAATCAGACATCTAGAGCGAAACTGCCAGCCTTCGCCCTCTCCCAGATGGTTGGAAGACTGGGAATCGACGCAGGAAGCACTCCGCTTGGAGCTCACACTTCAGGAAGAACGGGCAGCAAACTTTACAACATCTCGTTACTATGCTCAATGGGAACGCCCCACCCGCTTCTTCTTTCAGAAACAGAAAGCCCGGTCAACAGCGCAGGATATTACTGCACTGAAGATTGGCACTACAATCACTTCAGATAAGGAGGAAATTACGCAGGAACTACACCGCTTCTACTCCAGCCTCTTCCATGCCACCCAGGTGGACCCATCGGACATCCAAGACTTCCTGTGGCGGGCCCCAGAGCCGCCCATTGACCCACGGGCTGATGAGGCTCTACTGGCGCCTATTTCCATCCAGGAGGTGATGGAAACCCTTCTGAAATCCCCACGGCTTAAAGCCCCAGGCCCAGACGGAATACCCTTTGAGGTGTACCTTCTGGAACCTGCAGTGATAGCCAAAACCCTCCGCGACCTCTTCGCTGCACTCTTGGTGAATGGCGAGGTCCTCCCCGACTCCAGAGGCTCAATCACGACCCTCATTCACAAGAAGTCAGACCGTGAGAACCTGGCGAACTGGCGCCCCATAGCGTTGATCAACACAGACCACAAGCTCTTCACGAAGCTTCTGGCCAACCGCATCACCAAATGGGTGTCACCTCGCCTCTCCCCATCCCAGTACGGTTTTATTCCGGGGAGGTCGTTATGGGACAACTATAATGACCTTCACGTGACTTTGACTGCTAACTCTCGTAAGGTGAATGGCTTTGTGGCTCTTCTGGATATGGAGAAAGCATATGATCGGGTAGCCTGGAAGTATATTGATGCTTCCCTGGCCCGCTTCCATCTCCCACCCGCAGCTAGGCGCTGGATATCAGCGCTCTATGACCAGCTCCACACCAGAGTCCTGGCGCCAATGGGTTTTACAATGGCAGTACCAGTTGGACAAGGTCTCCGGCAAGGGGACCCCCTGAGCCCTATCCTTTTTAACATCACCCTTGACCCCCTCTTGGCCTCCTTACAGGACAAGCTAACAGGGATTCTGGTCCCAGGTAAAGCCCCCACACGCACCATGGCATTTGCAGATGACACTGCCATTGCATTTGGCTGCCCTGGGGATGTTGCCCTCGCTGCTGTGACCATTGAGAGGTACACCAAGGCGTCCAACGCCATGGTCAACACCTCCAAGACAACAGTTGTACAGGTCGGCTCCCCCACCTTCCCCCCACCATTTGGTATTGAACCTGAGCGCGGTACCTTCCGTCACCTGGGCGTTCTCACCAACCAACAAGGAGTTGCGCTAAAAGACAATGAGGACTTGCTCCTTGCAGCAGTTAACTCCAGGATTGCCAGCTGGAACTGGCGGCACATCACCCCCAGGGTCGAGCTCTGATGGCCAATGTGTTCCTCCTCTCCAAAGTCTGGTTCCTAGCGCACGTCTGCCCATTCACAGATGCCTTTTATACGCGGCTCAATGTACTCCTCCGCTGTTGGATCTGGGGCTCAAACCATCCACCAATAGCCCTCTCAACCATTGCCCGACCCTGCAATGAAGGGGGCCTAGGGCTTCTGGACACGCGATCCCACGCCACCACAATCTTCCTGAAGTTCCTATGGCCGATTGTCTGCTGGGACGCGACCCCCATGCCCCAATGGGCGCCCGCCCTCCGCCAGTCAGTGTCAGCAGCTCTGGGTCTTCCTAGAGCATCTATGACCTCACTAGGGGAGTGGCTCACAAACCACCCAGGCCATCGCCTAAAACCATCCTCATCCCCCTACTGGAACCAGGCTCTCCTTGCCCTGAAACGAGTAGGCGCGCGGATCCACCATGCCTTCCCATACAGAAGGGAAGGCCCTGGCCTCAGCCCACGTCGCCATGCAATTGTGCACAATGGACAAGTTGTCACAACTCGCCTCAACCCCCAAGATCGTCCTCCCATCCGCCCAAGACTCCTTGAGCTCCTCCCTCCCTCCGTGAGATTTGACCTTAAGGAATTGTGGAAGGACGTCTATCACCCCATCCTGTCAGCAAAGGTGTCCAACACCTTATGGAGAGTGCTCCACTGTTCATACAGGACAGGGGACCGGACTGGCCCTACCTTCCAGCACCGAAGCTGCCCCCGCTTTGTGGAGCCTATTGACTCCCACCTCCATCGTTTTTTCACCTGTCCAGGTGTCGCCGCATTTTGGCCAAAGGCCCGCGCGCTCCTCCATGCTCAGCCCTGGTCTGGACACCCTGTGCAAGACCTCATGTTTGAGCAGACATTGCCTGGTTGCCACCGACCCCTCCGTGTCCTCGCCTATGCCACAGCCATCTGGACCATCCATAACTCCTTCCTTTGTGCTGCCTTTGACCAGCAGGTGTGGACCCTTCCACACATGATCACCCACTTTCAGGTACACTTTGAGATGGCCCTGAAGGTCTGCACTATGTCGCCAACCCTCCCCCGCTCAGTTGTCACTGCAGCATGGCTCTGGCGCGCAAACCCCCTCCCTTTCTCGATGCCTCCTCCCTCCCCTTCCTCGCCTCAGGCTCTTAGGAGCCCAGGAGTAATTCAATAAACATCGATGAATCCCCCCTTGGGTTGGGACCATCTAGTACTAAAAAAAAAGAACTTGGAACCATATGATGAAGATATTGTCAAAGTCACGAAGAGTGCTACCACTCTTAGACAGTTTTAATAATCCTCTACTGACATTTTGATCACTGGAAACCCTTTTGTCAAGGGTGTGACAAAAAAGTAGAAGTAATTATCCAGAAAGTGCTCATCTTAGCAGTACTGGACACCGGGGCTCCAGTCAACATAATATCCCCTAAACTCATGAAGAAGCTGAAGTTTATGCCCAATATTAATTATAACATGAATTATTAAACCATTGAACCAGATGTTACCCCTGCTATAGGAGTCTATTCAGTGCAAATCTTATGCTTTGGGAGAATGGTCTTAACAGCACTGGCAGTGGTTTTGGACAACAACCACTATAATCTATAGATTGGGACTCATTTCCTCCTGAAGTTTGAAGCAAAGATGACTTTACATACAGTATGATGCGCATCTTGAGCTACCAAATTCTACTGTTATCTAAGGACAAAGATGTCAAACTGCGGAAGCAATGGACGTGCTTTGTAAGCCTTGGGAAAATACCTGCAGTTATATTGGGAGAAATTCCTATTAAGAACAAAAAGGGTAGAAAGCTGACAGATGTCCCTTTTGTTACACTGGGCGATGCAACCCATGTTGTAAATGATAGGTGGGTAACAGCGTAGCTCCTGCAAATCACACCTCTTCCACCGATTTTACCACCAAAGAGATTGTGGGTAAAATTAAGAGTTTGTTCCAGGAGTTGTTGAAGTGTAAAAGCCATCACCAGCAGAAGGTAGGTAGCAAGGGTCCCCAGGAGGTAGTATATACAGGTTTAAGTCCTGCCAGGGAGGTTGAGTCACATTACACCAAAAATAATGGCCATAAGTTGTTTTGGGTGCAAAAATGTCCATCTGCCATTTTTTCAACGATTTTACAAATGATCCTATCCATGACAAGTACAGGCGTTGTCAATCCTTTTCCAACCCAAATGGAGCTATGAATTTGTGGCCTGGTCATGAGCACAACCTGCCATTCATGGGAGGCATTTCATCATCATGCTAAGCGTGGCCTTGGAATAATGAATATCCTTGCTTATGAAGTTGATGCCAATCTGCCTAATCAGGTTAGATCCAAGTCAGTATCAGAAAACACTTTGGTATGATGATCGCTAAGACTCAATCATAATATTTTTTGATCGCAGTGTGCTTATTTTTCTATTCCCCATTTTGTGAGAATTTAGGCAACAGTCCCCAACTGGTACTTCTGTCACTCCATTTTCCCTTTCCGCTATCTTTTTATTAGAAAAGTAGTAAATAAATAAATTTACTTTTGTGTTTCAAGTTCCATTGAGGGTTTAGCAGCGATGATCTCCAAGTCTGTAGTTCCTGGCTAGTCCTCATGGCTGTCTTTTTCATTTTCTATCCATCAATTGGATGGCTGTACTGAATGTTACCTTGCTGGTGTTCTGGGTGGGCACTCATCTAGAGCTCCAGACCAGTTTTATTATCAGCACTCTCCATGATATTCTTGGTGAAAACAGATCAATCTATTTACCACATCCCTACACCCATACTGATAAAGGTTGTGAAGCTGTTAACGCCCACAGTTAGTGTAGAGGAGGGGCTTCCGCTGAGCTCTTGCAAAATTAATATTGACCAGGAGGTCAATGCCGGATGACACTGTTGATTAGCATGAAGTTTCTGCCAAATAACATTTTGGAAGTCTACCGTTGTGATGGAATTCATGAGCAAGAACCTAGAGCTTTAGCAGGGTTCTATGATACAAATTACTCAGGAGCGTTAAGCATCATACTGGGGCTATTACAACTCAACTTATTTAAGTCAAAAAAGTACAAGTCGTTTCTTTGGCCTAATTGACTAGTTGCCATGACATTGAACTGTACATGTCAAAGGGAATTTTGACAGCTCAGGTTTGGGGATGTGACATCTAAAGAGCAGCATGAGCTTTATTAGCTTGTGGATGAGTTCAGAGACATCTTAAGCACCAAAATCAATGGCTATGGCCTCTTCAAGGGTAAGGTCCATAGTTTAGATACCAGTTACACTATACCATTCAAATCCAAACCTTACCGCCACTCATAAGCAGAAGACGGTATTAACACTTTGGGAGCTGAAACAACTAGCCAAATCAAGTTTAATCAGAATGTCAAATGAGTCCATGGGCTTCTTCTTTGTTACTTGTACGCAAAAAGAATGAACCCATCATCAAATCATGGACTACTAACATTTTAATGTGATACCTAAGAAGGACACTTACCTGCTCCCATGCATTGATGATGCTCTGAAACGCCTAAGTAGCTCAAAGTACTTTTTGGTGATAGATCCGGCTAGCATCAACTGGGAGATGGAGCTCTCGCCAGAGGACAGGAAAAGTGCAACCTGATAAATAGTCAGGGGCTGTTCAAGTCAAAAAGATGCCTCGGGGGATCTGCAACGCCCCTGCCACCTTACAGTGCGTGATGGATAGCATTTTTAGAGATCTCAAATTGTCTAGCTGCGGATTTATTAAACAACATTACTGTATTCAGCCAGACATCACAAGAGCATTTACAGCACGTCAAAAGAGGTCTTTACATGGCCTTGAGTATCCAATCTAAAGTTAAAATGGAGCAAGTGCACTTTTCAAAAGAAACAGTTAGAGTCTCATGGGAATAAGATCAGTCCTAATGGAGTAAGCCTCAAGACGGGAAGGTGAAAGCAATCGTGGCTATGGAGCCACTCAGGAGCATGAGAAATATCTAAGTGTTCCTCAAAATGATAGGATATTACCAGCAGTTCATCACCCATTTTGCAGACATGCCGGCACCCCTCACATACCTGCTTACTATGAAAAGGAAGTTTAAGTGGGTGCTGGAACAGAAACATGCCTTTGCGGAGTTAAAGACAATATTGGTAGAGGCGCCAATCTTGGCCTACCATAACTTTACCTAATCGTTCAATCTCTATACCAACTGCAGTGGTGTAGGACTTGGTGTGATACTGGCACAATTAGATGAAGATGGGGTGGACCACCCAATTGAGTATTATTCCAATGTGTTCAGTAAAGCAGAGAAGAAATATAAAGTCTTTGAGCGAGAGTTCCTGGCAGTGATCAGAGATGTATAACACTTTAGACCTTACTTTTATGGGGTACATTTTAAGGTGGTTACTGATTACTCATCGTTCTGCTGGTTGCAGAGCATGAAGAAGCCTGATGGACGCTTTTCTTGATGGGCAGTGTTACTTAAAGTCTACGATTTTTAGATCATACACTGAGCCAGAGACAAACACCTAAACTCTGACAGCCTATTACAATTGCCATTTTCCACTTACAAGCGCTAAAGATTAATCGCCTTTATGAATTAATTGGATTGCCAGAAGAGGCCTGGCATGATGAAACGGTTGAATTTAATAGCGTCTATAGAAGGAGTCTAAAGACAACTAGAGTGTCAATGTAAACCTACAAAATAAGATTTATAATAAGTGGTACACTTATATTAGGCCCAGTGACAATATAAAATTGGTGATGTAGGCACATAAACATAAGGTTCATGGAACATTTAAGAAAACGCTGACATACCCAAAGGAGCTATTCTACTTGGGGTATATGTTTGACAAAGTGCACTAAAATTTAGAGTTGCGCATACCCTGTGCGAGTTTCTACCCATTGGAGAAGCGCTTTGAGTTTAAGCCAATTCCCCCTACAGCGCCCTTCAGCAAAGTATCAATTGAGTGGTGGGACCTCTACTATTTGCCTCTAGCTGATCAAAATTCATCCTAGTAGTGATCAACCACTTCACCAAGTGTTTTGAGGCCTTTGCAGTCAAGACATATACTGCAAACTTCACCACTAACTTACTTTACAATTAAAGGATTACAAGAAATGGTTACCCTCAAGTTTTTTCAGAAATTGGGAATAACTTCATCTCAGATGTGGTGAGGACTTTAATGGACCTAGTGGGAGTGAGACAGATGGTTCACTACTCCTTACTACTCTTTCCATAACAGAAGCATCAAGCGAATTAATGGAACCTTTAGAAGAGATTTTGAAGAAAATGGCCTTTGAAAAAAATGGTATCAGTTTCTTCTCTTAGATTTGTTGGGTTAACAGTTGAGCCACCATCAAGTAATTGGGATGACTTCTTTCAAAGAACCTTTATGGGTGAGAGGCAGTACTACTGGCCCTAATAGCACTGATCATCGCAGCGCACTAATAGAGCCTCCCTCCTGGAAGCTATCAGAAGTAGTTAGCTAATGAACCTATCAGAATTCTTTCTTAAGCTTCAAACAATATGGAGGCGACTATCCCTTAAAGTCAACAGGAGAGTCAAAGATGAACTAGGCTACTGGAGTTCAGCCATGGGGACAAACTATTGTTCATTTTCTATGGGATCACAGTCAGAGAAGTTACAGGACATCTGGAATGGACCTGCTACTGTGTTGGAAAAGGGAGGAGCCAATTATTATATCTAGTTGAATACTAACAATGTATATAATAGAGCACATGCTCAGTACCTGAGGTCATTTCCCTAGTCTTTTCTTGAGAGGGGAATTGTCACTGATGAGGCAAAGAGTGTACCAGCAGATCATTCCTCATCTGGCGGAATGAACAGAGTTCACACTCAAACCAGCGGAAGTGTGGGCAACTTACCCACAATGGATGTAATTAAACAAGCCCTTTTTATAGATTCAGGTGAGGCAGAAAATTAAACTCCTAATCAGAGTGACGTCATGTAAAATATTTTCAACCTGATGCTTCAGAAGATTTATTAAAATGAATTTGATTTTGATGAAGCTCACTATAAAAAGTTGCCCCCTTTATACCTTTGGGGGACCAAAATAATCTGCAACTCACAGATGATGAAGAGATGATTTGACCAAATTACTCTGACAAGAATGATCAAGGCTCTCATATGAATTTTTTTTATTACGGATAACAACCAATTTTTGAGAGTTACATATTACATGATGCAAGGCGCATCAAGGAGCTCCATCGCACAAACTAGATGTTGACAAGCATATTACCAAATTTGGTAATCAAGTAGCAACTGGAGAAGATGCTGCCACACACAGCCCAGAAGCGTGGACAGAAAAAAATGCCCCTATACATCCAGGTTCAGGGGTAAATGCTGTGAGAAGGAGCTCACAATTAAAAGAATAAACTAAATTAGGATGAAGCAATAAAAGCAGCAATCAAATGCTGCCTCACTAGGGGATCTTGAAAATACCCAATATTGCTACCCCAATTCTCCGTTTACTTTACAATAATTATTCATATTATTTCTTGATTTTTCACTAGAAGTATAAATTGCTTCATTTTTACTAAAATAAGAAACCTTTCCACAGAATCCCAGTTTTATCCTTTTTAATTCACTTATAGTGGTTTAAGTGAGCTAATCGTTAGTAATTAGTTAGGGATTTGCAATTGAGAAGATACAGTAACCATCCCGGAATATACTCTGTTTGAACAGGACACTTTATAACATGGATACCTTAGAGCTGAGCTGCAAAGTGTGTGGTTTTATTGGCTTCCATTTAATCCCAAGGGCAACATATCATAACTTTTCAGAGAGTGTCAACGAGAGGATTGCCAAGGGTGCAAAATAGGTTACTAAAGAGATTAATTTTACAACTGGTAGCATCAGGCAAGAATTCTCTCTATGAGAATGCTTGTGATCTAAACAAAGGTTGTCTGGTGCCTAATATGTGCGCAGTAGACCCCCTGAGCAGTGAGTCAACCTCACATGTAAAGAAGGCTGAGGTCAGCGAGCTGACTCCAAGGTTAAAGGTTGTGAAATTTTGGTTCCATGAATTTTCTGGCTGCACTTGTGCCCAGTGTAACAAAATGGGGCACCCATGGCCCCATTTGCCACCTCAAGATATCTAAACCTATGTTGGATGAGAGTAGCTCAATCCTCAGGCAGCTTAGTTGCGTTAGAATGCAAATTCCCATCTTGGATGATATCCAACAGAAAAGTTCGAATTCTGACACATCCAGGGGTCCCAGACATTGCCTGCGAAGTAATACTTAAAAACAAAATACCCCTAACAGGCTAAGGTATGGTGGACATTTCATATGCCACCGGCTTCTATCACCTAGTGGGCTTCACAGGGCTGTGCCATCTCAGCTGCAAACCCTGTCATGGCTCCATTCGTGTCGTTCAACTACCCTTGTGGCATTCTAGGACAAATCCTCCTCACTAACCTTGGTTTATCATGATCTAAGGTCCCCATGTATAACAAATTTTAATAATTAAAGCCATAATGGTGCTACTTTAGGTGATAGGGCTTTATTTTGAAAAAGCGACCAAAATATGTAGAATTATAAAATTAAGGAAGAAAATACATCCTCAATTGATAAATAGTACCCAGCAAGAGCTACAAGAACCAATAACAAATTAGGCGCTGGCTAGGATTGACAAATTCCAACATCCCAATATTCATCCGCTGGTGGATCAAGGGAAAATAAATATATCATAAATCCGCCAGAACAATAAACATTTATCAAAATTTTCAAAAGACTAATTGATTCACCGATTAAGTTGAATCAGGAAGTGGGGATCTCAGCTGTTGATGTAGCAGATTTCCTATGACCCACGCTTAGGAAATCCATGTATGATCATTGATCGTTGCATCTAGGAGAGCATGTACAATGACATTTTATGACCATGTGTGGAAGTTAATGGGAAATAGAAAGTGCGACAGATTTTTATAGATAAAAAATGATAGTGAGAGAGCAGTGGAAGTGGGAGGAGACCCCAGAGTAAGTAGTGGAAGTCTTGTAACTATTTGGTTATGCTTCTTGTCATCCTGACGCACTGCTGCTAAATTTTCCTGTAAACATCAAGCATGGTCTTATATTAAGATCACTTTTTTCATTGAAAAATCATAAAAAGGATTAGAAAAGATTTGGGATTCAAGGTAACTGAATAAGTGAACGCCTCACCTATTCCAGAAATGAGGGCGAGAACACCAAAATTTTGTAGCCAGTTTATTCTCTCAGGGTGATGGTTAATTAAAATAGACTTGCCATTCAGACTGAAATTTCTAATTCCCAGTGGAGCATTCAGAATACCAGGGGCCTAGTCGACTTAGTGACTCTGAGATAGGAAATCTTAGGTGTTATTTAAGGTAAAACGATTAAGTATATGTAAAAGGCCCCCACAACAAGCCAGAAAGTTGCATTGGGGGAAACCTTGGATCTTAGTGGGGCACCCTCATGAGTGGGAGAGGCTGAGAGGGTAATGACTCCTCCAAGTTCCACAGTTGTTGGTAGTTTAATAGATCATATTGGCATTAGAGGGCAACACCTCTTGGATAAATTGTGCCAAATTGTTGGCAGATTAGTGGGCCATTTCATGGATGAAGACATACACTGTTATTAGCTTAAATGCGTGGCAAGAGATCCCATCCTGAAAATATGGGTGCTTTAGTAGCCATGACAACAGGCACAGATTATTAAAACGCGCCTTATAGGAATTGAATGAGTGGGAGAAAGTTATTTATCAAGCTGAGCGTTGGTTTTTAGCAACTTTGGGTCAGATAATGCCTGAGTGTTCACTTTTGAATTTATTTCGGGGAAGGCCAACCAGGGGATGGACACTTCCAAATGTAAACATGAGTGATAATGAAACTTAGTAACAGGGAAGGCACCCCAGAGAAGCGATGCTACTCTTGTTGCCAGCGGGAACGCCACTATGGGGAGGAGGAGGGAACGTGTAAAGGGGCCGTAAACACAATTGAACACGTGTGGAGGAAAGGGTCTGAGTTGATGAACTAAACTGGGAACCAGGAGGAGACCAGCTGACAGCGACGCGATGGGAGGTACCCAAACATCCACGCTTGGAAGTGGTCCACCAAATGGTACCAGAATCTGTGGACAGCTTCTGGGAGGGTGGGGGTGGAGCCTGCGATGGCATCCAAGACAATCGTGTGGATAGTCCACATGGCGATTGCAACCACCAGAGTACAGAGGGAGGATGGAAGAGGGGATACCATGAATATAGCAAACATATCTCTTGACAGACTGAAGGGATGTGTTTGATCCTGGCCAAGCAGACGTTGAACTTCGCGCCATATCGCTTTAGAGGTAGGGCACTTCTCCAGGCGATGGAAAAGCATTCCATACTGGCCACACACGATGCAGGATGAGTGTAAAGCACTAGAGCGCTCAGCCGTATGGTACACCCGCCTCAGGCAGTGCCACACATGGGAACAGATTTGAGGATGCAACAGAGGGTGGTGTGCGTATTTCCAAATAGTCTTCTGTGTCTCAAGGGAATAAGGGATGTCCATCATGTCCAGGTCTTCCACCCTGAATAGGACATGGGACCGTGTGGGTATCAATCCATCTTGAATGGGTAACCCCTGTACCTCCTGTGTGAACTGAGGAGAGGGGCGGCCTCTCTGGGCTGTATGTCCACTAATGCAAATTCTCCACTCAGCGCTCCGCATGGAGAGGAGGATTTGTTTGTAGTTGGTTTTAGTACCGTGAGGACCTGTGACCAATGGGTGGGAAGCCAGATATTTCATCAATGAGTGAGGGTTTGATGGATTGTTAAGGCCCAAGGCGCGGGAGAAGTTGGAGTGGGCCGCGTGGGACCAGTGTTGTAAGGGGAGCATAGGGGCGGTGATAGCCGCAATCCAGGTGCCCAGGATCTTGGCAGCATGGGCTTTAAAGTCGAGCAGGTCCATGCCACCATGATGACGAGAGCCAAACATGACCTCAAGCCGCACTGGCGGTGGGTGACCTGACCATAGCCACCCTTGTAGAAGGGCATACATAGATTTGAAAAAACCTGAGGAGAAGGCGATGGCGTGGGCTCCAAACCAGACTTTAGAGAGGAGCATAGAGTTGGCTAAAACAACCCTGTCAGTAAGAGAAGTAGGGTGGGCTCTGATTAGAGGTGATGCGCTTTGTCACGTTGTCTAGAATATGACTTTCCATTACTACTGAGGCATACCCGCCTGCCTCCACCCACACGCCCAGGTGGCGGACAGGCCCTATGATAGGGCGTGGCATGAAGGGGAGCACAAGTGGTGCGGTCTGGGGTGAGCAGGGAAGGTGAGCACGTGTGCGAGCATATGGGTCAGGCTGGGCACTGGTTGCTGGGCCCAGCAGGTTTGATACCGACCAAGAAGGATAATTTCGGTTTTGGAAGCGTTCAGTGCAGCATTACTTACCCAGGAATACTCCTGGATGAGAGCTTCAAGCGCGCGTGCATCTTGATTATTAGACACCCCAACCACACAATCATCTTTAAACGCCATCATCTTGACTGGGGCTTGGCCTGGTGCATGGACCCCAGTGAGGCGGGCATTCACATTTTGGAGTAGTGGGTCAAGGCTGAAGTTATATAAGTTTAGGCTAAGGGGGTCCCCTTGGCGTAGGCCCCTTTGAGGGCGGACTACTTCCGTGAGGAAGCCAGGGCCACGCACTGCCATTGTTGAAGATTCTGTAAGCATCATCACCCAGCTGATGAAGCGAGGGGGCAAGCGGAATTGGTGGAGGCAGGCCCTGAGGTATTCCCAGTTTACTCGATCATAGGCCTTTTGTTGGTCCAAAAATACAAGTGCCCCAGAGGCCTTGGACTGGCATGTGTTAGCCACAGAGTGCACATTGTCCCAAATAGACCTTCTGGATATGAAATTGAATTGTTCTGGGGAGATGGTGGCAGAGGCTACAATCCCTAGATGGTTAGCCATGATTTTAGTTAAAAATTTTTGTATCCGTGTTAGTTAAAGAAATGGGGCGACAGTTGGCTGGGTCTAGCTTATCCCCTTTCTTGAAGAGTGTGATTGTGAAGGCCTCTTGCCCTCCTGTTAGAAGGCGCGTTTCCAAAAGGCTCTGGTTTAGGGAGGCAAGCAGTAATGGGAATAGATATTTGAAGTACTTCTTATAGAACTCATACAAAATGCCATCTGGCCTGGGCATTTCTGATTTGGTACACTGTGGATGGCGGACTAGAGTTCATTCAGAGTAATCAAATTATCAACTCCAGGTATCAGGAAATGGTGCAAATGTGAGTGCTATTGAGAAATTTCGCCATTTTGGCCAGCTGAATTGGATCAGATTGGTACAGCTCGGAGTAATACTTTTGTATTTTGAATGCCACTTCAGTCAGCTTATCTGCAACAGAATTATCTGATCTCCACGCCTGTGTGCAGGCCACGCTCTGGCGCAGTGCAAAGAATTTTTTAATAAAATAAGCGGAGCACGTGCCGCCCTCTGTAATGTGTTTGGCCCTGTACTGAACACAAATCCAATGTTTGTGTTGCCTTTCAAGCGCATTGAGGTGGGTGGCTGCTTCGGCCCACTTCCAACCCCAAGCAGGGCTGTAGCCCATGGCTGGGATGTTGGACTCCAGGTGTGCCAACTCTGCCAGAGTGCACGAGATGATGGCCAATATAGCTCATGAGCGTCGGGATGAGAGGTGGCGAGCATGGCAGATGGTATCCTCTTTGAAGGCTGACCATGTGGAAATTGGGTCCGCGCAAAATGGTGTAATTAACTCTTTTGCCAAAGTCGCTGATTCCACCCAAGTGGAAAATCCTGGCGACGCAAGTTTGGGTGGTCAGAGTTTGTACCAATGCGGAGCCCTAGCCACTGTGATGGGTAGTGGTAGGTTATTGAGACCAGCCGGTAGTTGGAGAAATCAATTTTTGATGTGTGGAAGTGGGAAATATGAAATTGAAATTTAACCAGCACAAGGATAAGGTTGATGCAGGACATGGACCTTAGTTGGCTGTCGTGAACGTGGGGGCACATCAATTTCTCAAGTAGCAGAGCGTGCTGTGGCAGTGCGTCTAGCAACCCAAGGGTGGCCTTTAGAACGCGAAGTTCTACATGACCCTGAGGGGGTGTGGGATGAGGAAGGCCAATGGTCTGTGGATGTGTTTAGCCAACAGTTCATGTCGCCAACTACAAAAGGGTCTGGGGTTAACAGAAGGGATTTGACTGATGAGAAAAATTCCTGATGCTCTCATGCACAGGTCGGGGCATAAATTTTGACAATAGCGTGTGCCACATCAGCCCACAAAAATGTGATAATGAGGACTTGGCCATCGAGGAAGGATTCAGATGTTAAAATTTAAAAATATTGTTTTTCCAAACAAGCACCCCACAGTGCTCTGACCAGAAGGATAGGGAAGGGAGGAGCATGGTTTTCCAAGTTTCCTCAGAACCTCGTGGACAGTGGGACTCCTGGATGACCAGGATGTCCATGGGTACATATTTTTTTGTAAAAGACTCAATTTCCTAGCCTGGGATGGCGAGGCCTTGAGTCTGGCAATATTCAACATCCCTAAAAATAAGGCTTCCCCTATCACACCTTAGGTGCGAGGGGGTGGGCACCCAGGCCCACCATCCTCCTCTGGATCCCCACAGGCCTTCATGGCAGCGCGGGTGTTTGCAGCAACACTATTGGTAGATTTGTTAATTTTGGCAGACAGGTTCGCGTTGGCTTTTGCCTTCACTTTTTGTTTCCCCGCTGTCAAACGGATTTTTGTGGTGCGGATGAGTTTAGTGCACCAACGTTTGGGTCAAAAAAATTTTCAGGTAGGTTGGAGACCAAGTTGGTTTCAATCAGGGCTTGGTTGCAAAGGTCTAGTGAGATCAATTCGCCCATCAGATCCTCAGATTGGGTGGCCCAATCAGCTTGGTCCTCCCAATCTGATTAGTTGAGGGATTCCCAATTTGCTTCCGCTACAAAGGTTTTAATGTCCTCCTGGTGTTGGGAGTGTGGGATAGTGAAGGCAACTTTGGCCGCTTCCTTGGCCACAGCCCTGCGGGCCTGTTTGGTCTTCTTTCGCTCTTGAGGGATACAGGCTTTACTAGTAGGTAGCAGCCTTGTGCTCCCCATGGGAAGGCCTCTTTGGTATTGGTGGTTGGTTCATAGTGAGCCTCCCCGTTGGCCATGGCCGCTGAGGGGTGCTCTTGGAATGTGATGCCCTCCTTGGTGGGGCATGTGTGTGCCTTGTGGCCAAACGCATCACAGTGGGTGCAGATGGGGGGTGCGCTGTCTACATTTACCCGGAAAGGGCGGGTGGTATGCCCTTCATTATTAATATAAGTGTAGTGCGGGATTTGGGTTAGGTCCTTCGCGATCTCTTCAGTTGGAGTCAGAACTGCATTGGCTTTGCCAGTGCACAGGTGTGGCATCAGTGTAAAGCATTGCATCTCAAAGGATTGTATTTTGCCATATACAATGAGACCGTCTTTCAGGTGCTGCTCCAGAATGGCACGCTTGACTGTAGTGGGCAAAAAGTCAAACGTGAGGAAAATTTGGTTGGATTTTGTCCATCTGGTGCGCTTGGTTTTGATGACCCACTGCCCTTTGGGGAGGTCAATCACTACATGCACCACAGCAGCTTTGTCTGCTGCCTCCTTGTTTTTGAAACTGAGATTTAGCCAACCATGTAACATGGAGTGAGGTGCAACGTACACCATGGTCGGGAAAAAAGTGTGCACATCCCCACAAAACTTTACAAAGCTGTTTTTTGGATATCCAGGAACACCCAGACTCTGTATTCCACTGATGAGAGTGGTATTAAGTGTGGCGTGTTGATGTACTGGTTACATTGCGCCTGCCAAGTGAGGATTACTGGGGAAATAGTAACCACCAGTTTTTATTTTTATCTAATCTGCCAGTTTCTCTAGGGGCGTTTTTGAACGTTGGAGGTCGCGGGCCTACCACCTGTGCTTCTTACCTTACTTGCCCAACTGCTCCCTGACATGGACGCATACTAATCTCCTCTGTGAGATTATCAAACTAGATTCAGTCTTGAATTGAATAGGTTGCAAAAGTGATTGCAACGAGAGAGAAAAGTCTGAGTGTTCACTTTTAAATATAAATATATGTGAAACACTTGTATAGCTGAAATCCTGGAAACAGGAACCGCAGATATTAGATATTTTATTATATAAACTAAAACGAGAATTTTTAAGTGAGATGTTTTCTTTTATAAATATTTAGAAATAATATCTCACCACCCTACATAGGCAGAGTGTGGGCTTTAAGGTTAGGCTGATGAGAAGGGTGGCTTGGATCAACAATGATGTCTCTAAGTGTAATTTCTACTCTAGGCGAGCTCACATGTGGATTTGATTGGAATATATTTATAATATAGAATTCTCTCCTTATATTGCTTATAGGATTTTTGGAGGATTAATTCCATGATATAAAAGTTGGATCTTAAATTGGCGTTTACCAAACTTGACTTGGTCAAACCATGCTACTTACCCATTTTTTGTAAATGAACATGTGAGAAATTTGTTAGGTAAAATTTTGGCACCTGGGGTAACCCCGTATATCATTTTAAATGGTTAAGGGCTCCCAAGGCGCTCTCAGTTTGTGAAGAATTTGTCCTTTGCTATGTTCATCCAGTAAACCTTTTTATACTTTATACAAGACTTGTTAAGATTTATACAAGTATTGTTCTGCAGATATAATGATGATAGTTAGATGGGACCAGGAATTGCACTAGGGGTTGAGGGGGGAAACGCGGTGGGACAACGGCTACACATCTCTCATCCAGGGTATGCCCTAATCAGATATGGGTAAGAGGAAGAGCCTTAAATTGTCCTACTTCTTAATTTGAAGGGATGCAAAATTATATTTAGCTTATTAACTGGGTATTAGAACCTTACATTGATTTTCCATATAAATCGAAATCCACGCCCCTCTGAGGCCTGAACCAAAGCGTAGTCCTTGTGGGGAACTGATAACTTGATAACCACAATAGCAGATGGCTTTGTGGGAAGTAGTGGGGTTTTGATGTTTCCAGAATGAAACTTAGTTACTAACTCATGGCAGCTGGTACAATCTTTATTAAAGTCCCAGCTGTTCTCATAAGCGGGATACTCTTTCCAGAATACTAAGTGAAGAATAATGCTCTTAACCTGATGGGAGTCCAAGATCCCTTCAAACTCTACTCGGGAGTTCCTTCTACCATGATAGGCTAACCTCCCTGAATTCTTGCCTTTGAAAGTTAAGAGATGATGCGTGAAAAGAGGTGTTGCTTTTCCAGTGTGAGGGCAGTTCCGTGTGGAAAGATCTTAATTCATCACCTGGGAGGGGGGTAAAGTGACTTGCTCGCTTACAAGTCAAATTGATTACAAGGCATTTTGAGGGGCAAATCCCTGGTATCAACAATAGCCAAATCACCTACTTGATAGTCTGGGGACATAGGGCGTTCTTTGTCAACAAACTGCTAAGCATCATAGTGGATTGGTCAACTGTTGTTGGACCTGGTGATGCGCCTTCTAATGAGGTTAACAAATCTGTTTGCAGCTAAGATACTACTGCAGAACTTAGTACCAAGAGTGATGCGGGATTGTAACCTAAGTAAACATACATTGGTGATACCCCTGTGGACGTGTGTCGGGAATTACTGCATATCAACTAGCAAAATTAGTATCTGCTACCTATGTGTCCTAGGAGGAAGTAACATATAATTTAATATACTGATTTAAGGCTGATTGGTTCGTTCATTGTGACCTACTGATTGAGTGTGGTACGCTTATGATCTGAAGGGTTTGATCTTCATCATGTCACACAAGGCTTCCCATTCTCAAGGTAAGCTAAGGCCCTCTATCAATAATTAATTACTTAGTTAAACCAAACAAAGAAAAACATGAGACACAAATAGTTGCGCCATCTCTTCTGCTGAGATAGTCGTCAATCATGGGATGAAGATGGCATTTTTTAAGGCAATTAACCACCATTAATGCATCATAAACCTTAAACACCAAAAACTTAAAATAAATTCCACCAAAATTGAGGTTAATTCCCTTCTGCTTGTTGGAAATGGTGTAGGAAACCATATTGCCCGTTTGTTCAGAATTTTAGTGAGCACACGTTATACGGCCTTCCATAGATGCGGGGACATCCTTTGTAAGTCTATTCCAATAACACCACGCTTTATCATGTTAAATCTCTTCACTCCTGGGTCCCCATGATAGGGGATCGAGATGTCCCTAATGATGTGGGAATGCAGGGCAGAGGGAACTCATACTTTAGTATAGAAAATAGATTACCCTATTTTTGGATTATTATCTGAATGGAGCCTTACCATCAACAGATTTAAGCATAAAGCCAAGAATATTAGCATCTATTCTTGCAAACCCAACATATCATCTACAAGAGAATTGTCTTAGAGCCAGCTAGTAAAGTTTAAACTAGCCTGCCAGTCGGGGTGAGTAAACATTCAGAATGCAAACTAGAAATCTAGAGGCATAGTCATCTATATACATTATATCTGATGGGAAGATAAATGATTGAGCGACGGCATCTTGTGATTACAGTTGCCACCATACCTACTACCAACCATGCCATGGCCGTCATAGCAGCCACAGATTCCGCAGCTTTTTTTCTTTTGGCCCCATGGGGAGCCCCAAATCCGCTCTGGCGACATTGGTTGCCAAGCGCATGGAGATGTCAAAAAACTTTGATCACCATGGAGAAAGAATCTCCAAATCAATGTTACATCCTGATGTCATACATTGTCTAAAATTGGGGATAACCTCAGGAGGCCATCAAAATGGTATCTCCATTTGAAAAGAGAGGGCAGCAAAGTTGTAATTATGGCCACTATGGCTATTCATTTAGTAAACTGTAGAACATGGCACCTATTGGGCAGTGGCTGGTAGCAGTAAAATTTAATTTAAAGCTGGAATAAATTTTAAGCAGATGTTTGTTTGATACTAAACAATAGAAAATTGACCAACAACTGTACCTATGTGGGACAATTTTCTTACATGCCTTAGGCTTGGAGAAAAATAGATTTTGCATTAACCAATGGTAACGTGATCCATCAGTACCAGCATATTGACATTCTAAAACTATTCTGACACTGTATCCTCTCACTATGGCCAGTTGACTCCCATTCAAACTTTGGCACCAAGTTTCCTCTCCCAGCGCAATTCCACTTGACAGATCATTGATGCTTTATCCAATGGGTGCGTGGATGCACCCATGACCAGGCCACATAGGGAAGAACCCATTGGGTGCTGAATGGATTAAACGCTCTTGGACCTGCTGGTGTTGGCCCACCTTTCCAGCAGATGGGAAACACATTGGTGGGGTTTTGAAAATTAAACATGTCATGGACAACTCAATTCTGCCATACCTCGATTTGTATCAATTTAAAGGCCCCCTCAACGGACCAAAAAATCAAAGGAATGTGATACCCACAACTTCCCCGCTGGTGGTAGCTTCTTGCTTCTGCGAAATCCAAAAACACATACTCCAATCTGCTGTACCAACTCTGGGTGGTGAGGTAAGCAGGAAAGGGAGAAACTTTAAGGGTACGGTATAATCCACCTCTCATCCGCCATATGGGATAAATCATCATGGAAAACAAAGATGATTGCTCCTTCTTCACCCCTTTTTGTGCAAAACAGAAATTTCTTACAGTTGAGGTGCAGGGGTTGCTCCCCTGGAATTACAAGAACCCTCTTCAGTGGAGGGTATTTAGGCAGGAGCGCTTTGCTATAATCCAGTAACAGTCTTGATAGCAGGGGTGATAATTTTTGTGTGGTTTGGTAACTTGTGGTCTAGGATTGGGTTTAGAACGTGGGGTAGAGGGATCTAATATGGCAATGGCTGGGGAAGAAGATGTCATGATTTTCGAAGTAAGGATTATTGTAACTAATTCAGAGTCCCCAATTATATTTATCCCCATTGATAGATTGTGACTAAGGATGTCTATAAAATATGCATACATACGTTAAAAACTCATATTTAACTTTTAACTTAAAAGGCATTAATGGGTTCTAGTTTGTTTGTGGGACAGCTTCTGTGACTTGCAATAGTGTTTTGAGATTTTTGATTAGTGCGCACCACTACCTTATGCATGGACCCTTGAAAGAGATACCACAAATGCATCAGAAATCAAGGAACAGCATCCAACTCTTTATCAATAAATGGCCCACAAGCGCTCAGTTATGCTAAATCTCCTTGAAAGATAATCCACAGGATGTTTTTTCCCAAATGTTTTTGTAAAAGATGACGCCAACTGCAGTAACTGAGATGTCACATGTCATATAAAAGGCTTGTCTTCATCAGCTTGACGTTAAACAAGAGTAGATTTGAAAACGCTTTTTAATGGATAAAAGTCTTTTGCCACTCTTGGGTCTAAACAAATGTACATATATACCAGTGAAGGGGGTGTAGGGGATATGCGATCTCAAAGATGCTTGGTAAAATTTTTAACTTTCTGACAGATCCCAGAAAGCTACATAGTTGCTTCTGCAACGCAGAAGTAGGCTAAGAGTGAATAGCATCCAGCTGATAAGGTTCAATGGCATGACTGTCAAGATTTAATATGACTGTATGATAAGGCATATATATGGCAGATCATATTTTATGGGCCAAGGTGAGCCTTGAGATTGAGCGGAAGATTATGTCAATGTGAATTAAAGTGATCGAAGTACTATTAGTTCAGCAAATTGAGGGAATTCCTCTGAAGCCTCAATGAAGGGATGAAACCCCTAAAGGAGTAGGGAATAGAGAGGTACTAAGCTGACAGGTCAAGATTGACCATGAGGATTGAAGATTAATAGCTAAATGAGAGAATTAAATAAGGAGGTTTTTAAAGTGGAACAAGGGAGAAAGTTAGCAGAGATAAACTGCGTTTTTATATATAATAAAATAGTTTTGGTTACCGCTTTTCTTTCCATTCACCATCAATTTCGAGTAAGTTTTAAAGAAACAAGTTGAATTTCCACTACCGTTTCACCGCATCAATTTTCCAATTTATGTCCTTGGATCCTTCACCTACTGCCCCAGTATGGGGCAGCAGTACTCACCTGCTAGAGTTTGCCACCCAGAAGGCAAACGTGTGCAGACTGGCTCATCCAGTCTGCCAAATACATCCAGCTGCTATGTCCCTCCAAGGGACTTAGCAATCCACCTCGCATGAGCCCACCATACCTGCTCCACCCCCTATCCCTACCATGATCCAATATCTGCTTTTTCCTCTGCATCGAGTATGGACGCCTCTTCCCATATGACAACATAGCAATAATTAAGTTGGCAACGGCCACCTTTGTGCCAGCAGGGTTTATTGTCTTCCGCCATACAATGGCTATTTTGATATTGGATTCCCCACCAAACAGGACGCAGCTGCTGCAGCAGCTAAGCCACTAATTTTTAAATATACCCCATTACCACCACCCAAACATGCCTCCCAGAGGACACTACAATTGTGGTAACCTTTGCAAACCTCCCCTCACACTTTCCTCCTCAAACAATTTATGAGGTGTTGATGTTGGAGTTGTCCACATATGGTGAAAACCCTATCCTCCAATTTATTGTCCCAAATGCTGCTGAACCCTCGTGGCACCACAGGTAATGGCCATCATTACCCCCCTCCAGCTGAACATGGCCCAGCATATCCCACCACGTGCCTGTATCCCATTGGCACCTGACCACTTCTTTTGGGCCTGCACCAACAACAGTCGCACAATTTGCCTCCTTTGTTATGAATTGACCACACCAAAAAGGCGTGCCAATATAATTAATACCCTGCGAACATGGCCAACTCCACCCATGAGGCCACACCAACAGCATTTGAGTGGGGATTTTGGCTGCCCCCACCTTCACAGGCCATGAGCTCAAATCTGAAACAAAATCTAGCACCTCAAACCCAAGCTAGCCAATGCACACCCATGACAACCATTCAGGAGCAGGATTGGACCCATGTTCAATCCAGAAGATCTCCCACCCCAAAATCTAACCATACAAAATCACCTACAACCCGATCTTCCAAAATCTCTAGAAATTATTGGATGTAGTAACTAAATCAGGTGAAATTGTCCCACCACCGAGTTACCCAATTGATTCAACACCCTATCTGAATTCAGACTTTGATGCCCAAGCCACAACCAACTGATATGTCCGCAAACCCAAAGCTTTTTCCAAAGTGACCACCAGCTTTCCGCAGCTGCAGTGGCCAGTCCCAAATCAATCCTTACTCACAAAATGTGTGCAAAGTCTGTTGCAGAATTTAAAAAAGGGCTGCACCACCCATCATTACCCTCCAATTTCTTTCCTACCACAAAAGAAGAAATTAACAACTATATGAAACTGCCACCATCTCTGTCAAGTATGTCACAGAATTGGCAGAATTTTCCGCATCCACACACATCACAAGAGCCAATACTACAAATGGAACAACTTCTCGACGCCCACATACAGGCTGAACACCACGTTGCTGAACTAATAGAGGCATTTATCCAGGCCCAAATTACCGATCAAAATGACTATATACTTCACCTCAACCCTCATCCCAAAAACGCCCCAACCCCCTTGCTTTCAGAATTGATCTGCCTCTTCAATGCTGAGCCTTATGTTGATGATGACGACCCACTCAATCCCCCCTCCACCATGATGGGATAAGTGGCTCACCGCTGTGCCGCCTGGTAGGTTATTTTCTTATTTCTTTTTGTTTCGCTGCCCAAAAAGGGCAGTCAATTCAAGTTTTATTTTTTAGTCAGTTTAGTTTTGGAGTATTAGTTTTGTTATTATTCATCTCCTGGTCGGCTTGCCTCGGTCAGAAAAGTAAAAAAATAGTGTTGGTTGGGTCAATAGCCCCATATTTTATATATTGTTATTATTTACTTAGAATCAGCAATCTTCATACTATCAGTCCATTGCTCAGTGGTGATTAACGGTGCAATCAGAATAGAGATCTAAGCAATACTGCCAAAACCTAACAATGACCATTCTTCATAAAAGATTTTCTAGTAACTGCACTTTTTCCTTATAATAAAAACATTTGGATGGCTTTGCAACTAAGTCAGCCTTATATATGGTTGCAACCTTGGCCACTAAAGTACTTGACTTGTTGCTTTTCATTAGGATTTTGTACTAAGGTACTATTAATGTTTGAAATTGGCAGGAGAACTTGACATCCCCCAAAGCGCCCAAAGGTGGTGCTGAAAAACTGCATTCACATTACTTAAGCCAAAGATCATAACCTTGATCTGATATATCCATACCGCGTCTGGATAGCAGTCAGCCATTTCTGAACAGGAGTCATCCACGCTTGGTGAAACACGTTAACCAGGTCAAGTTTGAAGAAGACTTTTGACTTGAAAAATAGATTGGGAGATGACATCTTTTAATGGAATGGGATAAGGATTAGGGACAGTGACGTTGTTCAAGTGCCCATATTACACACAGGTCTCAGAGTGACGTCAGGTTTCTGTGTAAAAACTAATAGTGATTACATGTGGGGAGGTTTCATAATAATCCACCCCTTCTTCACCATGTCGTCAATCCAGTTTTTTAAGGCCTTACCTTATTCAGCTGTGTAGGGGTATATAGATCAGTTGATCTTAATTTGGTCAAGCGTCATATAAAACTCAGATAAAATTCAGAGTGGCTAGGCAGCTGACTAGTGCCTTCCACGTCAAAAACTGACTTAAAGGGAGCGAAAAAATGAGGCAGAGTAGGTGATATAAGCACCATATAGCGGATTAGTATTACTTTGTTGGCCACTAAATTTCATGTTGCCATAGTTGGGTGGAGGGTAATTTTCACTCAAAAGAGAGTGGGAGGTAAAATTGAACAAGTTGCACTACAATCTAAATATTCATTGACCGGCGTTGCCTCCATCCTATTCTTAAAATCACAGGCTATAATATCTCTGGATTGGCCGCAAAGTTTGTTACTAATTCATACTCATGAGCAATAAACTTCAAGGGTTTTTGCATGGAAAGTGTGATCATAGGTATAATGCATGCCTTCATAACCGGTGAATCAAGGTTACTTCAAGACTAAATATTTACACTACTTTCATATCAATGTAGGTACTAATGGCTCCAGTGTCCACAAAGGTTTTTACTGTGATTGTGTTCTCTTCAACCGTAATATGAAAAGGGAACATGAAGTTAACACGGTTAATTTGTTTAGTAATTAAGGAAACAAAGAGTAGGATCTGACTTCTTAGCCATAGGACTCTTCCTCCCCTTAGTGTACTGTTATTAAACTGAGTGAGCATAGTGGCTGCTCTAGCATGTGTATAAAGGAGCTTAATCAGAATTTTCAGGGTCAGATAAAGGCCATACATTAAAGAGATTCTCATACACTGGGTTGACAAGCTGTTGTTCTTCAACCAGGTGCACCAGATAGATGTGATAGGCTGAGAGTACTTAATCTGCAGGTTCTATAAGGATCTAGATTATTCAAAAAGGTTCTTAGAAGGATTTTTCATATGCTGTTTGAAACCTGGCCAAGTTTATGCTCACCAGTGTTATTTCAAAGGATTTCATCAATATTTAGCAGTAGGGGAATTGTGGAAACTTAACGCTGCAATTACATATGTGGTGGAGAAGTTTTACACAAATTTAATTTAATTATACTATCTTAAGCAATAGAAGATATATAATTAGCAATTATAAAGTAAAAAAAGGGGTATAAAATGATCCCCAATTACAATGTCAACTCCCTGTATTTAAGGTATTTTGGGCTAAAATAAGGAAGTGTGGAGGAAATCATAAAAGGACCAAGGCTGCTCAATTTAGAAAGAATGAAATCCAAGCCAATAAGGCCCCTCAAGATACTTTCCATCTTGACAAAGCTTTTGTTGTAAAGAGTTGGATCACCAGCTGGGATTATGTAACTGTATGGCCATTTTAATGTAATTGCACCAAAAAGCTATATGTAAAGAATTAGTTGTTCATCCAGTCACTTTTTAGCACTAGTGGTGCCAAACCCAAAAGGGGGAGCTGTCATGCATTTTTTATGCAAATGAGCCAAATAAAGGGATTATTAGAAAATAGAAAATCCTAATATAGCCCTAAGTTATCAGCCTAAAAGCCATATCAGAAGGTGAGGATGCTTTGGGGAAGTTTTTTAGCGCCCACTTTAGCTGGCAGACCATGGCAGTCAGCATAGGGGTTGGGGTATCAGCGACATATGGCATAAAAAGTTATAATTAGGGGTTTTCTTTGTTAATGAGGCTGGCGGTGTTCATTGTCTCGATGTATTGAGCAAGTTGATGCTCAGCGAAAGTGATGAGAGCCAGCGCGCAAGTGAAAGACTTGATGCACTGGCAGGTTTGGGGGAAATTGGGGTCAAAAAGAGGGGTTTTTGTTTCATTGATGCGGGCACAGCTCACACCAAAAGCGAGCTCCTCAAATTCATATTTTGCATCCTCATCAAAATCATGGGGGAAATTTGGGATAGGAATACCCTCAACAAGGGGTTCCATCGCCCCATGAAGATATTAGTGGAGGAGGGTGTAACAGGAGCAGCTGCTGCTTTTAACACCATTTTATTAATATTCTTATAATTGGGGAAACCATTTTAGATATAAAATGGCAGGAACGCAAATTAAGGAGGGTTTATAAAAAAATTCCTCCAAGGCGAAATTGGGCTTACCATTATAAGACCAATCTGTCTCATCAATCCATTTGAGTGCTTCAAATGGATTTAAACTAGCTAATGCCAGGCCAGCCACTGGAGTTGGTGCAGTAGTGGATCCTTATTGGCTGTGAACAGTTGACCATGGCAGCTCAGCTGAAACTGTCTCAGCCATTGGCTCAAGTTAACATAATTCTGACGAACTTTTAAAAATTTTAAATTTTGATTGGCTGCTGCTTTGGAAGCAGCGCCAGAATTAGCCGAGGTTGGGGGCGGGAGTATGTGCCCCTCTCAAAAAATTTGGATGAGGCAGCAGTCAGCCCAACGCCAGAAGGAGGAGCAGTGGAAGAGGCGGAGGCTGAAGCCACAGGGCACTTGCACTTCAATTTTCCAATTTGAAGCACAAGGGGCATATGGCGCAGCCATTTTTGACATGCGCCCAAAAAGGGTGATTAGGCGTGGATCTGATCACTGTGCGTGGAGGGGGGAATTGTGAGGTGGGTGTCATGATGGAAAGGGCAGATTGTTGCAAAGGCGCGAGGCCCTGCCAACTGACCCGCCCCATTGGGAACACAAACTGCAAGACAGGGTATGCTCCATAAATGGTCAAACCCTCCATCAGTTCATGGTGAAGGCGTTTGGGGGAGTGAAATGATGGCAAACCAGCAAACTGGACCACTAAAGTTGCCTCATCTGGGAGCTGCGTGCAAACAGTGGTAATGGGAATTTTTTATAGATTATTGGCAGCTTAGATGCTGCTACCACATCAGCTTCCAAACAGAAGCCAAAAAACAAAATACCCCTTAGAGGGGAAGAAGTCAATAGCTCACAGGTTTAAAATTCTTCTGAGGCCATCTCAATGATGGCCACACTAGCATATGAGAATATATTCCCATATTCAACCTGGAGGCCAAAATGAAAATTGCTCCATGGGAGCACCAAAGGGCTCCAGAGCACCATTTGAGAGCTTTCAAGGTGGTGGGCCAAGTCCCAAGAGGGGACATAATGCTGGTAGCATTAGGAGCGCTAGCAGAGCCAGACTGAGCGTGCTTTGGCGATGGCCAAAAAAACACCAGATGGTAGCGCACCACCACCCCAAGCCAGGTCAGCAGGCGTCAATTGCATTGACATTGGTAGGGTTTGGCTTGTTTGGCGCGTTGTTTTTTGTATTTTTTAAAAAGATCTGAATTTGGCTTTGATTTAGGTATCCTTAGTTCAGCCATTCATTGAATCTTTTAATGTGTGATTGGCAGAAAAATATTTACACCCCGGGACCCCATCAGTTCTATAAATAGGGGTGTGTTTTTCTTATTGACTTGCACCAAATTCGAGCTGGTGCTTGGTGGTGTTCCAGATGGGTTGGCCTGTTCAACTGAAGTTGAAGATCACCCACGCCCATTAGATTAGGGATCTTTCTGAAGTTTAGTAGTTGAAGAATTACTCTGATTAGTTGGATTTTACCAAGGATTGACTAGGGTTCTGAACATTAAGTGACTTATTCACCACCAAAATACTCTTTTCCCATCTCAAACATGTAATTGTCCAAAATTACCTTCTTCAAGAGTGTTAAGGGGAATATGGCCGCAAGAAAAGTCCATGATGTCATTTGATGGTAACTCCAGAAGCTTGGGATTTGATGGAGTACTCATCTCCTCTTTTATAAGTGATGGAGAAAGGCCCAACCCAGATGGACCCAAGCTTTTCCCTTCTAGAAATAATACAGTTGTGATAATAGAGTATTAAGTCTGGCATTTGGAGTAAGGGAGAGGTGGCTGGAGCTCATTAGCATCTTGGCCCTTTTTAGTGACAGTTTTGCTAAATTGGACATGGACTCAGACTGTAACTGGGTTATGTGCTGGGC
Source organism: Massospora cicadina (assembly GCA_022478985.1). Lineage (NCBI taxonomy): Eukaryota > Fungi > Entomophthoromycota > Entomophthoromycetes > Entomophthorales > Entomophthoraceae > Massospora > Massospora cicadina. The sequence goes on along the minus strand of JAKSZP010018449.1, from coordinate 151,897 downwards.
CAACTTCTCTATGGCTTGATCCAGATCATCAGTCCTAGCATAAAAACATCTTTAGCCAAAAGAGCATGCACCCCTGGTCTCAGGATTCTCCATATGCAAGGTGTAAGCATTGTCCTAGGGAGAAGGTTGACATATACTGTTGTGCACAACTTGACCTTCAAGCTACTCAGATAACCCCATAGGTCCCAAATTAAGGTTTGAGCTTACATCATCAATTTATGTTTCAAGTTTGGAGTAAAATCTAAATTACTCCAAATTAAGCCAATAATCATTCTTATATTATTCACTAATATTTTACCTAATTCTGAGGCCACATTCACCAAGCTCCATCATCTGTGGCTCAAAGCTTCCAATATCTTCATCAGCTGTCCATTCTGGAAGCTAGCAAGTTTGACCTCTAAACCTGGACTATTGGAAGAGCTACTAATTAAGGCTAATACTAATTTAAATTATGTTATTAAACTATCACCAGGAGATCAAGAAGCCCACCTGACCTTTCAGGTGGGACACAATGAAGGACATCCCATGTGGGAATCATGAATGACTGATGAATCACCCTTCGCCATTCCCAATGAAACATGATTCCCCTTTTACTTTCAACACAACTCAAAATAGTACATTCTTTATTTTTAATAAAGTACTTTTTCAGTAAATTAATTTATATTGTTTAGTTATTATTTAGCTATTATTTAAATATACTTTATTCAGATGAGAAAATCTTGTCCATATCTGTGTTTATTGAATACCCTGTCCTCTTAGCTGACAATAGCCTTCTGCAGTCAGCCACTATGTCATGCTCTCCAGCGTTAGCACCTGAACGCAACTGGCAGAGCTTTGACACCAGGTTCTCAGCCATACAACATGAGGAAAGGAGAAACTGTGAGGATCTGGAGTTAACTGATATGGTAGGCCATGAGGGCATTTGGCAGATATAGATCCCAGTGAAGAGGGTCTGAAGTAGCCATCATATGTAATATAAAGACTAAATTCCATTAGCTCTTTCTACAGTACCGTTTGTGGAAGTGTTATAAAATGCAGAAAGGAGTTTTTGAGCTCTCATGGAGGTGGCTTGGATCTTGAACACTCTGGAGGTGAGGTTTTTCTCATTTTCACAGACAAAAACCTGGGGCAACCATGGTGAGTGAAAATACACTGGTGGAGGAAAGTGGCAACGGCTTTGGTCGTCTGAGCTGGCAGAGCCACAGCTTTGAACTTTTGGTAAAGTAATCAATCTCTATCAAAATATATTTGTTTCCATCCGTAGTTTGGGGTAGAGGGACAACCACACCTAGAATAATCGTGTGGAAGGGCTGTTGAGGAGTGGTAGGATGGTATTGATACCTGGTATTAAAGCTGAATAATTTTTTCCCGTTAGACAAGCATCCTGGACTTCGATGATGGTCCCCATGACTCCCTCTCATTAGTATCTTTTTTTAACATACTCATGAGTTTTTTCACTCTTATATTCCCTAGGATTGAATTAACTCCATAATTACAGGCACTCGCTTTGAGTGTCAGAGGTAGGGCAACTAATTCGCCCTATTTTTTGTATAGCAGTCAACTCTCCACCTTAGTGTTGCAGGAGTGTCAAGCTAGCATCTTCTGAACGGGTTCATCTTCATCCGCCCAAGTTTCAGGGGTAATTAGGAGATCATTTAACCTCTCAGCTTCACTATTGTCTAAGTGAAGGACTGGCAGCCAAGTCAACGCATCAACATTCATGTGGCGCGTCCCATCTCAGTGCTCAATGGTCATTTCATAGTACTGGAGCTTTAAAGCCCGCAAACCAACTTCCCAGTATAGCTTTCATATTCTGTAACCACTTCATATAGGCGTGGTTGGTAACTGCCAAAATGTGGTTTTATATAGAAAGGGCAGTAATATTTGATGTCAAGCAAGATGGAAAGTCACTTCTTCTCAGTGATACTATAGTTGCTTTCCGACTTAGAGAGCATCTTACTGAAGTAAGAAACAAGATAATAAACCCCATGCTCATCCAATTGAGCTGAGTAGCTCCAACAGCTTTGTCAGAGGCATTGGTAAACAGCTTGAAGTGTTTACCATAGTTGGGAAGGTGTAGGATTGTCCTTCGCAGCAGCAACTTCTGTAGTGCCTCAAATGCGGCCGTTTGTTTTGCTCCCCCATGGAAAGGGGTGTTCTTAGCCAAGAGGCGTATTAGGGGATCACTGAAGTGGGCTAATTTGGGGTTGAATTGATGATAATATCCATCATGCCCAAGAACACCTGGATATCACAGAAGAAGATTAGGCGCAGGCATCTTAGATATAGCTTAACCTTATATTGGAGTGGATGAATCTATCTTGGTAGATAGTGTGGCCCAGGAAGTCTAACTCCTTCTGGAAGAAACTATACTGGAGGGCTTCAACTTAATGTTAGATGCCCACAGGCGTTAAAATTTTCTTTAGGTGCAAGAGGTGCTCTTTGAAAGTTCTTGAGAAAATCGTGCTATCAATTGATATAGCCAATTACACAAATCAGCTTAAGATCCTGCAGAATGTGATCCATGTCTCTCTGAAACATGGCGGGAGCATTGCAAAACCCCTAGAATAACCAAGTGGGTTGAAATAATCCTTCTCTACAGATAAGGGCATATTTCTCCTAGTCCTAAGGAGAAAGGTCTATTTGCCATTATTTACTAGCCAAATCCATGGCGGAAAACACTTTTGATCCAGAGAATTAGGCCAAAGTGTCATCAATTCAGGGGATAGGGTAACTATCTTTTTTGGTGAGGTTTTTAGCTTGTAATCCATAACTACCTGATGAACACCATTATTCTTTTTATGAGCGATAGAGGGGATGAACAAGGGCTTTAAGAAGGCACCAGCAGCCCCGCATTAGTATATGTTTAAGATCCGTCCTCATTTGAAGCTCCTCAACTTTATTTTTCCAATAGGGCTTAGATTAAATAGGGCGGGCATCGATAACATCACTGGTGTTTATAATCCTTAATATGCTCATAGTCAATATCAGATTTAAAGATGTCGCTATAGGACTCCTGTAGTGTGTAAACTTTTTAATATCTACGTAATTACATCATCAGAAATTTGAACGTTGGGCACAGCACATTGCAATTGATCAGTTAGTAATTCCATATCTAACATTGACCCAATACAGTGGACTTGTCAAATGTCCTTACTTGAGATCATCAGGGCTTCTAAATCTCCTGATGTTTCTGTATGATCATGTCCTTATTGGTAAGATTCCCTAAAATATATTAATGAGTCGCTAGTAGGCAGGGTCTAGGATACCTGATAACACCCAAATTTCAAAAGGACCTATCCCATCAATGCTTGTTAAGAGTAGTAGGCAGTTGTAAGGGAATTTAATAGGTAATCTTTTTGTCTATCATCTTTTGTTCACCAGACTTGACAACTACTTCCTCTGATACATACAATGGAAGCCCTCAAAAGTATCAACGGAATCAGTAATTCCTTTTGTGTTTCATACCGACGTGGTATAAAGTAGAAAGAGGGCGGAGGAAGGGTACTCAAATAAGCATGTGTATTCTTTCTTTCTTGGGTTCGTCATTTGTAAAGACTAGGGAAATTCATAATTTAGGAGAAAGAAATCCCTGTTCATGTTAGTAATTCCATCATACTCAATCATGAATTGAGTGTAAAATGAGCAGGTCATATGCATTTTTTGTTCAAGGCCACAGTAGGAGCAGACATGATGAGCTTTTCAACTAGTATGAATAGTGAGGAGTAGGCTCCAATAGCTCGCGTGTTGATGGGACCCACAGTTCCAAACTTTTGTAATTAGACCAGTTCAGGCGCTAACTTGATTTTTATGGATGAGCTTTGAAGAAAGCACATTGACTTGGGCACCTGTATCAAGGATGGCTAGAACTCACACATAGTTGAAGACAATCTCTACCTTGGTTATAGTGCCACCAAAAGTAGAGGGATGGCTAGAACCTCCTTCAGATGGAAAGATGGGGAAAGTTGTTGAGAGGTCTAAGGGTATCTATTTTTATTGTATTAAAGATATGAACATGATGGGTTTATTGGATCAGTGTAGCACTAAGCTGGTCAGTATCACTGGTGGTATCAATCACCTCAGAACATTTCAAAACTTGTTGGAGATAGGACCGTTGGGGTATCATGGCAATATCTACTCTTTCAGGTCTCACTCTATCCGGTCTCTGCACTCAATTGGGGCTCCTAGTACATAATATCTGACTTCTTCTCAACTTACTTCAAATTCGTTGTCCAAGGGGTTATTGATATGCACCAAAGAGTTTGCATGAGGGGGCGAGAAACAGGATTATTCTCCTCGCAAAGGAGGGTCATTTGGCGTTCATCTACCCTTTTGGCTTTTGGAGAGAGCATCATAGCTGCACCAACTTTTGATGGCACCTGAGGGGAAATATTCATCAGATGCGCGTTCAGAGGGGAGGCCATGGAAGTTATGGAGGATGGCTTTGAGTAATATGGGGGTGAAACCGCAGTGATGAACCCCATAGAGAGCATGGGGTGTGGAGAGAACTCAACTAATTGATAGGGCCTAATTGGGGTGTAGCTGAGGGGAGAGAACCTGAACTTGTCATCCCTGATGCCCCTGGCCAACCTCTAGTGGGGAGGGCAGTATATCTTGGGGCGCCCCACATGAACTTGCTTTGGAAGCGCAGTCAACTCAGGATGGGTCAGGAAAATGCGGTGTGGACTCCTTCTGCTAAATGACAGGGGAGCGTTCCATGACAAAAGATTCTTTTAGGGGTTAGCACAACTCCCTGGATAGGCTTAGCTTCATAAAGACCAGCATCCTCTAATAACGCCTCTTATATATCACGCACATTTTGCAAGGAGCATTTCACTAAGATAATATCTGGCTAAAGAAGGTTAAGAATCTAATCAAGTTAAGATGTCAGCAACAGCGTCATTCAGAGGTAGCATTTTAACAAGCAGGAGAGGCTGGGCTGCACTGTAAACCCAGTCAATAAAGGTGGCAACAGATTCTCTCTTTAGCAGACTTAGGCACATAATTGCCTGTTTTTTCCCTACGCAAGCTCTGCGTGGATCCAAATTCCTCAATGAGCGCTTCCTTTACCTCTGCCAAAGTATTAAGGGTGTTCATATAAGGAACCATCATCTCTTGGGCTGAGAGTCTTAGGCAGGAGAGGATGTGCTTTATCTTTTGGGGATTGGTTGTCCCTTCCAAAGCAGACTCATAAACAAAGAGAAATGAGTCATTGCTACCCTCATCTGGGGTAAACATTTCTTATAAGGGGGCTTTGAGATGGCAGGATTGTGCCCAAAAGGGCCTCAAAAAGAGCACTGTTTGAGCGCTTTTAGTCGAGATAAGGTGTTGGTTAACTACTGTTCTAGAGCAGTTATCCTTAGAGCAGATGCAGCGGGGAGGCTAGGAGGGCCGCTCCTCCCCCCAACAGCCTCTACTTTTTAGAGAAGATTTTGTGGCGTACAGGCCCCCTATAGTGAGCACCACTTATTCCAATCCTGGTCAAGTTTATTCTATCCGGTGCTATTGCACAGGATTTCAACAGTATTTAGCTGTATGGGGAGTTAGAAACTCATGACTGCTATTAAGGATTTGGGGGATAGTTTGAACACAAATTTAATTTATGTATACTATCTTAAGTGATAAGAAAATATAAAAATTATAGCAACTATATTAAGTAAAACTGGGGCAGAAAACGATCTTTGCTTACAATGTCAACCACCAATATTTATAATGAAATGTGGTTAAAAAAAGAAGGCTGGAGGAGCTTATTCTAGCTGAGGCTGCTCAATTTAGATAAATGAAATTTGAGTCAATCAGGCCTCTCAGGATCCTTTTCACCTTGACATGGCTTTTTTGTGGGAGTGAGCTTGTCTTTTGGGATAATTTAACTGTGTTGCAGAATTTTAATGTAATTTTGCCAATCATCTATATGTAAAGCATTATTAGTTTGGCTGGTTACCTAATCACTTAATAGGTGATTGGCGAGAAAAATATTTGCACCACCTGGACCCCTTCAGGTCTATAAATAGGGGGTGTTTGTCTTAATAACTTGCATCAAATTTGAGCTGGTGCTTGGGCGATATTCCTAATGGGTTGCCTATTCCGCCAGAGAGAAGAGCACCCACGCCTATTAAATCAAGTGGTTTCAGTGGAAGTTTTGAGTATAAAAATTACTATGATTAGAGGGATTTTTACCAAAAATCAACCAGGGGTTTTGAATACTAATTGACTTATTCACTACTGAAATACTCTTTTCCCCATCTCAGACATATAATTGTCTGTATAGGTTGGAACTTTTAGAAGATGAATCTTCTATATGAATTAAAATAGATTCTTCAGTACTATGGGAGGGGGTATAGTAGTCATTTGAACAGTAACAGAATTCAGCTTCTGAAGCATCTAGCTCCAAAATTCTATAGTCCAGCTCATACATCCAAAATTTTAGTTAGTTCTTTTTGTTAGCCTATGGATGAGCCAAGAGAAAACTGGGCTGTAGGAGCGGGTTTCTGATCCCCCTAACAGTAACTCCAGACTGTAAGGCAACGATATGCCTTTGGTAATTAACTTGTGAGAGGGGAAGTAAAGTTGTGGGGTTTCCTGCTGAGGTGGAAGTGCAGAATAGGCGTTATAAACGTTTATTAATCTATCTAACTTAGAATGCTGAACAGAGATTTTCTCCATATTACTCTCCTACTATATAATGGTACAGCTTGATATTTTAAAATTAAAGCAAAAAACTAGAAACACAAAATAAGTGATTGTTAAACGGAAATACTTAGCAAAACTAATAAATCAACAACCTACCATTAGCAGGGTGCGGGGCTTTATGGGGAACTATAGAAAGGATTTACTAAGCTGGAAACCTCAGGTTCATATGCTGATTTTTCAATTTGATAAAGGTGGGAATTATTGCCTCAGTTGATCCTGTAGTAATAGAATTGGCTGTGATCCCTGCACTATTATTGGGCTGTTTTGTTAAGGACCTAATGCCTAAATTTAATTTCCAATAAAAAAATATGGTGACAGGGTAATCCCTATTTCTGACCTTTTTTTACTCACCTTTTTTCCCTAAGTTTGTCTCATCAATAAATTATTTTCACCTTAGGTTGCCCCAGGTATCAAAATCTTTCCATTCATAGTGACATCTGATTAGGCCGCCTGTTAAAGACAGAATAGTGTTGGCCATGGTGCCTAACTCTATCACATTACCCGAATCTGCAAAGAGGTGTCTGATTTTTCCCAGTAAAACTCTAGATTCTGATACCATAATGTTTGGGCTTAGGAATATGTTGGAAGAAGGAACCTGGAAGGCAAGGAGGAGCAGCTGCCACCCATCTCTCTTCAGAGGTGTGCATCAGGCTAGAAGTTAGGGTGAGAGGCAGGGCCTTGGGTTTTTAATCCTTTTTTGACCTAAAAGAGTGCATAGCCCTTTGCAGCTAGATAGCTTGAGACATGATCTTACATTAGCAATCATTGAAAAGCATTGAGGGGCTTAAAGGTAAGTAGAAGGTGGGGATGGAAGAGCCGTTAAGTCAGCCTAGGATGCTGCTCTACAATGTTTTAGGAAAAGGTATAAAGGGTGCTCATTGGCAACCTCCGCGGTGTCCTTATATAATGAGATGGAGCTGATTTTTAATTTTCCAGCACTGCAAATGATCTGCAAAAGATGGGCTGTGTTTATGGGGTAGGGCACTTTGAGAAGTTGCATATGCCGTGGGAACAGTTTGCCAGTTAGTGTTGGTTGGCTGAGCTCCAGTGGAAGCTGAGGTTTGATGTGATAGTAGGCTGGTTCCTGCTGATTGGGGAAATACTGAAGCAATGAGTTAGGGTGGCTGATAAGAGCCACCTTTTAGTTGAGCTTTGCACTTTGTCTGTGAGGGTGTTAGCTCTTTGGATATTAGAAGGGGTGCCCGCTGGAAGAAGGGCTTGAGCACCTTGAATGTGAGTCTACTTTTAACACTGCAGTTTTAAATGCATGATGAAGAGCTCCATGGGTTATATACTAAATGAGAATCAATTGTGTGGGTTAAGGAACTTTTTCTGCAGCTATATAAATGCTTTTGACCTTGTTTAGGCCCCTTTATGGTGGCTGAGTTGGTTTGTTTTTGATATGTAAGCCATTATACAGGTATCCAAGGACATTGCACCATGAACAATGGAGGCACGCTTGGTCAGTATCAATGAAGAAGGTCTCTGGGAATGCCCTCAATGACTACCATGAGAGGAATCACCTCATTACTTCATGACACAGTGATAGAGGGATAAATGATTCCTTTGCAAGGTGATCTCTTTGTGTAGGTGTGTAGTATAATGGAAATCTAAATCTCATTTAAAATTATAGACCAAATTCCATTAGACCATTATGGGGTACCTGTTTATATAATCAAGGATCAACATTAGTTGATAAGTTGTAAAATATAACTCATAAAATTTTTCCAAAGGAGAGCATATTTGGGTTATATGGAGAGACCCATATGGTATAACAACCTGATGGGAGATATCTTGGTCATCAAGGGCAGCTTCAGTGAAGCCCACATCAATTTATTAACCTTCCACTGATTTCTAGATGGTGGTGCTAACTGGAAATATCTAAGCAATCACCACAAAGTATGAGAAATAATCCTCTGTATAATATTCAACAGGGCTAGCTTATTTTAAAAGCAATTTGCTTGGGAGAGGGTTGAGTGATGTAGAGCTTTTTGTTCTCTGGTTTCAGCCCATTCCTTCTTAACATCAGCTTAAATACCATTTCATGTGGATCAGCTTTAAGTAGGATTGGCGCCTTGGTGTTTTGATAAACCCCAATAACACCCTTGGTATATTTATACTTACTTTAGGCTACAATTGCAGTCAAAACTTGAGTAGATGCTGAGGGCAAGTTCATAGAGTTACCAATCTGTTATTGTGCTCCAGTGGGTGCTGAGGCTACCTGACACCACATAGTAAATCTCTGGTCATCAATAGTACAGAGAGTCTTATATATAGTTGTCAGCTTCAGCCAATTGGGAGGAGGGCAATAATCTATCCTCATCCCAATCTATTAATTTGAGTTCAATCCAGTTTTTATCTGTGATTTTATAATTAAACTTCACTGACTGATTGATGTAATAATTATTTTCAGCATCTGATGAGAAAGTGCAGCTTGGAAAATAAATAGTTTGGAGTATAAATTAGATGGATGTTACTTTAACTGGTATAAAGCTTCAAAATTCTTATAGTGAAATCTCATTGGGAAGAGTAAATGTTCCAATTTAGAGCTTAGTGAACCAGATAGGGTAGCTAATCCAACTGACAGATGAGGGTTTGGGAGCCAGGTAGCTGGGCGTTGCCCCTCATAGGGGAGCCAGAGGCCCAGAATCAGCAATAATAGATGGGGCTAAAAAGCCAACTTAATAAGGGAGGAGAATGCCTGGAAGGGTTGATCTGCATCTAACTGGGCTGTGCAATTAAAACTGCAAGGGTTATATTCACCTGGGTAGGAGGAGGCTTAGTGGGTTGTTGGGATGTAATGCACTTTGATATGGAAGGAATTTATGTTGCAGAGGTGCAATCTGGTGAACTAGTGCCAGTTGAGACAGCTCGAAGTAGGGCATTCCTGCCTTCATGGCTGCAGCTTGGAAGCAGGTGATTCTGGTTAACCTCGAGGTGAATAACTAGGGGTTGCAGTGCTTAGGGGTGGTGCTGGCTCATTTTGCTGAGCCAGTGGGTTCTTTGCAGGGGTTCCTACCATTATTGCAAATCATTTTTATAGATCTTTAGTGGAGCTAAATTTTAAGGCTGATTTCTACAAAGAGTGATGCTCAGTGGAGAGAGATAATCCATTATTAGCCCCTAAAATCCCAAGAATTTCTGTCTCTAAAAACTTAGCTTTCACCTCTATATTATACTCATTTGATATTATTTGGTTTAGTCTTAGTAAGCTATTACTAGTTTGTTTTTGTTTAAAACATGTATCTTCATTTAAATATTCCCTTTTTATATAATATAAGGAGTTAACCTTCATTTTACAAACAATTACAGTTTTAGTGAGTGCTTAAATTAATTGTAAACATCGATTTATGTTTATTTACTACTTTTTCGAGTATTGTTGCTATGTTTAAACGCTTATGTTGTTTTTTGAAGCTGGGGCATATTGCAATGTTTCTCTCAGTACCAAATTAGAAAGGCATAAAATGAAACAAATGTCGCGGCAGTTACAACGGTACCATTACAAGATACTTTAAACTCCCTTGCGCATACTCTGTCTTTAAATTGTAAAGGTTGCAGTTATACTTAAATTGGCTTTTGAAGTTAAGTTAAATTTTAATAATCTGTTAAGTTGATAGATTTAATAGCAATTTCAGAGGTTTAACTACTAAGCTATGATTTGGCAAGGTTAATCATACAAAGCATACCCTTATGATCAGAAATTTGCATTTCTACTAAAAACTACCGAGTAAGATCATTTAAATAACACGTATAGGTGATAAACCACTTGGCACTTAAATTTAATTAACATTAAAAGTAAAATAATAAAGCTGAAATGAAAAACATGAAACCTCTTTAATTGAAGCTTTTTTACATTCAATTAGCCAATCAATAAGGTTCTAATCCAAACGCACACTTGGCTCTACTCAAATCTTCCAAAGTTACCTGGCTGCCTTCCCATACTGACTTATATCGATATAGAATCTCCTCGATATAGGCCACTTTGACCCTGGCCACAGAAGGAGCAAATTTGGGAAACCCTTGATGATGTAAATTCATATAAATATTGGCAACCATTAGAAGCAATCTAACAGAAATCGGGATCAGCCTTGGAGTCATATCAAGCCTCTTTAAGGTAATGTGTTGATCCCAGATTTCGAGAACATGATAAACTTCACTAGCTGCTTCCAAAAGGATTTGCATGGTGGAAGGTGGAAATCGAATAGGTTCTTTGAATAACAAAATTGTGGGCCAATGGATAAGGATTCTAAAAAAATTGAAATACAAAAAGTTTGTCAACGTTTGACGGCTGACTCTGGAATGACAATCAAGCCAGTTTACCACAACGATATAGCTGCGGAAAGAGTGTGGGTTACCTTTGCTATTTAAAGAGTAAAGAAGCTTCTCCATTTCGGCGATTTCTTTGCGATTAACTATCTTATCAATAAACGCTTCGCTCGTCGGCTTTAACTCATTTTGGACTATATCCAGAGCGGTTTTAAAGCATTGATCTATTATAAATCCAAACTTGATGGATTTTTGTGCATGACTTTTAGATGGACTAATAAAAAGATTGCTCCTTGCCGACTGTATAATATCAAGGAAGGACTTGAAGTCTCTAAGCATTGAAGCGTTACCAAACAGTATAACAGAATACTGCTTAAAAGTAAGTATCAAATTCCAAACAGAATCAAGCTTCATAAATTCTTGCATCTCAGGAGGCGATCTTTTTTCACCAGACATAACATTTGCCAATAAATTACCCCCAAACAATGAAATAGATTCAGAGCATGCTACGTATTGAACCATGGAAAAGGCTGAATCAAAGTGTTTCACAGAGGAGTAAGAACGGCACATCATGGATTCGTACAATCCAAGAAGCGCCAGTCCCTTGATATTCAAAGCGGAAGGCTGGGAACGTATTACGGGCAAAAGGGAATAAGCTTTCTTAAGCGAAAAAGATCCCAGCCCAATAAGAGGATGATCCATGGCACTTTCTGTTATTAAGCAAGCCAAGGCATAGAAGCAATAAGCGAAAAAGCAAGGGAAGCCAAGTGAGCTCTTATCAGAATCTAGCTCTAAAAAAGCCTTCAAAAACTCCATTCTGGAAGTCGACTCGCTTATCAAAAATTCTCTGAGATCAGAATTATCAAATAATTTTTCCGTTGCAAAAAATTCATAATCTCCACGTACTGTTAACGGCGGACTAAGCTCCTCAACAGAGCAAATATCTTTCTTTTGAGTGCGAGACGAGCCGCAGCAACAGTTCTTCAAGTCGGCCTCCAAAGTGTCGACTCTTTTAACAAAATCGGATATTTTAGTAGCTGTCTTTAAAAGCCTTTCTAATTGAAGGGTGCGATTTTCTAAAGCTGCATAATGAGACCTCAACCTCTAAATATAAAAACTAAATTAATTTTTTGCAAAAGAAAACAAAAACAATCTTTTCCTTTGTAAATATTGCTGACGTAAAAAAGCAAGCTAAGAGAGGATATATATAAGATTCTATAAAATATAGAAAAAAGAATAAATAAACTCTCTACAGCTTACACGTTTTTGGCTAGGCTGAACAGCTTCATCAGTGACATTGGACATTTTACTATAATGCTTTCAACTCGGAGCTAAAATTAAGAGAACTTGTACGCTAAGCTTAAGAGCTTTTGTTTTAAAAAAATCAGCTGTATAAGTAGAACACTAACTATGCCCGCCTTTGGCCACAACTACATCAGGTATTGTTTTAATATTAATCTACATCTAAAACATGCAATGATTTAGTCACATAGGCCGACTGGTAATTGTGTGATAAAAGTACCGCTTATTATCTAAAAAAATAATATGCAGATTACTCTCACGGAGGGGATCATGGGTCAACTGATCAGCTCCAAGACGTCACTTTGCTATTTGGCAGTCGAATGATTTGAGCAATTTAAAACATTACCTTACCAAATTGCTTTAGTCGAATCTACTTAAAACTCTAACACTGATACACTGACAGAACGCACAGCCTAAACCGGTGGGTCTAGATGCATGAAATTTTGCAACTACAATAAGTCATTTTAAATTTAGTGATTTTATTGGTCAGCCCATGCTAAATTTACTGATCGCCATCACCAATAATTTATTTTTAGTTTAATTGATTTTATTGGTCAATCTATACAAGAATAATAGACATCTATAATAATTTAAGCTCATTATATATAAAATAATGGTAATCTTTATATCATTTCAGCTGAGCAATTTTGTTGATATTTGGCCACTTTAATAGGCTAAATGATTTTAGGTAAGTGGATGGTAATTTAATCAATTTGTTAGGACATTGGTTTTAGTAAGTGGTTGGTGGTTATTTAATTCATTCAATAGGGTCACTAGTTTTTGCAAACAGTTGGTGATTAGTTGGTGATGGATTCAATTATTTTGGCTGAGTATTTATAGTTTTTGGCTGATTCAACAGATTCAATGGTTTTACTATGTAGTTTGGTGTTTACTTAGTTGTCAATGGTTTAATTGCTATAAACCTATTATTGTAAATATTACACCTGCTACATTGGAAACTCTGTTAGTGTGTCAGGCTAAACAGTATGATAACTGCTGGCTCTTCCTATTTCAACTTCATGAGCTACTCTTCACTATAAGTCTGAAAGGTAACCTACCAACCCAGCAGAACAACTTCACCTTGGTACAATTAACCCTTTAGTAGGTATACAGCAACTCATATCACCCAATTTAATTGAGGGCTCCCTTGGGGTTAATCCCTATGTCGCGATTCTGATATGACTGGACGATAGCCCCAGTCGTCATGGCGAAATGAATAGGAATCCGCCGGAATCGAACTGGTCATGGTAATCGAAGCTGCGAATTGAGGCGATATTGGGTTATTGGGAAATCGCCTTAAATTAGACGATTATGAATTCAACAAATAAAGAATTGACGGAGCCAATAAGATATGGCGAATTAAATTACTAATCCATACAAGTTGTAGCATCCGAAGCCGCTACAATATATAGGCAAGACAAGATGATCAAGAGGAGTTGTTATTAGATAGGTTGAAGGTTAGCGGACTTAGAAAAAGCCGCTATATTATTAAGACTAAATAAAGTAGCGGGAGCTAGTGCTCCATATTATTCTGTAAATTTATTTTGTTAAAAGGGCAACGATCGTCATATCGTTGTTCCTACTTGCTCAGTGGGTTGGACCCTGTGCAAATCCGTCGGCGTATCTCTTGGATATCGCCAATTTTACAACAATGGTGCTCACTACAGGGGCCCCATTGAACAATTACAATATGATAAAAACTCAGTTGCCAGCCATGTTGCCTCAAGTTGCCTATATGGAGCTGAAACTGGCATTGGATGCTGTGCTCAAAAAACAAGATGAGCTGCTCCAGGAGGTCTACTGCAATAAGCTGCCCCCATTTGATCATGATGGTAATATTTATGGGTACTTTAAGCAATTTGAGATTGCAACTGAAGGAGTCTCAGATCAATGAAGAGCAAAACTGTTGATTTCTTCCTTGGATGTCGGAAGTGCTGACCAAGTCATCTGTTATCTTCCAAGCAGCTCCCTTATATATCAAGAAGTCAAAGCCACAGTGCTGCGGTTGTTTGGTGGAACCGCGAAGATGTCGCAGCGGAAGGCTGAATTTTTAACCATTAAGTTTCAGCAGGATAAAACCCTTACTGCATTTGCTAAGTGATTTATGGTGGAAGCTCACGTGTTAATTGGGGCTAGAGTTTTATCCAAAGCAGAAGTGTATATTGCTATGACTTCTGCTGTGAAGCCATACCATGAGTTACATAATGTTATGGCCACCCTGTTGGATGAAGATGTACCTTTGCTTAAACTTGTTCAGTTTTTGCACCGTATCTCAGCCAAATTCCCTCCACCTAATGCCGAGTGGAGTCCTTCTGCTGCAACAGCTGAATCATCATATTTGGGGAACACTGGCAGTCCAGTGCAGAATTCATCAGGTTATCATCAGCAGTTAAATGTCTGACCTATTCTTGCTTATCATCCCTGGGCCAACTATCGCCCTAGACCTGTATATGCTGATCACTCCCAGTTTAACTATCATTATGGTTTGTATCACATTAATCAGGGATGTGAGCCCTATGGGGTTAGTTGTTTTAAATGCAGTCATAAGGGGCATCTGGCACAATGGTACCCTAATCAACTGGTCTCTTGTGTATGGCCAGAACAATACAATCAGGGAAAAGTCAGAGCGGAGTAGAGAAGGGACTCTCTATCTCCACTATACCAAACCAAGATATCCCACCTAAACCCAATGTAGATTGTTTAGTGGAAGTTTCCTTGCATAATGAGTCAGATTTATATCAGCAGCCAGTTGGAGGGGTGAATACTTTGACACAAGTGCAGTCTGCGGTTATGGCAGAAGAGGGTCTCAGTTGCAGGCTGAGCCATATGCTTGCCAGATGTTTGACCAAGTTTCATCTGAAAAGTTGGACCCCACCTCTGATGCCTCTTTCTTACAAGCGGTAAGCATTCTCATCCAGTCAACACTATTATCATGCAATCCCCCAGCATTGGTGAGGGGATTATAGGTTTTCTTGAAAACAGAGATGCCATAAATATCTATGTTATAAACAGTCAAGATGCATCTTAGTCTGAATGTACTTACTGTGACTGGTTGTAGATAAAACCCATGTTCGTGCCATCATAGATACAGGTGCCCCTGTCAATATAGTCTCCACCAAGTTGGTGGCCAAATTATTTTTAAAACCAGATGTGGACCATTGGGTGGTATATGGAAATGCTGGAGTGGATAACACAGTCTCTGAGGGAGGGGGGGGGGGGGGGGGGGTATACAGCGCGCTTCCATTGTGGTTTGGGTCTATTGTAGTGGTAGCCCCGGCTATAGTGTTACCAAATAGCCATTATGATCTGCTGATTGGAACTGCCTTCTTGCAATACTATAGGACTGTTATCAATATGAAAAATGAGACATTTGAAATATCAGGTCATCAAATCCCAAATTACTTTACCTCTAGAGGAGTACCAAATGACCCAGTGCATATGGAGAATATTAATCTAGCTTATAGTGATGGAGTCATTCCAGTGCGCTACCATTGGTTAAAGTGCAAAACCCAAGCCCTTCCTCAACAGATATATGAATATCAAGGGCTGCCGCTCAGAGCTGCCAGACCTATATCTATTCCATCGGGGCATCAAGTTATAGTGAACACTGACTTGGTAATTAAAATTCCAAATGGACTCTATGGGGAGGTCATTGGACCATATCAGCAATCACAGCTTGAGCCCTACATGGCTCCAGGTATTATTTTACCAGGTCAGGAGAGATCAAAGTTTTGCTCATAAATCTACAAATGGTTTCACTGCAAACCGGCTGCCACCAAATAGTGGCATATTTAAATTTAATCCCTGTTGAGGAGGTTCATTCAGTTCATGACTTTGGGTCAATAGAGGAATTTGGTCTGCCATCCTCACCGCAGCTTAGTGTAATGGTGGTTGCTTCAAGTAATGAATTAATGGGGCTGTCAGAATCACAGAAGGGTAGGGCAATTGCTTTATTTCAAAAATATAAAGAATTTTTGCTGTCTATAACCATGATTTAGGGTGTACTTGGGGGTGGTCCATCGATTGGACACCAGCAATCATCCTCCAATAAGGTATTGGATGATACTCCATTCTTGGGCAGCGGAAGATGCGGTTACTGAGGAAATTGACAAGTTATTACAACAAGGGATGCTTGAGCCATCCAAGAGCCCATGGGCTTTGCCTGTTCTTATTGTAAAAAAGAAGGATGGCACCAACTGCATAGTAATAGACTACTGGAAGCTCAACAGCATCACTAAAAAGGACTCCTATCCCTTACCATGGATTGATGATGCTTTAGATCAGCTAGGGGGAGCTCGTTTCTTCTCAGCTATGGACCTGATCTCAGGTTACTGGCGAATCAAGTTGCCACCGGTGGAGCAGGAGAAGTGTGCTGTAATCATATCCAAAGGGCTTTTCCAACCAACCTGGATGCCACAAGGGTTGTGTAACACCCCAGCTACATTCCAGCGGGCGATGGACACTATTCTTGGGGACCTAAAATTGTCATGTGTTCTTGTATACCTTGATGATATTAATGTTTTCTCCTGAACTTTCTCCAAATATCTCGACCATTTAGAAGCTGTATTCTTCCAGCTTGCTGAGGCCAACATCAAGATAAAACCCCAGAAATGCCACTTCTTTAAGGACCAGCTGGAGTTCCTGAGATTTGTGGTTGATGCCATAGGGCTGAGACCTCAACCAGCCAAAGTGGAAGCCATTTAGAAAATGACTCTACCCAACAGTAAGAGAGATATACAGGTCTTTTTGGGAATGGTCAGATATTACCGGCGGTTCATCCCTAATTTCAGCTGTATTGGGGGCCCACTATTTGAGTTATTAAGGAAAGACACCACTTTTGAATGGATGGAATGTCAGCAAGACGCTTTTGATATGCTTCATACTGCACTGATCAGCATGCCAGTGTTACATTATCCTAATTTTGAAAAAGAATTTATTGTTCAGATGGATGCATCCCTTTCTGCTGTAGGGGCAGTCCTATCCCAAAAAGATGAGGAAGGAGAAGAACACCCCATAACATATTGCAGTTGTAGCTTGAACAGTCATGAGCGCAACTATACCATCACTGAGTGGGAGTGCTCAGCGATGAACTATTCCTATAAGCAATTCCAGGTGTATCTGCATGGAGTGAAATTCAAAACTGTAACGGATCATGCCTCACTACGCTGGTTACAAAATCTGAAAGAACCAGAAGGGAGCCTGGCTCGATGGGCTCTTAAATTGCAAGCATACAACTTCAAAATTCTTCATTGACCTGGAGTAAAACACCGGAATGCTGATTGTTTATCAAGATTGCCAACAATTGCAGTTACAGCTGATGTAAGTGATATAATATTTGACAAAATGATCTGCGGAAAATATGATGATGAACTGCCCCAAGTGATCAAAGCGTTAAACAAAATGAGAGCGAATACCTTCCAACGGAATGGGGAACTATATAAGTGGATCAGTGATTCCACGGTGAATTTTCCACGACCCTCAGCCCAGTCAGGAATTATTATGAGCACTCACAAGGCAGTCAGACATGGAGGTGCGTATGACAATGGAGTTGTTGCGCCCTCAGTACTATTGGGAAAGCATGAACTTTGATGTGCTTGAAACCATTTCCTGTTGCCATCAGTGCCAAGTGGAGAAGCCATTCCACCGTAATACTTCATATCAGGTAGTGAAACCACACTTTTCTTGGCATACTGTGTCCTTGGATGTTGTTGGTCACTTACCAACAGGAGCTAACCAGTGCAAGTATATCCTTGTGGCCATCGACCATTTGACTTGGTGGGTCAAAGCAAGGGCAATACGAGATTTAAGGCAGTTACAGTGGCCAAGTTCATGATGAAGTGTCTTATTCAGTGACATGGATGCCCTCAGTTTATTCTCACTGACAATGGAACTAACTTCACCTCGCACATCCTCCCCAAACTGAATGAGCTCATGGGAATTCGTGGGGTTCTAATGACCCCATACCACTCCAAATCTAATGGAATGGTTGAATGAGTGAATGGGACTCTGGTTAATATCCTACGCAAATTAGTAATGGATTGACCATTTGATTGACCTCCTTTCTTTCCACTGCTATGTTCACTTATAACATCAGTTACCAATCTGCCACGGGGAAAAGCCCATTCCAACTACTTTACGTCTGACACCCAGCTCTTCTGGCATTACTTTATTCATGTGTAGAAGGCACCGGCAGAATAGAACCCCACCATTATTTGACTAACCTTGCAAACATTCTGATCAAATTGCAGAATGAATCATATTCCTTCAGCTTAGCGAAAAAGATTAGGACTCAGGATGCTGATCAAGTACGTTGTAGCTGGTTGGCGCAGTTCAAGAAGGAGATATGGTTCTCTTCCATGACCAACATGGGTTTGGCCAAAAACACAAGTTGGCCAGCATCTGGATTGGGCCATTTGAAGTTATTGAAAAGACAGGTGTGGATGCATATACTATCAAGGACCCCACTAGCAGTTGAATCATCAACTGAGTACATGCCAAGTTCCTCCATGTGTATAAGCAATAGAAGCCTTATCATCCAGTCAAAGGGGGGGTAATGTCACAATTCTGATATGATTGGATGATAGCCCCAGTTGTCATGGCGAAATGAATAGTAATCCACCTGAATTGAACTTGTCATTGTAATTGAAGCTGTGAATTGAGGCAATATTAGGTTATTTGGAAATCGGCTTAAATTAGACAATTATGAAATTAACAAATGAAGAATTGATGGAGCCAATAAGATATGGTGAATTAAATCACTAATCCATACAAGTTGTAGCATCCGAAGTTGTTACAATATATTGGCAAGATGAGATGATCAAGAGGGGTTGTTATTATATAGGTTGAAGGTCTCAGACTTAGAAAAAGCCACTATATTATTAAGACTAAATAAAGAAGTAGCGGTGTAACAATTGACAATAATTACATGAATCTCATAAGTAAGGATTATGAGATTTGTGTGTGTCAATAGTTACATTTCCATTATTCTGATTAGGATTTTTCTATTTGGGTCAATAATGAAATAAAATTTAAAATAAATAATTTATTTGATTGGCTGTCATTCTGAAGTTCCCCTCCAATTCTCCGTTGAGTTGCCTGGATGCCATCTATTCCAGAGGCTTTTGCACTCCTCATTACCTCTAATTCATTAAGCCTTTTTGGTAGTATTTCAATCTGAGATCAGCGCCAATGGACCTCATTATTGAAATTCTATTCCAACTTCGAGTCTACCCAAATAAAGGCTGCTATTCGCTTGATCCATTTTATTTAATTTTATTTATTTAAAATAAGGATTGGGAGTGCTGATGGCAGTGAGATGAGGAGGAGAGGAAGGGGGTGGACGCTCTGGGATCCTCTTGAGAGTGGCCTTACCCTGGTGAGAGGGGAAGGAGCCAGAGTAGCCTGAGGCATCAGAGGCCGGTTGGCTGTACCTCATCTGGGTAACCCTGAGGTGACAGAGGCCAAAGGGACGCACCTTGGCCCGGGGGCCCAAGGCGACAGAGGCTGGTGCACTGCACCTCAGCCTGGTATGCCTGGCAAGGCCGTCCATTTGGACAGGACCATTCAGAGTCAGTACAGCCATATATGGGGGTGGATGTTAGGGCCGGTGGCAGGCTGGGCCTTGGGAGCCCAGTTTGTTACATTATTTCAATACTCACCTTTTCTTTGGCGGGCTGTGGTTACCAGCCATCCTGCAAGATGGGCCACGGTCAATGTCCCAAGCATCGGCATGCTCCATCAATCCTTTTTGTGGGTTTTGTGGGGCCTTCCCATGAAGGGGATGGGGAGCTTGGGGGGTGGGCTGGAAAAGCTGGCAGTTGATGGCCTCTTATGCCACCAGGAGACCTCCAGAGAACCTGTTGATTTGATCTGGGGACTCTGGACTTCCAGTCAATACCACCAAGTTGCTCACAGAAAAAGGTCCTCTGTTGGCTTGGTCGTTGGTCGCTGCTTTCCTGCTCTGCCAGTTCAGGTTGGGATCCGCCAGGTTTTTACAAAGGGTAATGTAACTATTGATGATCATTACATGAATCTCATAAGGTGGGGATTATGAGATTCATGTGTGTCAATAGTTGCATTTCCTTATTCCTATCAGGATTTTCCTATTCAGGTCAATAATGGAATAAAATTTAAAATAAATATTTATTTGATTGGCTGTCATTCTGAGGTTCCCCTCCAATTCTCCATCAAGTTGCCTGGATGCCATCAATTCCGGAGGCTTTTGCGCTCCTCATTACCTCCAATTCATTAAGCCTTTTTGGTAGTATTTTAATCTGAGATCAGCCCCAATGGACCTCAGTATTTAAATTCTATTCCAACTTCGAGTCTACCCAAATAAAGGCTGCTATTCACTTGATCCGTTTTATTTAATTTTATTTATTTAAAATAAGGATTGGGGGTGAAGATGGCAGTGCGATAAGGAGGAGAGGAAGGGGTGGACGCTCTGGGATCCTCTTGAGAGTGGCCTTGCCCTGGTGAGAGGGGAAGGAGCCAGAGTAGCCTGAGGCATCAGAGGCCAGTTGGCCGCACCTCAGCTGGGTAACCCCAAGGCGACAGAGGCCTTAGGATGCACCTCAGCCCGGGGGCCCAAGGTGACAGAGGCTGGTGCACCGCACCTTGGCCTGGTATGCCCAGCAAGGCTGTCCATTTGGACAGGACCATTTGGAGTCGATATATACATATATGGGGGTGGATGTTAGGGCGGTGGCAGGCTAGGCCTTGGGAGCCCAGTTCATTACAAGCGGGAGCTAGTGCTCCATATTATTTTGTAAGTTTATTTTGTGTTAAAAGGGCAATGATCATCATATAATTGTTAATACTTGCTCAGTGGGTTGGACCCTGTGCAAATCCATCAGCGTATCTCTTGGATATCACCAATTCTACAAAGTAACTATTAGTTTACTTGTTGTGGCAGCCAGTTGGTTAAATTTCTGTGAGGCTTTCTTGTAGCTCCAGGTATTAGATTAGTAGCACCAACCACCCCTAGGTGTACTCACCCAGCACCTAACCTTGGGATCTTCAGCCTACCCTTACAGATATAGCAAAATATTATAATCATAAAAGGTATTTGAAAGAATTTTATATGAGGGAATTTAAGTTATTTATACTTAGGTGACTTTATTGGTAGTCTAATGACCACCTATCAACAGTCATCAGCATTTATCACTGGCAAATTATCCTTAATATTAGCACTTCTAATGATAGCCATTCACTCAAAATAACTACAATCCACTGTAAAATATTATTATGTTTCATCCTCAATCAATCATTAGTTAATCATGAATAGATTATTATTATATACTAATATTATATATCATCAGCATTAGTCACCAGTATCCAGAATCCTAGGTGATGGAAGCATTGTCACTTTCTCTTATATCAGAACTCTCATCATTCAAATCCAGCAATATGATCATCCTCAGCATCAGTTGCTAGTTATTCCCAGGTAATTGATTAGATCATCTTTAGCATTTTTATTGCCAGTGGTCTCAAAAACTCTAATTAATTAGCAATATGATATAAATCTATGTTAATTAAATAAAAATATAGATATACTTGGCTCTAGTCACCGGTGTCAAATTGCTGCTAATTAGTATAATTGGGCATAATCCTAATTATAAATTTCTGGTAATCAAAATATTATTAAACTATTGGGAATCATCCCTGACACTTTGAGATAGCTCAATACAACTGAATGAGGAGCCCAACTTGGTACCTTAATATCATCAAAAATAAGCTATCAGCAATCGCCCCTCAACTGATTGAGACCCTAGATTTGGATACTATGCGAGGAATCCATCTGGTTAAAATACCAACACTATCAATATCCATCTACCAAAATATAAATATTAAAATGATCATATATATCATCTGTAAATAATACTCATGTAACACTGAGTAATTCATCTAGCAATTATGTGATAGTCTTAGTCCCTTTGAATACACATACCACTTAATAAAACTCTAAGACTGATTGACTGACAGACAATGCACAGCTTAAACTGGTGGGTTTATAAGCATAAAATTTTACACAGGAGTTCCTTATATAACATAGGTGTTAGGCGAACAGCAAGTAAGAATTAGACTGGCCTGCCAGCCAGGGTGCCAGAGCACCCGAATGGCAAACCAAAATGCTCAAGGCACTGCTGCTGATATGACGAATATGGAACCAGAAAGGAGTTCCACCAATCTCTACCAATGAGCCAGTATTCCATATAGACACAAGATAATGTACCAGATGCACATGGCCGTTAACCCTGAGGGGTACAAGAGCATTGGTGGATAAGGCGGATTAATTTTCAACATATAAAGACTAAATTTTGAGGAAGGTTTTTTAATGGAAAATTTAAGGAAGAAAAATTGACCAACAAATATCTCAGTCAATGCGACTGATTAAGTAGTTATTGATTTGGAGGGAAAACAAGCCAGGATCAGGTCCCACAAATTCGACCTAACAGGCGAATTATTTGGGAATGGATGGGTTAGTTCCCTGGGAACCAACATCGAAAAATTCAGCAGAGGACTAAGTTGCTGTCAGTTTGACCTCAAACGTCTGAGCCGAGGCTCAGCTACGTTTCTGATGGTTGGCGCGATGGCATTTGGCCTGACAAGCAGCGGGAATCCCCCAAGACCACCCCACATAGGGGTGGGCCCATTTGGTTAAAATGGGTTTAGGATGCCCAACCTGCCCATGCTCAGTCACTGGGCTGTTCATTCAGTCAGTGGCATTGCATCAGGAGCAACGCCCAATTTGCCATCAGGAAGCTTCAAAACCTCATCAATGGTGTCCGATGCTATTACCTGCCCATTGGGGGTGATGCCTGACGGATTTAGGAGGGGGGAGATTTTTCTGATCCTCATGTTAACTGAATCACAACTGTCAGGCATTCCAGCCAATAGATCAATCTTCCTACCTTTTCAACCATTTGAAATCTGAGTATCAGGCTGATTACCGCTCAAATTATTTGCAATTAATTTCATTTTGGCGATCTTGGCGCAGATTTCACTGATTCCTCATAGCAGTTCTGCTGAGGAGAGTGTGGGTACTAGAAGCAGGATCCAAAGTGGAAGGGCTGTTACCCAGCGCTCATCTACCATGTGAGTGAGATTGCCCCTGAGTAACGAGGGGTATGGTCATCATCTTCAGTACCTTCTTGCTCAGGAATGGGAAAATGGCCCGATTGATGCCCAGAGGATGTTCCCTGGGACTTACAGTAGGTGAGCACTAAGAGAGAATTTTTGAAAAGTTTTCCCTAAGGGGTTAGTGGATGAGAAAGCTGTATTTAAAGTTTGTCATTTTTTATGCTAGAAATATGGAAATTGAGTTTAGAATTCTGCTATCAAATAAAGGCAATTGTATCAGTGTTTTTGGAAATTAATCTCCTAAGAGGGTGTAAGGGTCTTGGCTCCAATTGTTAATCTGGATAGGGTCATGCACCCCTTTAGAGCCAAAAAGTTAACTCCTAGGCCTTGCCTCACCCAAATCTCTGGCCTATTGCTTACCCTGGATGAGAGATGGCGGCTGCTGCCCCACTGTTTGCCACATGCCTCTTCCACACTTCTCCCCAACTCAAACCCATCCTAGTGTAAGTCCTGGGGTGTGTCCCCTATGCGTAGATCAGACCCTTTTTCCGTTTCTGAGTAAGAAGGTACCAAAGAGAGTGGCAGTACCCCTTGTCACCCAGGGTGACCTCGCCCATGTGGTAGACAAGCCTTGGGTAACAGCCCTACCTCTTCAAATTCCTCCCCTGGTGCCCACCTTCACCTCAGCAGAACTGGTACACTTGATTGGGAAAATTTGTGCCAAGATTGTCAAAATGAAGTATTTCAGTCTGAAATAAAGTGGGAACATGCCCAATGATTGGATCCCACATAGTTGAAAAGGGGCGAAGATTGATCTATTGGCCAGAATCGCTGAAGGTTTCAATTCATCTAACACCATGGTTGCAAGAATTAACCCCCTCCCAAAATCTTCAGGGATGATCCTAAACATGCAGATAGTAGCATCGGACATCATTGATGAGGGTCTAAAGCTCACTGCTGGCAAATTGGGCGTTGCAGCTGACACAACTCTTTTGACCAAATGAACAGCCCAGCGACCGGGCACAGGTGGTTTGGGCATCCCAAACCCATTTCCAACCAATTGGGACTGCCCCTATGTGGGGTGGCCTTGGGGGATTCCCGCTGCTCATCAGGCTAAATGCTGTTGCACCAACCATCATAAACATAGTCAAGCCTCAGTTTGGGCGTTCAAGGTCAAACTGAAAGTGACTTGGTCTGCCACCAAATCCTTTGATGTCGGTTCTCAGTGAACTTATCTGCCCCCATTCCCAAAAAATTCGCCAGTTAGGTTGAAATTGAGGGTCTTAATCTCAGCTTATTCCCACATCAATCGACCACTATTTAATCAGTCACATTGCACTGAGAAATTTTTGGTCAATTTTCTTCCTTTTCCTTATAATAAAATTTTGCCTCCCAAATATATCAATTTTATTTTATTGATATCCTTCTGGCTGCATTGCCGATGGCTTTTCTCTGGTGGCCTTTGGCCTGTATACGGATGGGCATTACCAGTACTAATGGTCACTATGGCCCTCACTATCATCAACGGGATTCAGCAAGCTAGATACTTCTGGCAATTTAACCCTGTCATTATGAACTTTCGCCAACAATACACTGGAATCTTGTGGCCATACATCCACCATCTCCAGGCAAGGATCTGCCCCTTGTCTCCCCTGTTGACTTAACCCTGACTACCAGTGACTTTATTGAAACCATACATGTGGTACCACCCCCTGCAATGAGACCCCCAGGGTCTGGGGCGGCCACAATTTGGTTCATTCTCAGTTTGCTCTTTACCGTTGTCCTCCACAAACGAATTATTATCTCTCAATGCCCAGCTCCATACAACGTCATTCAGGCGGCAATGCCTCTGGCATTCTGGCTTGCTTTTTGGGTGCTCACGCATCCTAGCTGGCAGGCCAGTCTAAACTTCTTTTGCCGTTTCCATGACATCTAGTATCAAAATCTGTAAGTTTTTATTTAAAAATAATAAGCAGCTTTTTAAAGACGGAGAACTCAGAAGCACCACACCACAGTCCCCATTCCCTGCCCCAACTGGTAGTTCACCAGAAGTTAATCTGAGAGAGGATAACTTACTTAGAAAGAAATTTTTGAGCAAAAAGTTGAAAAGAAAGGGTCAAAAATGGGGATAAACCTGACACTCCATTCCAAATTTAAAAAATGCAAATTTGAACATTTGTAAATTGAGAAATTGTCCAAAGAATAGCCTGAAAAACTCAGTTGCTACTATTGAGGCAAAATAAGGGATTGAATCCATTAATAATGGATTTGAAAATGGGAATCATTTCCCCTATTTTTTTAGTACTAGATGGTCCCAACATCATTTCCCCTATTGTAATTCAGCTTAGTAGCTCTTTATCCACCCTTTTCCCCTATATACCCACCACCCTTGTAATGATAGGGTGTTGGGCTATTCTTTTATCTTATTTTACTTATTAGTTTTATTAATTTATTATTTGTAAAACTGTATAATTAGTATAATTGATATTAAATGGCTTATAAATATTCACTGGGTTGGAGCCTGTCCAACACCCCTCCAACGAGCCCATACAGAGCTCTGTAAACCTGCAGTGCCTTTTGGACTGTGGTTAACCTTGTGGGTCTTGGCATACCCACAAAGGAAACCAGGTTTTTCTATTGCACTCTGGGTTCCTAACATCATAACCCAACCTAAAAATATAAATATTCAGTTGTTGGTTTAAAACCTTTTGACTTTGAATGACTCTGCCATCAATCAAAGTTTACTTTCCCTCTCAAGAGTGCTCCTTAGCTTTTGTCCGCAGAATAATCTTGTTACAATCATATAGCAGGTCCTATTAGCTTGGGTGGCACAACCCACAAACCCTTTGTTGCTTTCACCTCACTGTAAACAGCCAGAGTATGAGGCTCTCCCTAGTTTGCTCACGTTAAGCTACAGCCAGGTGTTGAAATTTGAACAAGGGAGAAACAATTTGAAAAAGAGGTGAATTTTATGAGGAGAGGGTGAACCCCACACTCTCGACTATTGCACCAATTGCCCCTGAAAATGCAAAAAGTGTGATAGAATACAAGAATATGCAGTTACACACTCACAACATGGACCTAGTTTATCACACTAAGGCCTGCGATATTCCTCTCAGGGGTCTGAAGGAGCTATATTAGTTCATTTGGACCAGTTTCAACCTGAGTTATTTCCCCCACCCTGTGATATTTCAAATGACCCTTTGGGTATAGTTGCAATCCCCATAAACCCTGAAGCCCCAGCTATCAATACCTACCTCATTGCACTTGTCAATAAGGTGGAGTAGAAGCTTCGTGTGGATCCTTTTTTGGGAATCTTTCAAAAGTGCGGCCCTTATCTGACCCTGATGACCCTGAGTTTGCATTTTGTCTTATGCCCGGGCTGCTGCTATGCCCACACAATTCATCAACAGGTTCACCAAGGTGCGCAAACCCTTTAAGGTTAACAAGTTTTGTTTGAACCTTTGCTCTATTGATGAGTGAAAAAAATTGATTGTGCTTAATTTATTATTCCCCATTAATATTTCAGTAGGACAACGCAAGGTAATATTAACTGCCTTGGTAGACACTGGAGCCATAGGGATCTTCATTGATCTTAATGTGGCGCAAGCTTTGGATCTTGCCGTTACTCCAGGTTCCACAGTTTTGGGGCATCTCAGATCCCTATGCTCACACTACCTCTTTGTAAACCATTGCGCTTTGTTGCCCAAAAATATGAATTTGTAGCCCACTTTTCAGAGATCCCATAATTGCTTTACACAGTGATTTTAGGGGTAGGATGGTGGCGCCGCCAGTCAGTGAGTATTGACTTGGAGCGGAAATACTAGCATTCTCCTCCAACACTTGCTCAAGGGAAATCGCCCTTCTTCCCACTTTAGCAACAGGAAACACAGTAGCAGCAACTGTAGAGTAATAATCTATGGATAGTGTACCTGAGCTGCCTACTTTGCCCCTCATCTGCGCTCCATTCAAGTCAGTTTTTGATGTGGAAGGGGCCAATAAGCTTCCCAGTCACTCATAATTTGATCTGAGTTTCCAGTTAACAGTGAACCTGATCAAAATCAACTACCCACTATATCCCTAAACAGCCGAAGAAGATCAGGATTTAATTACATGGATTGATGACATGGTGATGAAGGGGTGGATGGTCAAAAATGCTCTCCTGTGTCTTCTCGTGTGATATTCTCCCAGAAGCCAGATAGTGCTTTGAGACCATGTGCTGATTACAGACACTTGATTATGTGACAGTTTCTGATCCCTACCCTTTGCACTTGGAGGCAGCGATTTCACAGGAAATTTCTAAAGCTAAGGTGCTCTCTAAACTTGATCTAATAAACGCTTTCCATCATGTGTGTGTCAAGTCTGTCCAGGAGTGGCTGACTGCAATTTGCACCCAGTATAGCATTTACCAGTCTAAAGTTATGCCCTTTGGTCTGAAAAATGCCCCAGCAGTTTTCCTGCGCCAAATAGATGACACCTTGGGGGATCTCAAATTCTCATATGCGATTGTTTACATAGATGAAATCTTGATTCACTCACCCAATACTGAACAACTTGGCAAAAATTGGTAGCAGTGGCTGCAGACCTTCAAAAAGCTGGTCTGGCTGCTAAGCTATCCAATTGCAAGTTCTTTAAGGACGAATTCCAATTCCTGGAAAGCCTGATTTAAAAGATGATCATGCATCATGCCTTCTAAGATGGATGCCATTTGCGCATGGCCTACCCTGTGACACAGAAACAACTGTGGAGTTTCCTGAGATCTGTTAGATTTCTTAAAAAATTTCAACAGTTATTTCAGAGCTGACCCTACCTCTTCACCCTCTCACAGGTAACAACGACTTATTTGTTTTGAATCCAGAATGCCAACAGGAATTTGAAGCAATATAGGAGGTTTTCACTAGTACCCATTCTTCGCCATGCTGATGAAGATAACCTATATATTGTATCATTTGATGCCTCTGGCATTGAAATGGAGGCTGTACTTTTTCAGGAACATGAGGGACGTAAACATTCTGTAGCTTACTTCTCAAGAAAGTTCAGCGCCACAGAGAGATTGGGCCATTTATGATAAAAAATTGGCGACAGTTTCTTGGTCCCTCATTCATTGGAAGTACCTGCTACGGGGGCCAATCAAACTTTGGTTGTGCGCTCAGACCACACATCGTTCACTTATTATCAAAAACCTTAGAAGCTGGCTCACAGCAGATTAGAACTCATCGTGACCTTTTGAGCTTTAATTTCAAGTATGAGTTTAACAAAAGAGCCGCCAATATTTTACTTGATATCTTGAGCCACGCACCCCTAATGGGCCCCACTTTAGATATAGACTCAGAATTAGTCACAGTGATCCCCCTGAACAAGACATTGCCCCGCCATCTCCAACCATTGCTGTGCTTACGTCCTCCATCTCAACCCCCAATCCCAAACCCAAATCCAAACTAAAAATAAAATCAAAGCCAAAGCCAAATTACGTAGGCCTACATCCCTCAGCATCCCTGATACTTCTTTGGAGCTGGTCGCCCCTGTCAATGAAGGTCCTTCCCTGGACGCTAATATCCCTGATACTCCATCTGAATCAGCGTTTGACGTTACTATGTCTGATCCAGTCCAGGTATCTCTTGTAAATGAAGGTTCTCTCCTAAATGCTTTTTGACATCCTAGTCTAATGATACTGAAGGATAAGACATCCTGGCATAGATTGACGCTGACAAAGCCTCTTCTTGATGATAGTCCCAAAAGGATAGGGTAATATTTTCGCGATAAGGTATGGGTTCCCTCTGAGATGCGTTCCCATGTCATAAGGGAACTTCATGGTCCACCAACCATGGGGCATCTTGGCGCTAAAAATGATCAATCTAATCAAGAGAGGGTATGATTGAAATAGGCTGACAAAGGAGGTTCCCACCTATATTGAGCAATGCTTGATCTGCGCTAGGTCCAATTTAGATAGGACAGGGCGGAATGGCCTCCTCCATCCTCTTCAACAAGCATCAGGACCATGGACGTCACTGTTAGTGAACTTTATTGTAAGCATACCCAACTCCCATGGGTATGACTTTCTCATAGTAGTGGTAGATCGCTTTAAAATATGCTATCTTTATCCACTGTATGAAAACCACTACAGCTGAGGACATGGCACGGTTGTTTGTGGCACATGTGTTTGCTCTGTTTAAGGTTCTCCAGGAAGTGATCAACGATAGATAACCTCAGTTTACCTACCAATTCTGTGAGGTTTTGTGTGAAATGGTGAAGATTAAGCCATGTAAATCTTCAGCATATTACACCCAATCAGATGGCCAAACGGAGAGCACTAATCAGTCCTTAGAGAAGTACCTGCGATGCTATGTGACTGCTTCTCAGGATACATGTGCAGCGGACTCCCTATGGCCCAATTCGCTTACAACAACTCCCTTTATGCATCAACGGGGTGTCACCTTTATATGCTAATTTGGGGTAAAGCCATTCGTTCAGTAAAGGCCACAAGCGCGAAGTAACATTCCATCTGCCAATCTCTTTATCACCCACATCTGGAAGGTGCATCAACAGGTTCAGAGCCATCTTACAAAAATCCACCAATGATGCCAAGCTATTTGCAGACAAGAAATGACAGGAGCATCTTAACTATCAAAAAGATGATTTGGTTATGGTAGGAATCAAGAATTTTCGCCTCAAGGTGCCATGTCATAAGTTAGCTTGCAAGCGCACAAGGCCATTCCCCATTTCCCAGGAGTTAAACAATGTATCCTTCTGCGTGTTACTTTTCCCGCATTGGAGGATTCACAACTCCTTTCGCGCCTCCTCCTTATCACCGTTTAAAGGACAGAAGCATGTGGAGGTGAAGGCCATCATGGTTGATGGTGCTCCAGAGTTGGGTTAGAGCAGATCTTGAACTCATGATGAGTCAAACACAGTTTGCAATACCTAGTATTTTGGTAGGGATTTCCATCCTATGAAAATAGTTGGGTTTCAACCAAATATTATAGAAACTGTCAAGAGGTAATTGCTTGTTCCATAAGGCCAACCTTGGTTCACCTTCACCTTACCACCCCCAAGAAGGCAATGATTGCGACCCTCAAACTCCCAACCCCACACAATAACTATGTTTTGGATAGCGCACTGAAGGGGGTGTCCCTGTCCTTTTAGGGAAGGATAATTTAAGGGTCTTGGCTCCAGTATTAAAGTGGATAGGGTCATGCACCCTATAGAACCAAAAAAGGGTCAAATCTTAGGGCCTTGCCTCTCACCTAAATTTTTTCCCTAAGGAATACTTTGGATAAAAGATAGGTGGCTGCTGCCCCTACTATTTTGCTACATGCCTCTCCCATACTTCCCTTTACCCAAACAACTAATGTCATATCTGCAAGTTTTTATTTGAAAAAAAAGAAAATTTGTAAAGATTTTAGAAGAACCCAGAATCCCCACACCACAGTCCATATTCCTTTCCCCAACTGGTAGTTCAACCAGAAGTCAAATTGAAAGTGAAAACTTACTTAGAAAGCAAAATTTGAGCAAAAAGTTGAAAAGAAAGGGTCAAAAATGGGGATCAAATCTGACAAACCATTACAACCAAAAATGCAAAATTGGACATTTGTAAGTTGGGAATCTGTCCCAAAATTAGTCTGAAAGTCTCAGTTGATAATATTGAGGCAAAATCGGGGATTGAATCCATCAATTTATGGATTGAAAAATGGGAATCATTTCCCCTATTGCAATTCAGCTTAGTAACTCTTTTCCCACCCTTTCCCCTATATACCCAACACTCTGCTAATGATAGGGTGTTGCGTTATTCTTTTTCTTATTTTTCCTATTAGTTTTATTAACTTTATTACTTGGAAAACTGTTCTTATTAGTTATGTTTATATACTAAATGGCATATGGGCAAGATATTCAATGGGTTTGAGCCTGTCCAACGCCCCTTCCAACGCGCCCACCCAGAGTTCCCTAGAAACCCATGGTGCCTTGTGGACCAGGGCTATCATTGTTGGCCCTGGTTTATCCTTGAAGGAATCCAGGTCTTTCCATTGAACGCTGGGTCTCTAACATCTGTCCTGATCTTAACTAACTTTGAAGAGTTCTGGGTGTTAACAGATGCTAGAAAGTCAGTTATCAGGGCTGTGCTCATCCAGTAATGGGAAAATAAGTACTACTTTTAAGATAAACTCTAGATTCTTGCTTCAGCGGAATACAACTTTATAATTTTTGAGAAAAAGTAATGACTGTAGTGTTTGCTCTTAAATAGTAGCACTAACTGCTAGAACAATGAGTCACAATATTCACAAGAATTAACAATGAGCTTTCTGTTTTGCAATTCAATCCCACACAAACATTAATTTCAATTAGCAGTGTTAATTAAAGTAATGACCTGACTTTAAATAACTAACTTTTTAATTCTTTTTGGGAAATGTATGTAATATTAATAAACGCAAACATTTTAGCTATTTATACTGTGCCACTATCTGTCCCATTTTTTAGTCCACCCAGTCATTTCAGAATCATTACGCGCAGTTATCATCCTTTAATAAGTTTTTTGTAAATAGATAAATTATGACTAATGTACTCATTTTACTCATTTCACTCCCTATTAATTATGATCCTAAATCAGAACATTGCTGTTCTGTGGGTAAGAGATTAACTATAAATATTTCTCACATTTATATTAATAAAGAAAAATCTTTTACCCAAATTAATTGAGTAATCAGAAGTCATTCCTGTAGTAAAACTTCACTTTACCAGGATTGGGGAAGTGATTATTGTGTAGCTTTATATACAATATTGTTTGCCATGACCTTGTCAGGGGACAGAAGTCATGCAATCAAGAAAGACCAAAGAGGCTTTAAAGAGGAACTATCAACCCTTTTAGTGGTGTTTTTCTGCACATTACATCATGGCGCTCACTACAGGGGCCTCCTCATTCAATTTTTTATATTTAAGAATTAATATATTATAATGTGGAACCCAACCCGCGAGAAGAGAAACACAGGAACTTACCAATCAAGTGTACAATGTCAATCTGCCAAGTCTTTCTCTTTTAGCATGGGCAGAAGCAGAATGGAACTAAACCCTCAGTTTAAAGGTTTACATCCTATTCCTTCACCATAAACCAGATCTGGAATATTGGAAGAATGCTATTGCGTGGATCCCAACACTTCAGTCACAAGAACCTTAATATAATACCCTCTATATTCTAAATCCATAATAAAGAACAATTGTCCCAGGATTCTGAGCAGGCTTGCATTATAAATCATAGCCAGCTGTTGTCCATCAGCAATTCCAAGTAACTTGGGCAATACATTATTGGTTATTTACAATCATCTGTGCGTAAACCTAGATAACTATCATCCAGAATAATGCGTTAAAAAATGTACTTTTTTTAATAAAACCATTAAAAGTGTAGATTTCCTGCAGTCCCTACAAAGCCAACTGGAGAACAATTTACTTGTGTGCGAAAAACAGTGGATTTCAACCATGAGTTAACCAACAGATTTTCAACAGATGGACAAGCTCATAAGCCAGATGAACTGCAATGTAATAAATATTAGATGGTAAGCCGCTAACAAGAGAGGCGTTACCCCTTAGTGGGTCCAAGGAGTAAACCGTTTAATTAGAAAACCAAAATGATATAACTGCCGCATGAGATGAGGCACACTAATTTGAATCTATATAAAAACTCAGCCAGTAACCCATCAGGAGTTGAATATTGTGGCGCAACATATTGGAAGTACTGCCAAAGATAATAGTTCAATACAGGAAGAATTAATTTTTTATGTCAACAGGTCCCCATACGTCAGGAATTTAATATCTTGAAGGACGCCTGGTTTACTTTGCACAAAGATTTGGGAATATACTAAACGCCAATAATGACCTTTACCATATTACTTGAGATCTGTGAGATGCCAACAAAAACAAAAAAAAAACTGAAAATGCTAAAAAAGAACTTTAATATTCCATTTATAAAGCAAAAAATGCTTCACTAAAACAATTTAAACAGTAATTGAGCCAAGACATGGTGAAAAATTGGCATGGGAATGTTGCATTAAGACCATTTAATTGAAAAGATGCTACTGGTGTGAACCTCAAGTTCTAGTTCAAGTCAGACCTAAATCCTTTTAATATGAAGCATCGGAGGTGGGTGTTGTTGATGAGGCTGCAAGGGCACCATAAGATCATTCCTCGACTGCCGTAATGAACAGAGAACAATAAAACATGCAAGGTTGTGGGCAACTTAACCACCACTTATGAAATTGGACAACCCCCTTCTATGGATTCAGCTGTCCAAGAAATTTACTAATTGCTCAGAATGACTTAATCTGAAATAATTTAATACCTGACGCTCAGAGAATCTACTTAATTGAGACAACAAAGCTGCTTAAATTAACTATGAACTTTGACCTCCGTTGATACCTTTGGGGGGCAAAATAACTTGTGATTAGCTGCTGATGCAATGACCCAACCACTTTACCCCAACGAGAGTGATTGAGTCTCCCATCTATACATTTTAAAAAATAGCAATCAACTAATTTTGAAAGCTATATGGAAACCTATTATATGATTATTAATGCAATGGAATCAAATAAATTGAAAGGGAACAACATATCACAAAATTGGGTAATAAAGCAATAACCTGAGGAGAGACTACAGCCCACAAACCAAAAGCAGAGACTGAAGAATGGGCCCCTGGACATCCATGTTCAGGGATAATTTCCGCAAGAAGGAGCTTACAGAGACCTGAATTAGCAAAATGGACAAAGCAACTAAAGTGGAAATGAGACGCCACCTAAAAAGAGAATTGTGATGAACCCCAATATTGCTACCCCAATTCCCAATTTAATCTATCTTGATTCATTTTTTAAATTTTTAATTTTAACTATAAATGTAAAAAATGCTTCACTTTTACTTTAATAAAATACCTTTCCACAATCCTCGTTTATTCCTCATTTGTTTGACTTATATCAGTTTAGGTGAGAGGAGTGGTAGCATAGCGGGGTAGTTCCTGCTCCACTCTGGGTTGGGTTTTGATTAAAGCAGGTTCAAAACCAGCACATGCTGAAAAAAACTTGGCGTGGTATATTTGTCCCAAGGTTGAACTTCCTCATTTACTTTTATATCAGTTTAGGTGAACTAATTACCAATAACCAGTATGGGATTGGCAATTGAGAAGTGTAAGTAACCATTCCAAGATATGCTCTGTTTGAACAGGACACTCAATTGAGTGGCTTCCTTGGAGATGAGCTGTTAAGGGAGAGGTTGGATAGGATTTCATTGTGTCACAAGGGCCAACATAAAGAGAACATGCCAGAGTGTAAACAAGAGTTTTGCCATGGGCGTAAGCAGTTTAATAAGAGAAAAATGTTATTTAGGGTAGTGTCAATAGAGAATCTTTTAATGAGGATAATCATTCCCTTCCTGAAAGTTTCCTGGTGCCTAATCTGTGCGGAACAGATCTCCTGAGCATCAAGTTGTGCCTCACAAGTTGATCAAGGTGAGTTCAACAAGCTGACTGTGGGGTCCATATATGCCCCAAAAAGCCAACCTCAAAGACTCACGCTGACTGCAATTAAAGCCTTACCTTGGTCCTCCAGAATCCAGATAAGGATTGGACTCACTCTAATTAACCTTGTCTGTGCTTTTTTATATTTTAGTTGAAAATTATAAAGATTGGACAAAAAACCATTTGACTATCCTCCTCTGAATCAAGCCTACAGAAATCATATGCATTTTCGCCTTATAGGCCTCTGCCCTTAAATGGCAAGGATTAATGAATGATGCTCAATCTTCGTCACCTGATAAAACTTTGTACTAATATCAAGGATTGCACCCTGGAAGCTCTTAAAATAATGGGAAGACCACATCTGGAAACCAATAAAAGAAATGATTGTAGCTAGACCTCTTAATGTATATGTAGTGAAGATCTTGAATGAGGAGGACACAGGCGCCATATCTTCCACAGAACACTAAACCATCCTATAAGTATCAAACCTTTTATATAAAAAGCTACCATATAATTTTCCTTATCAAATTTATGCTTTTTTACATCACTTTGCATAGTTACAATAATAATTATTATACTCAGGATAGTTGCCAACAATTGGACCCTGCAGAAGCTAAGGTGCCTCACCATTTCCTCTTTACTGTAAGTCTGGGGAACGTCCCATTTGTAGGGTCAGGCAATTTTCTTATTCCCAAATTAGAAGGGTCCAAAGTGGGCGTCTACACCCCTTGTCACCCAGGGCAACCTCGCCCATGTGGTAGATGAGCGCTGGGTAATAGCTCTCCCTCTGAAGATTCCTCCCCTACCCCTGTGCTTGTCTCTGCTGAACTTGTCAGTCGAATTGAGAAAATCTGTGCCAAAATCATTAGTAACTGTCTTCCTCATGAGCAGAAAGGACTTGATAAAACCAATGGCGCTGAATACTCAGAATCAAATCCAAAAATGTCCAAAATTAATTGGAATAAAGCCTGAAGGGTGAAAAACTAATAGTCAAAAAGGGACAAGTATTGAAGCTCATCCAGAATCACTGATGGTATTGAGCCATCAAGTATTACAATCGCCAATGCCAAACTCCCCTCAAAATTGTCAGGGGACAATTTCTAATGAGCAGATATCACCATTGGGGACTGTCGCTGTTAATTTGAAACCTCTATTTCAAGAACCAGGATTG
Source organism: Massospora cicadina (assembly GCA_022478985.1). NCBI lineage: Eukaryota > Fungi > Entomophthoromycota > Entomophthoromycetes > Entomophthorales > Entomophthoraceae > Massospora > Massospora cicadina. Next base: position 115,898 of record JAKSZP010018449.1, on the reverse strand, counting down.
GTGCCCAACGTAACTCATTTGGCTGAACAACTGCCCCAGCAACTGGTCATGGGTGGGTTGTCCCTCCCAAACCCGTTTCTGATCTATTGGGACCGCCCCTAGTGTGGGGTGGCCCTGGGGGATTCCTGTTGCCCATTGAACCAGATGCCATCATGTTAACTGATGTAAATGCAATAGGGCTTCCATCCAGGTGTTCACAGATGAACTAATAGCGACTCAGCCTGCCAATAAATCCTTTGATGTTGGTTCAAATTAGAATTATTTCCACCTCCCCAAAAAATTCCCTGGGTTAGATCAAGTTTTGAGGGCCCTGATACCTGCTTTGATCTACTACCAAATTATACACTATTTAATCAGTTGCATCGCACTGAGAAAATTGTTGGTCGATTTTCTTTATTTTATTTTCCTATAAAAGCCTTTATTCAATTCCAGTTTTATGCTCAAAACTAAACTGCCATTTCCACCTGTATTTCAACAACCCATGGGGCTCTTGGATGTGTTCACCTGGTATGTTACTAGGTGCTTATACACAATTAGTGCTCATGGGCGCTCAATGGCCAAATACCTTCCTGGTTTCATAATCATCATACCAGAAGCAGTGCCACTGGACTTCAGGTTTGGTATTTGGGTGCTTCAGAACTTAAACTGGCAGGCTAGTTAAAAAATAACTTGATGTTTGCCTGACATAATTGAGCAACCATTATTCTCAATCATTTCTGCCATTCTCGTTGAGATGGGCATAGCAATGGTCCTTTTCTTCCAGCTGAATAAGGTTTTGGAAAAGTTCTACTATGGACACAATAGCCTAATACCTCTTAAATTGTTTAGACCTACCCTCAAAATGGAATCTTCATGTTAAAATCCACCAAGATGGTCTTGATGCTAAATCTCATCCCCAATTTGTTGTCCAACTAACATTCAATAGTTAACACAGCCCTTGAGCCCATGTCAATATATTCTGGCATTTCAACTTATAAAGTGTCTACTCCTGTTGCAGATCTAGTGGTTTCCCCCTAATCCTAGTACCATCTCTTCCTTATCTACAGACTCAACTATAGCTGCTAATAAAGAAAATTTCTCTTACTTTCTATTTCCCATGAAAATATGTATCAGAGCTCACCACGTGTCCTTTGAGGTCTTAGTGGATATGGAGCATCGGGTAATTTCATGAGTGTAGAGCTAGCCCACCAATTGGAGCTTGACCTGGACTTGGGTCCTTTGGTGATGGTTGCTTCATCAGCCTCCAAGCCCTCATACCTAGTCTGAGGGCCAGTACCTTTCTCAGTTTACCAGTTTAGCTTTGCAATTGGTTCTCTGCAATGCCAACCTGGTGTTTCCAGTAATTCTGGGGGTAGGTTGGTGGCGCCAAAAACATGTTAGAATTCACCTGGAGACTAATATGTTGTCATTCACTAATGACCAGATGGAGGGGGAGTTTTCTCTAGAAGATACCCTTATGAAAACTCAAGGCCGCAGTTCCATCACTTCCCTTGTTTCCCTGCGGGCCTTCCATCGGATTTCCCTGAAGCCTTGATGCGCTATTGAAGTATCTTCGATTCTGAGATGGTGGACCATCTTCCCCATACTAAATTCGATTTAGGGTTTAGAACAATGGTACAGGTGGTGAATATTAACTGTCCTTTGTACCCACATACAGTGGAGGAGGAAACTGCTACTAACGTTTGGTTGGATGACATGCTTAAGAAAGGGCGGTTATTTAAAGAGACATCTCCAGTTGCTTCCCCCATCATTTTTGCCAGAAAACCGATGGTTACCTCCATCCCTGCATGGATTATGGTCACCTGAATAAAATCACAATTCACGATCCCTACCCTTTACCCCTAGATCAAACTATCAGTCAAGCAATTGCTAAGTTGCGTGTGATTTTAAAGCTCAACCTTGTTAATGACTTTAACCAAATTTGGTTGATGGAAGGCCAGGAATGGCTTACTGCTATCCAAATTAAGAGGGATAATTCCAATTTCTGGTAATGCCCTTTGGGTTGAAGAATGCACCGGCTACATTTCAAAGAATGATTGATAGTTTTTTGGGTGATCTCCAGTTCACCTGCGTGGTATCTTATATTGACAATATTCTGGTCCATTACCCAACTCCCAAACAACACGCAAAAGATTTGGAAGCTGTTGTGGCGGCCTTACATAAGGTGGGCCTATTTGTTAAGCCTTCAAAATGCGAGTTTTATTGGGGAGTAAGTCACATTTTTAGGTACTCTCATCTTAAAAGATGGGTACGCCATTCCCTTAACAAGTTGGACGCCATCTGTGAGTGGCCCATTCCAATGACCCAAAAACAAAAAGATGCTTCTTGGGCACTATAATTTTCTTAAAAAAGTTTCCCCTGCTCTATCACAGTTAGCCGCCCCACTTCATCTACTTACAGGTAAGATTGTCCCCTTTAGTTGGATGCCTGAGTGTCAACAGGCATTTAAGTCAATTAAAGAGGTGTTTTTGTCTCCCCCTATCCTAAAATATGTGGACCTCTCCAAGACTTATGTCATAGCCAGCAATGAGTCATCTGTTGCAGTAGGGGCTGTATTGCTTCAGGAGCATGAGGGGTTAGAGCATCCCGTCGCCTACTTTCCCACAAGTTCTCTTCTACAGAGCAGTCTTGGGCCATCTATGATAAGGAGCTGGCTGCTGTGGCATGGACCTTGACCCACTGGCGTTATCTTCTGCAGGGTGCTCAAAATGAGGTAACAGTGTAAACAGATCATCAAGCTCTTCTCTACTTCCTCAAACCACAGAAGTTGGCACACAGGCAAGTGTGAACCTATTGGCTTTTGTTAGCTTTAACTTCATGATATGAGTTTGTGAAAGATACGTTAATGTTCTTCCTAACTTTTTAAGTAATAACCCCGCACATTGCCCTGTAGATTCACAGGTGGTGGACCTTGTTACCTTTATCCCTCCCATCCAAATCTTATCCATAATCCCTCACATGGTCTCATCAGTGGACTTGGCTCCCAATGCGCCCCTTATTTCATGGGTTTTAGCAGCCTAAATGATCTGTACCAAAGGAGTGGAGCTTTTGGAAAGAATGTCCCTCCAAGCACATAAGCATTCCCTATATTCTTTGGCGGAGGGTCTAATTCATTTTTGGTCATGGGTATGGGTTCCTCCTCTTGTTAGAGCCAAAGTGTTTCAGGCACATCACAACCCCCCCCCCCCCCCCACAGGCAGCCATCTGGGGAATAAGAAATGTATCAATTTGATTAAGTGTACCTATAATTGGGCGGGCTTATCAAAAGAATTAGTGGCCTGGATTAACAATTGTGTTACCTGCATGCGGGCCAAGTCAGATCAATCAGGAAGGATTGGTCTCCTCCACCCATTACAACAGGTCAAGGGTCCAGGACATCAGTTTCTGTAGTTTTATTGTCAAAATTCCCTGTTCAAATGGGTTTACTGTGATGATGGTAATTAATCAGTTTACAAAATTTGCCCTGTTTATCCCTTGCTCGTCCACCATTTCTTCAGAAGAAACTGCCTGTCTCTCTTTGTTTTACTTTTTAAATTTTATTTGAGGTACGCTGACCAGGGGATGGACAGTACTGAAACTCAAAAACCAAAAAAAATATATAACCCAATTGATAGAATGACCGGGAAGACAAAACAAAAACAACAAACCAGGTGGGGAGCAGAAACTGCTTCTCACCATGGCTGAGGGTGAGGGGGGGTCGGGTGGTTTGTCTGCAGATAAGTTCGCCACAACTATGTCATATTGATTGGAGAGACGGACTAAAGCAGAGAGCCAGGGCGTCTGGGCATCAGATTAGTGTGGGTGGATGGCAGTGTAGTATGAGTTCTCCACCTCCTCATTAAAATTAGCGCGGTAGACAGCTTCAACAAATTTTGTTAAGTGAAGTTCAGCTTGAATGTGGGCTTTGGGGGAGTAGAGTGTGGGCAGCTCTAGTTGGTATTGAGCCACTGATTTGGCCACTGCTTTGCGTAGGTTTGGGCACTGGAGAGAGGCCACCGCAGCTAAGGCAATCTGGTGGTCACTTTGGTAGGGGACAGCATTGAGTTTATAAGTGAAACGTTTGGTGGGTGGGTTATAATCAAAACTGGAAAGGAAAAATTCGGCCTGACCATGATCAAACTGGCTGAGATGTTGATCAGTTTGCTCACTCATAATAACGTTACCTGATTTGTCAATCTTGGCCAATAGGTCCCATGGATTCTGATTCATGAGAATAGTGGCATTAGAAGTTGAGTGGGTGGTATTGGGTGAATGGGTTGCTTGAGAGAAAATAGTGGTCCAAGCCTGACTCTGATTAGTGGGAGTAAAATTGGGTGGGTTAATGCGGGTGGTTGATTTGGTGGGGGCCAATTTCCCACTCTGTCCCATCAAACAAGAATGTTGGGTGGGAGGGGGCATGATGCCCCATTCAGAACTCGCTGAATGTGGCTCCAAAGCTGCATCAGAAGAAGTGGCTCGGGGCAGGACTTTTTGGAGTGGTTGAGTCCAAAAAAAGGGAAAAAAGTTGGTGACCATTATCCACCCAAGCCCAAAATATACTCAGGCGCTGCTGCGCTATGAGCATGAGGGGATTTGGTGGCTATGGCAGGGTGGTGTGGATAATAGTGGCAGTTGCGCGAGGTGCAGCAAGGCGCTCCACACCAGAGAAAAATAGCAAAGACGAGATTGGGCTGAGGCCATACGCCAGAAGCCCCGCCATCATCGGATCATACAAAACTTGGGGTGGGAGGTGGGAAGGGAGGGATGCAAAGGATACCACCATTGTGGTATCTGTAGGCAGTCGAGTCTGGGTAGTAGGGATGGGAGTATTTTTAAAAATAAGGGGAGTAGAAGCCGCTGCTGCAGCAGTTTTCTCCATCTGGAATCCAATACTGAAATAGCCCTTAAAAGGGCAGAAATTGATAAAGCCAGACGGTGCAAATGCAGAAATGGCCAATTTGATAATTGCTTTGTTGGCATATGGGAACAAACGCCTGTAGTCAACTCAAAGGAAAAATCAAATTGTGGATTGAGGGAGGGCGAGAGGATGGGGCGAGAAGGGTGAATATGTGCCAGGTGGAGCACTAAATCCTGTGGGGGGATAAAACAGCAGGATGAAGATGGCAGGCTATTTGACCCTGTGCAAATGCGTTTTCCTGCAGGGTGGAAAACACTATGTGGTGGAGCACCGGTACCCCATATTGGAGCAGCAGGCAGCTGATCCGCGGACATATCATAAAAGAGTGTGGCCAGGTGGCAGTGGTAAATTTAAACTTATTACAAATTTAAATCGCTAAAAAGTTAACTCAAGCGGAAAGAAAAGTCATGCCCGTCTCTCTTTGTGTGCCATGTGTTTTCAATGTTTGGTCTCTCGCAGAAGATTATCAGTGACCATGGGCCCCAGTTTAAAGCAGTTCTGGAATGAGCTTTTATCAATTTTAAAAATTACGCCTTGCCAATCCACAGCATATCATCCCCAGTCTGATGGACGAAATGAGCGGGTTAATCAGAACTTAGAACAGTACTTGCACTGCTATGCTTAATCCGTGCAGGATACCTGGGCTAACGACCTTCCTCTCGCTCAATTTTGCTTATAATTATGGTATACATGCCCCTATGGGGTTTTCCCCTTATTAAGTGACTTTAGGATATAACCCCTCATTTTTGATTATCCTTGTTTGTGGCCAGAGGTCCCAGCTTCCGCGGATCATGCAGAGCATATTTGGTCTACCCTGTCCTTAGTGTGGGAGCATCTCATTAAGGCTATTGGTGACTATAAACGTTTTGCAGATTGTAAATGACTTCCCGCTCATTGTAACGGATCAGGAGGCACCTGATCTATACATTGCTTCGGATTGGATGGCGTTCAATCCAAACGTGGCCATGATCCAAAAAGCATCAAACTCAGGAAGGTCAGAATTGGGTAAATTCGCCATCCCAAACCTGGATTGCATTCATGGAATGATGTCAGGCTTATGCATGGTGTGGATGGTGATCTGGTGGGTTTGTGATCCTTTGAAAAAATTGTGTTGGACGGTGCTCAAAAGAGCTTAACTGAGAAGAAGCTTATTCCATACTAGCAGGGCACTATTTAGGGGAGGATGTCACGGCCCTGAAGGGCAGTTGCATCTTCTATGAGGAAAAATGGAAATTGTTTAAAGAAAAACTTGCTTGCTAAAAATAAAATATTATTTTATTTAAAATATTAAGCAGATTGGATCATAACTATGAGCTCAACCAGTGAGCTCGGCGTGGCATTGGCATAATTCTTGGCCTTTTCCTGGTCCCAGACTTTGCTGCTGTTGTGCAGCGTCATGGGAACAGTGGTACAAGAATACGTGGCAAATACAAGACATGGTGGTCTGGTTTGGGGATGGGATTCTGCAGGCCTGCCCCTAGTATGGTCAGTAATATGGCTCTTACTGCCCAATTCGTTTGGTGCATATCGGTGCAAACCCGCCCATTACATTATATGTAACTCAAATACTTTTTTGTCGGTTTTGTGTGGGCTTCAAGAAGAGGCGGTGGCTCCAGGAGGGGAGGAATGGTATCGCCATGTGTTGACGGTGGTGATGGTGAGTTTCTCACTAACTTTCATAATAAGAGAGGTGGTTTGAGTTTGTGGCGCAAGACCCATAAAGGTGGAGGAATGCAAGAGAGGGTCTACATCTCCAAAAGGTCGGGCTGCTTTGCCCATGGAAGCTTTAAAGATGATCCACCAAGTGGTGTCGTGTATTCATTTTCAGGCGTGGTTGGCTCAAGAAATGGGAGGGGAGACCCCTTTCTCGTTACAGATTGCGCAAATTGTGGAAGCATTAACCCCAGATCTGGCCAGGTTGGCGAAAGAGTTGATTGAGGAGCAAGGTCGCCTCCCAGGATCCATGAACGAGTGTGTAGATTGGATTGACCAGGCTGCATGCCCATACGAGGCGCAGGATGAAGCGTGGTCAGCACTGCTGACGGTGTCTCAAGGCCAAGGATTGGTTGAAGAATATGGGCGGATTTTACATCCATTGGCGAAAGCAGCACGAGTATCAGATTTGCAATCATCACGAATGTTAAGACAGGGGCTGCAAGAGGATATGTTCGCTGCCATGGCAGCTGCTAAGGTTCAGGGTTAGTTAGCAGAAGAAAGTGTGTTGGTGGTGCAGTTGTAGAAACAATTGGCCTTGGAGCATAACTTGGAGGGAAGATTCTATGTCCTTAGGAAGGGGCCAGTCGCCTGCAGTGGCCAGCAGAGGTTGATGATGTTGGCAGGGATCACCCAGGAATTTTGGAAATATCCATGGGGGGTTCCGCCAGGGAAACAGTGAGGAGTCAGGAAGAACAGGTCAGGGACCCCGTAAGAGTTATAGTCCTAGACCTACCTTACCTGCAAATTTGCAATCTGAGAATGCTTCAAACATTAAATCTACTTCTTCGCTTTACCCTAGGTTATTTATTCTGGTGGAGCTATACTCGCATGGTTGTTTGGAGAAGGTGCTGCTCTGGTGGATACAGGGGCCAAGGAAAATTATGTGGAGTTCGTCTTAGTGGAACGTTTGAAATTGGAGATGAAGAGGGGTTCTGAGGTGATTTTCGCTGATGTGTCAAGAAGAGCTCCATCATGGTGATTAAAACCCTTGGTGGTCATTTGTCAGGACCTGTTCTGGTTAAAAGAGGATTTCTGTGCAATCAGAAATCTGGATCATCTCATGGTACTGGGGATGAAATGGTGGCATCATTTCCAGCCTAGAATTGATTTGCCGCATAAAATGATTACCTTGATGCTGCAGATTGGGCCTCTGATGACGTGGAAGGTGGAGGTTGGGGGCAATGTCCTAAGCGGTCACAGGAGCTTGGGTGGAATGCAGGAGGTGGAGTTACCAGCCAGATATAGCAATTTTGTTGATGTATTTGGTCCTATTGGAGACTCGCCTTTTTCCCCTACAGGCTCTTTTGCATTTTCCATTCCAGTTCAAGGAGGGGTCAGAGCTTCCCAGGGGATGTCCAGTATACGCCTTTAATGAACGGTCCAGAGAATTGTTGGAGGGCCATGTGAAATTGATGTTGGACAAAGGTTTAATTAAAGCCCTCTACATCTCTAGTTGTGTCTCCTGTATTACTGGTGCTAAAGGCAAGTGTTGAATTATGCCCATGTGTGGATTTCCGACATCTGAACATGGTCACTGAGCCTAATCCATATCCAATGCCTTTGCTGGAGGATATTCTCCCAATGGTTACCAGATGCATAGTGTTTACAAAACTTGACCTCGCGGACACATTTAATCAGATACCAGTGAGACCAGAGCATCAGCAATACACAGCGTTTAATTGCCACCTAGGGGTATATCAGTATCGCGTGATGCCATTCAGGCTAAGAAATGCTCTGGCAGTGTTCCAGCAGATGATCAACCTTTTTCTTGGGGGAATGATTGGTCTATGCTGTGCCACTTACATGGATGATATCCTAATATTTTTGTAACCTGGGAGGATCATGTCTGAGATGTCCAGGAAGTCCTGGGGGCAATCAGCTGGATGGGTCTGAAATTGAAGCCTTCCATGTGCAAATTCAACCAAAGTTCGGTGACGTTCCTTGCCAACTTGGTTTTCCAGAATGGATTGGGAGTATGTCCAGATAAGCTGCGTGTGGTGCGGGCATGGAAGGCCCCCACAGATCAGATGGGGGTGCAGAATTTTCTGGGAACATTGAGCTTCCTTTGTTAGTTTGTGAAGAATCTTTCCCATAAGTCCTTACCTCTCATGTGTCTAACACAGGACGTCCCATTTGTATGGGGAAGGGAAGAAGCACAGGCATTTGAGCTACTGAAAAATAAGTTACTTACTGTGCCTGTACTGGCCCATCCAGTCCCCGGGAGGCTATTTGTGGTCGAAATGGATGACTTGAATTATGCTGTGGGGGAAGAATTGCTTCAGGAAGGGGAAGATGGGCTGGAACACCCCATGTGTTACTTCAGCCGTAAGCTGCTCCTCGTGGAAATAAACTATCCAACATATGTTAAGGAACTGTTGGTGGTGATGGTGGCCTTGCAGGAATGGCAACATCACCTGCTCTATGCCTGGCATCCTTTTGTTATTTGGATGGATCACAAAGCATTGGAGTACTATTATGAACCCAGAAAGATGAACCAGCGGCAGGGCAGATGGCATGTGGAGCTGGTCCGGTATGATTTCCAGATGGAGTACAGACCAGGAGCATTAAATGTCCTAAAGGATTGGTTGAGTCAAAACAGGGCTTTCATGTATGAGAAGGTGGAATTGGAGGAGTTTAATACGGCCATGATGTTCCAACCAGACCAATTTGCAATGTTGAAGGATAGGGGAAGTGTGTTGGGGGAGGAAGTCCGCCAGAAGTAGAGGAAATAAGAATTCGCCTGGAGTCTGAAGGCCGAGATGATGGAGGGATGGCCACACAGGCACCATGAGGCTTTTTTGAAGAGGGGTGGGGTACTATACCACAATTATCACGTATGGGTGCCCAACCCGTCGATACAACAGGAGGTATTCTGGGCTTCTCATGATCATCCATTGGTGGATCACCTGGGAGTGGAGAAGATGGTGGAGTTGGTGCAGCAGGAGTATTTGTGGCTGGTCCTGCAGAAGGATGTTGAGAAGTATGTGCAGGAGAGTTTGTTATGCGTGAGGTTGAAGCCCTCAATAAAAATGCCATTAGGTAAGCTGAATCCACTGCTGATACCACGAGCCCCTTGGAGCTCGATTAGTGTCAATTTCATAATGGGACTACTGAAGGTTCAGGGGAAGGATGCGGTTATGGTGGTCGTGGATAGCCTTACCAAGTACGCTGAGTTCTTCCCATGCACCGGGATTTTTGGCAAAGGACACAGTGAGGATTTTCATCAATGAAGTGTTCGCCCAGCATGGTCTACCTGAGGAAATCATTTTGGACTGGGGTCCACAATTTGTTTCAAAGTTCTGGTCTAGTCTGCTAGGAAATTTAGAAATCAGGCCTGGGTGGTCCTCAGCTTACCATCCTCAATCTGATGGACAAATGGAGATGGTTAATCTGATACTGGAGCAGTATCTCTAGTGTCGTGTGTCCAATCAACAGGATGACTGGGTTTTGTGGGTCCATATGGCCCAGTTCGCTTACAATAATCATCCCAGTCCTCAATGGGGATGTTGCCATTTTTCTCAAATCATGGACTCAACCACAGATTGAATGGGGGATTCTTGGGCGGAGTGTGTCAGGGGGCGGATGAGATGATGCATACCACGTTTGATACCGGGAAGAAGTTACGGGGAAATCTGGAGTGGGCGGTGGCCCAGCAGAAGCAACAGGAATATTGACAAAGGGCGCCGGATCCAATGTTTGAGCCTAGGGACTGGGTATTGGTGGCAGCTAAGAATTACGCTGTCCTTGTCAAGAGTCATAAGCTGGGGCTGAAGTTTTTGGGCCCATACCGGACTGTCTGAGCCATTAATTGGGTAGCCTTTGAGTTAAGTTTTCCAATAGGTTCCAGAGCCCATCCAGTAATTCACGCCTCCCAGCTACAAGCAATCAAGTGAATAGGTCCAAAGCATCCAGGACTGCTGAAACCTAGGGAAGGGAATGTTCCAGAATATGAGGTGGAATGGATATTAATGCAAAATGGGTGAGGGGCTGGAAACAACTGCTGGTGAAGTGGAAAGACTACCCATGGAGGAGGCGATGTGGCAAATGAAGGAGGACTGTGCAAAGTGCCCAGAGAAGGTCTGGGAGTTCTGGTCTTTACAGGGGGGTGATGTAACGGATCAGGAGGCACCTGATCCATACATTGCTTCAAATCTGATGGCATTTGATCTGAATGTGGCCCTGATCCAAAAAGCATTGAACTCAGGAAGGTTGGAATTGGGTAAATTCGCCATCCCAAACCCAGATTGCATTCATGGAATGACGTTAAGCTTATGCATGGTGCAGATGGTGATCTGATGGGATGGTGAATCTTTGAAAACAATGTGTTTGACGGTGCTCAAAAGAACTTAACAAAGAAGAAGCTTATTACTTACTAGCAGGGCACTATTTAGGGGAGGATGTCGTGGCCCTGAAGGGCAGCTGCATCTTCTATGAGGAAAAAGGGAAATTGAATAAAGAAAAACTTGCTTGCTAAAAAGAAAATACCATTTTATTTAAAAATATTAAGCAGATTGGATTGGAACTATGAGCTCAACCAGTGAGCTTGGTGTAGCGTTGGCATTGTTATTGACCCTTTCCTAGTCCCAGACTTTGCTGCTGATGTGCAGCATTGTGGGAATAGTGATACGAGAATATGTGGTAATGATGAGTCATGGCGGTCAGGTTTGGTTATGGGCTTCTGCAGGCCTGTCTCTAGTATGGTCAGTAACATGGCTCTTACTACCCAATTTGTTCGTTGCATATTGGCACAAACCTTCCTGTTACACTCATAATATTGTGGTGGGTTCATATGTCATGCTTAATATGCGCCATTTGCGGATGCAGGTACCCTCCCAGAAGTTTTCAACTAAGCATTTGGTTCCCCACGTGGTGGAGGAGGATTTAGACAATGGTGCTTTCCAGTTAAAGTTGCCATATCACTGGAAACAATAACCCATCCTCCATGTATCTCAGCTGTCCCCATTCAAGGGGACTATTTCCACAGATCCTGAACTGATAGTGATTGAGGATGTGGAGGAGGCTGAAGTGGAGGGCATTTTAGCATCTTACAAATCTCAGAGGTCAGTTCAATATATCGTCACTTGGAATGGATAATCATCCTATGAGAACAGTTGGGTCAAGGCCTGCAATTGCGTGAGCTGCATGGAACTGGTCAAGGCATTCCATGAGTCCCATCCCGATGTTCCTTGTCCCCCCTCAAAGGTTGCAGATTTGATGGTGATCAAGTTTCCCAAGGCTCATAGAAATATAGCTCTCATGCAGCTTCTCAGTGGTGACGCCCTTCTCTGGAAAAAGAAAGGGTTAATGTAAGTCCAGGGGAACATCCCCTTTGTGTGGATCAGGCGATTTTCTCATTCCCAAATAAGAAGGGTCAAAAGAGGGTGGCTGTAAACACGTGACCAGGGCGACCACGCCCATGTGGTAGATGAGCGCTGGGTAACAGCGCTTCCTCTAAGGATTCCTTCCCCAGTTCCCACTACTGCCTCTATCGAACTTATCTGTTGAATTGAGGAAATCTGCACCAAAATCATCTGTAAACATCTTCGCCATGAGCGGGAGGGACTTGATAAAACCAATGGCGCCAAATCCTCAGAATCAAAGCCAAAATATACAAAATTAATGGGAATAAAGCTTGACGAGCAAAAAACTAAAAGTCAAAAAGGGACAAGTATTAAATTCTCATCCAGAATTACAGATGGCATCAAGCCATTGAGTAGTATGATTGCTGACGCCAAACTCCCCTCAAAATTGTCAGAGACAGTCCCCAATGGGGATATCTGCTCATTGGGGACTGTCGCTGATAATTTGAAATCCCTATTTTAAGAATTGGGATTGGTGCCTGATCTAACTCATCTGGCCAAACAAACACCCTTGCAACCGGGCATGGATGGGTTGGCCATCCCAAACACGTTTCTGACCCATTGGGACCGCCCCTATGTGGGGTGGCCCTAGGGGATTCCTGTTGCCCATCGGGTCATATGCCATCATACTAACTGATGTAAATGCAGTAGAGCTTCCTTCCAGGCGTTTGTGGATGAACTAATAGTGAATCAGCATGCTTCCAAATCCTTTAATGTCAGTACAAATTAGAATTATTTCCCCCTCACTCAAAAATTCACCAAATTTAGGTCAAATTTGAGGGCCCCAATCCCTGCTTTGATCTACTACCAAACTAAACATTATTTAGTCAGTTGCATCGCACTGAGAAAATTGTTGGTCGATTTTCTTAATTTATTTTTTCAGTAAAATCCTTTATCTAATTCCAGTTTTATGCTCAAAACTAAACTTTCATTTCCACCTGTATTTCAAAAACCCATTGGGCTCTTGACTGTGTTCACCTGGTACGTTGCTAGGAGCTTATACACAATTAGTGCTCATGAGCGCTCAATGGCGAAATACCTTCCTGGTTTCATAATTGGTGTACCAGCAGCAGTGCCACTGGCGTTCTGGTTTATCGTTTGGGTGCTTCAGAACTTAAATGGCAGGACAGTCTAAAAATAACTTGCTGTTTTCCTGAAATTTACATCCATTCCGCTCTTCAGTGCCATTATAAAGAACTTTAAGACTTCCATTCTCTAATGCTATGGGCATTTAATTTTTATGTTTAGTTTTCTCCTTCTGAAAAAGCCAAAACACTTAGCAATCCTGGACCCCATGTTAGGTCTTCCCACAATGCCTTTAGTACCAATGCTACTGGAATGTTGTTCCAACCATATAGAGCGGTTCAACCCTTTCAACCTGCCAAAATATGTTCAAAACTTGAATGTAAAGTCCTTATTGAGGGATGATCAGGATGATCATGCATGAAGCCAACAACATTTCAAAGCCACCACTATGATTAGTTGCTTGGATAATCAAAGGCAGGACCTGATCATGCTTTACCTTCCTGAGGATAACTAGAGCTTTTAAGACATCAAAAACGCTGTTAAGAGAATTTATGAGCCTAGAGAAGATGGTCACTCACAAAACCAAAATACATGACTATTAAGTTCATAAAGAATAATTTTTTACTAAGGTTAACAGCAAATTCTATCTTAAAAACTTAGGTCTAATTGAGAGAACAACAATGGCTAAGTATGATGAGAAGAATGATTATCATAACGTTACCAGGGATTATCCTGAGCTTCACCAATCATTATTACATGTATTAGTCAAAGACTTATACACATTGGTAATAGTTCAGTACTTGAAGCAATTTGAGATCCCTTTTTTGTCCACCCAATGTAGAGATACGTGACAATCGCCTTAATCAATGACAAGGAACCACTAAAAATGAAGTAGGAACTAGTTGCCCATGACATGGAAATTCTGGGCCTCAGCTGGAAATCTCTTAAGTGACTTGCTAGATCTTCACCTCTAAAGGACACTATGCTGCCAGCTTCCCCGTAACTCTAGTTATAAACTATATATCTTTTCTTGTGGACGATGAGGTCCAGTGATAAGTAAGTTGACAACAGAGGAAGGATTCTTTATTAATAAAAAGTCATCTATTCCATTTTAAAACAGGACAAATTCAACCCCTGTCAAGTACTATCAGTAACCAAAGCCAGCAAACCAAGATTAAAAAGTAAGACTATGAAGTCATTACCAAATCTTACACCATGCAACTTGCAGAACAAGCTCAGTTTGCAAGTCAAACTATTCATCTTATCTATCACCTCTGAAAGGAATCAAAGTGGTTCTACCCTTGAGACATTGAACACTCATTTTCCAAATGTCATTAAGAAGATCAAGATTAAGTTTTTTCAAATTGATACCCCCATTTCTAATAAATTAAATGTGGATTCAAAATACTTCTCTGATTGTAATTATCTTGGTATAATTTTGAAAAGATTCAAGTTTGCGTGATAGTTGATAGCAGTGCCCCAGTCAATTTAACCTTAAGTCATTTTGTAAAAAAACTAAAAGTGCTCTCAATGTGGCCCATTGTCAATAGTATGTAATGACTGGTCCATGAAGCACTATTAGTGAATGAGCCTACAATGCCTTGCCTATGAGGCTTGGATCCCGTACAGGTCAGCTCCCCTGCCATAGTGTTGCCCAACAGCAACTATCAATTTTAATCTAATACCAGTTTCAAAAAAATTATGGAACGAATTCTTGATTATGAGGAAAATGTATTAAGATCCTTAGTCAATCATTGCTTTACTTTCCAGAAGAAAAATTTCTACTTACTAACTGCAAAAATTTTATTAATGTAGCTTACACTTATAGTTAATAAATATTTGCTATTAGCAAGTTGTTGTCATAGCCAATACCTCCTCCCATTATCTACAAAAATAAAAGGCATCTCTTTATGAGCAACTACAGGATCTGAATTTTTCTAAGGAACAGCGGGTGTAAGCATTGGACTGTCTCTGGATATGCCAGATGGGCTATTAGGAAAGTCTACTTTCCATGGGAAAAATCATGTATCAAGCCTCACGTGGATCCTGGTTTATTAACCTCTGGACACAAGAAGATCTGTGTTCACTTAAAAAACATAAATAATAAATGATTACCAAAACATAAGGATAGAAAATGACCTTCATCTAATACCCAAAAATGGGGTTGATTAGTAGATGGATTTAGGAAACTATCAGAGTTTGCCTTGCCTGATGTCATTACAAACACATGTGCACTTATCTTGCAAGATCATTTGAAAGGGAGATCAGAAGAACAAAAGGACCAAGCCTTGTCTTTATTACAAAAGTATGTGCAATGTCTATGACCACCAATTATGATCTAGGGTGCGCTAGAGGAATATTACATCATATTGACACCATGGATGCCCAACTAATACGCTCATGACATATAAGGCGTAGCTGATCCAGTGAAGAAGACATATATAATTAGCTCAATCAATTATTATAGAAAGGTATGATAATGTCATCTCGAAATCCCTGGGCCAATACTGTGCCATAAAATAAGAAAAATGATGGCTCCAACCAAGTATTGAATGATTATTGCCAATTAGATATAACCTACAGGAAAATATATATACCAATAACACGTATAGATAATGCCCTTAACTGAATAATAGGCACTAAATAACTTACCGCCTTAGATCTCATCAGTGGTTATTGCAGATTGAACTGCCAAGAGAAAGATAAAAATGCGCCATTATCACGTTCTAATAGTTATCCAACACGCATATCTTAAGGTCAGTGCACCGCGCCTTCCACCTTCTAGATAACCATAGGCACCATACTAGGTGATCTGAAGTTGAGCTGCATTTATACTATATCTCAATGAAATCTATGTGTTCTTATGTACTTTTATCCAACATCTATCCCATTTAGAGAAATTCTTTATGCGGATAGCCAAGTCTCAGTTAAAAATTAAGCCCAAAACGTATCAATGTTTAAAGACCCAAATGGGTTATCTGGGTAACATTGTCAATACTCAAGGGATATGCCACCAACCTCAAAAGCTCAATGCCGATAACTGTCAGGGAAGACGCAGTTAAGTTTTGGACTGGCCTGCCAGTCATGATGCAAGAGCACCCAGAATGTGAGCCAGAATTCTAGAAGCACTGCTTCTCAAACAACATTCAGATGAGTCTAAGAGATAGGTGAATAACAAGCACCAGCGGGATACAAATTTGAGAATCAAACTGGTGAAAAGTCAAGCTGTCGCAATACCAGAGCCCACAGGCTCAGGTGTGGAAAAGGTTTGGATTGTCATGGTAAATCTCGTCTCACTGTGAGGGGGGTTAGAATAAAACCATTGGCAAGAGTGCGGATTCTTACCCAGAGTGGGGACAGCTAAATCCACAGAATCTGAAGTCTTGGTGTTAAAATCTTGGGCTTTGATGGCTCGCTTCTAGCCCTGGATTTCAACTGCACAGATTTGTGGATCCTTGCGTTGATTATTTGAATAAAATTGATAGACTGGCGCAATAATAGTATGTTACTATCATTAGTGTTGATTGCCAAAAGCCACGTTGAGAGTATTGTCCAACACTAAACAGGTGCTTCTTCGTCTTGAAGATGTTCTGGTACTGGTAGGGAGCAATTTCCCTATTCTCTTCATGCAGAGCCAAGAGGAGACTTGATAGTAACAACCTAAGGATATATGATCCTTGCACTCTTCTCTTAAGAGTAATGTTAAAACAACCAATGTTTAAACAACTAAGTTAATATCAATCTTTATTATAATTTATAGGGAATAATTTTGGGGTTTTTATAGTTAAAATCAGCACACAACTTTTCAGCTGTCCGCTGAGAATTATTTGTGCTCCTATACTGGTTTGACCCTCAGTGTTAGGCACTAAATCTCGTCAGATACTGTTGCCTTGGGTTTCTTAGGCAGCGTAATCCTTGGGTGTTCAGCAGACCAAAAAGTTGGTATTAGGTACTTAAAACCAATTGTTTCAGCCAATGTTGATTCTACTCTTCCTCCGGCGTTCTAACGTTTTGGTAGTTTCCAATGGCTCCAATCCGTTCCACTGTGAATGATTTCCTATAATTTGACTATTGGGTATTATTCCAATATCAAATTATTGCTTGATTCTGTCAGGGATGATGCCTGACAAAATTCTCATCTATCAGCAGCCTCAAATATCATCAGGGATGATACTGACAGTAAGTTCATTATTTGGTGGCCTCAAACATCATTGGGGATGATGCCCAACAATAATTTCATTAGTCAGAAGCCTTAAATATCATTGGGGATGATGCCTGACAATAATCCCACCAATCAGCTACTGTTGCCAATTGTATATGATTATAATTTAATCATTGAACTTATGATTGGTTAAGAGGTTGGATTATGTGGTCATCTGATATTCTGACACTTGGCAGTGGATTGCTTCAATTAGTAAAGAATATCTTAGGAGGTCTTGAGCGTGGTAAACCCAGTTAACAGCAGAGGGCAGAAAAGTTGCAAAAATGGCCGCAATGGTCCAGCTGTTGCATAATCCATAATTCCACATTGGTGGGCGTCGCATGATATTGAAAAACCAATTTACAAGTAAAACCTTTTTAAAAAAGGAGAATTTTTTATTAAAAATTTAATAAAGAAATTAACTGAAATTGTCCCTGTGGTGACAATTGCTTAAATGCTATGTCAATTTGGGGAATAGCATTGGGGCATATGGAATGGGGCACTCAAGTTTACAGACCTAAACCAGCAGAACTTTGAGTGGGGAGTTCAATTAAACTTAATTGAGGGTGTCAGCGGCAGGCTGAGTCATAATTAGTTTGTCCTCAGATGATTGAATCACAGATTTTCCAAGCATACATTGATATGAGTTGTCAGGCCATGGGGGAGCTCTCCTAACTGGGCTATTATTATATCAGGTCCCATAGCCCCCAATGGGATAGTAGGCCCTAAGGGCCTAATAAAGCTATGGAAGAACTAAGAAGGTAAGAGAAATGATATTTTTCAGAATAAGCCTCGAGGTATTGTGGCCTGGCTCTCACCCTCCTACACGGATGGAAACACTATTTGGCCCACGCTCAATTGGAGGCAATGGGACTAATAGATTTTGAAAGCCACGACAATCACATCCTAGGTACCTGGATAAAGGAAATCCTTGCTCCAGACCTCCCGCAACAACATTGGTCCAGAGCAGCAAGGACTAATTTTTCACAGGCGCTCAAATTAACCAACCCACATAGTCCACCAAGACTACTTTCATACCTTGCAAAACATCCTACTGCAACAGGTCCGCATGAAACCTCTTCTCATTTCAAACATATCCTCCAAACTATCCGCTGTATGGGATGGACCATAGAGAACATGGGTACTATACAGGGAAGGGGACGACCCAGCCCCCAATTCAAATTAAGAAACTAGAAAACCACCCCCAGAGGGATATGCTCATAACAACCCCAAACATAGCTAGGATAGAATACCTATATATGTTGGACATTCCCTATGATTTAACCACACAGAAAGAAATGTGGAAAATGACACACCACCTACTCCTACAGCCAAGGATAAGAGCAAACGCCTGGCGCTGTCTGATAAGGACCTATAGGATGGTGGACCGCTCCAACCCCTCCACAAAACATGTGCAGTATGTGGAGGGAGGGATCCCTACATCACCGCCTAGAAACATGCCCCCAACCAAATTTATATGGCAGGAAGTCGCACGCCTGCTCAAGATTCAAAACGAACAGGAATTCTCAATATCAAAGAGCATCTTCGCGCTCCAGATCAAGTCACCAATCCCATCTACCCTCCGCTCCCTAATAATACCCATTGCAATGTGAACTATACACACAATTGCATTAGATGCGTTCAAGAGCACAGTACCAACCATTCATGGGATTAATAACAGATTCCATGTACACTTACTAAAGCACTTCCAAGCCTGACTCTATGGATATATGAGACCAAGACAAAAAGCGCTCATAGAATCATGGTTCCCACTCTGGTTCCTCCACACAGATCCTTTCCTTCACACCTGCTCCATAGCAGGGAAACCCCCTCGGAGTAGCGCACCAACCCCCCATACCTAGCAGTCCCGCTGGCAACAGGGGTAACTTGAGTACCCTGGGGTGCCCAATTTTTTTATATTTTTGTTAGTTATTCTCTTAGTTTCACGTATTTGGTAATGTCCATCCCCTGGTCGGCTTACCTCAGTTAAATAAAAAGCCTCGAGGTATTTTTAGGAACTTGAGGCTAAAGATGGAATTGGTAAGGGGAGGATTTGGGATAGGCGGGTAGCAGGAGCTAATAAATACCAGCCTAGAATAGGGATATTGCAGCATCAGTTGCCAATTGAGATATATAACTTGTATTGATAATACAAGGGAGATTTAGGATTATCCTTGGCATGTGTTGATAGTGAATCTCAAAAGGGTTGATTTATTATTTGCTAGTACCAATAAGGGATTTTGCTGTGACCCAATTGTTTTGAAATCCTTGGAATTAGTCTCCAGTGTTGAAATGATTATTAATACAATTCAAATATTATGAGGGCCAATACCCAATACTTTGAGTTGAGCTCAACCCAAGTTTATGGGGAGCCCAACTTGGCATTTTCCCGTAGGCAAGTCATGAACTCTAGTTGGGACTTCCTCCAAAAAAGGAGAATCCTGACACAAGTGGTTACGTTGTGCTAATTAAGTAATGGCAGCTTCCCAGGGTCATCCCACGTAGGTATGGTCTAAAATGGTCAAGAATGGGTTTGGGATACCCAACCCGCCCACACCTGATTTCTCTGGCGCCCATTTGGAATTGCAGGATTCAGCGGATTGAGGTGTCTAAGTGGAATGGGAAGGTTTATTTTTTTAGCACTAGCGGTTTACAACACAAAAGGGTGAGCCGCCACACATCTTTATTTGCAAATGAGCCAAACAAAGGGATTATCATAAATGAACAAAAATCCTAATACAGCACCTCAACTGACAGCCTAGGAAGCCATATCAAAAAGTGAGGAAGCTTTTTGGAAACTTTTGTCCAGCGCACGCTTTAGCTGGTGACCATGGTGGACAACATTGGAGTAGGAGCATCAACAACATGTGGCTAAGGTAGTATAATTGTGGGTTTTCTTTGTTGATGAGGCTGACAGTGTCCACTGCCTCAACATATTGAGCAAGTTGATGATCAGTGAAAGTAATGAGAGCAGAAACACAACTGAATGACTTAATGCGCTGGTGGGTTTGGGATAATTGGAAATGAAAAGAGAAGTTTTTGCTGAATTGATGAAAGCGCAGCTTGCACCAAAAGCAAGCTCTTCAAATTCATACTTCGTATCTTTTTCAAAATCATGAGAAAAATTGGGGATAAAAATACCCTCAACAAGGGGCTCCATCACCCCATGAAGTTGCTGGCTATGTAAGGTGTTGGTTATGGCAGCTGCAGCCTCTTTTTTTAGTACTAGATGGTCCCAACCTGAGGGGGGGATTCATCGATGTTTATTGAATTACGCCTGGGCTCCTAAGAGCCTGAGGCGAGGGAAGGGAGGGAGGAGGCATCTAGAAAGGGAGGGGGGTTTGTGCGCCAGAGCCGTGCTGCAGTGACAACTGAGCGGAGGAGGGGTTGGCTACATAGTGCAGACCTTCAGGGCCATCTCAAAGTGTACCTGAAAGTGGGTGATCATGTGTGGAAGGGTCCACACCTGCTGGTCAAAGGCAGCACGAAGGAAGGAGTTATGGATGGTCCAGATGGCTGTGGCATAGGCGAGGACACGGAGGGGTCGGTGGCAACCAGGCAATGTCTGCTCAAACATGAGGTCTTGCACAGGGTGTCCAGACCAGGGCTGAGCATGGAGGAGCGCGCGGGCCTTTGGCCAAAATGCGGCGACACCTGGACAGGTGAAAAAACGATGGAGGTGGGAGTCAATAGGCTCCACACAGCGTGGGCAGCTTCGGTGCTGGAAGGTAGGGCCAGTCCGGTCCCCTGTCCTGTATGAACAGTGGAGCACCCTCCATAAGGTGTTGGACACCTTTGCTGACAGGATGGGGTGATAGACGTCCTTCCACAATTCCTTAAGGTCAAATCTCACGGAGGGAGGGAGGAGCTCAAGGAGTCTTGGGCGGATGGGAGGACGATCTTGGGGGTTAAGGCGAGTTGTGACAACTTGGCCATTGTGCACAATTGCATGGCGACGGGGGCTGAGGCCAGGGCCTTCCCTTCTGTATGGGAAAGCATGGTGGATCCGCGCGCCTACTCGTTTCAGGGCAAGGAGAGCCTGATTCCAGTAGGGGGATGAGGATGGTTTTAGGCGATGGCCTGGGTGGTTTGTGAGCCACTCCCCTAATGAGGTCAGAGATGCTCTAGGAAGACCCAGGGCTGCTAACACTGACTGGCGGAGGGCGGGCGCCCATTGGGGCATGGGGGTCGCGTCCCAGAAGACAATCGGCCATAGGAACTTCAGGAAGATTGTGGTGGCGTGGGATCGCGTGTCCAGAAGCCTAGGCCCCCTTCATTGCAGGGTCGGGAAATGGTTGAGAGGGCCATTGGTGGATGGTTTGAGCCCCAGATCCAACAGCGGAGGAGTACATTGAGCCGCGTATAAAAGGCATCTGTGAATGGGCAGACGTGCGCTAGGAACCAGACTTTGGAGAGGAGGAACACATTGGCCATCAGAGCTCGACCCTGGGGGGTGATGTGCCGCCGGTTCCAGCTGGCAATCCTGGAGTTAACTGCTGCAAGGAGCAAGTCCTCATTGTCTTTTAGCGCAACTCCTTGTTGGTTGGTGAGAACGCCCAGGTGACGGAAGGTACCGCGCTCAGGTTCAATACCAAATGGTGGGAGGAAGGTGGGGGAGCCGACCTGTACAACTGTTGTCTTGGAGGTGTTGACCATGGCGTTGGACGCCTTGGTGTACCTCTCAATGGTCACAGCAGCGAGGGCAACATCCCCAGGGCAGCCAAATGCAATGGCAGTGTCATCTGCAAATGCCATGGTGCGTGTGGGGGCTTTACCTGGGACCAGAATCCCTGTTAGCTTGTCCTGTAAGGAGGCCAAGAGGGGGTCAAGGGTGATGTTAAAAAGGATAGGGCTCAGGGGGTCCCCTTTCCAGAGACCTTGTCCAACTGGTACTGCCACTGTAAAACCCATTGGCGCCAGGACTCTGGTGTGGAGCTGGTCATAGAGCGCTGATATCCAGCGCCTAGCTGCGGGTGGGAGATGGAAGCGGGCCAGGGAAGCATCAATATACTTTCAGGTTACCCGATCATATGCTTTCTCCATATCCAGGAGAGCCATGAAGCCATTCACCTTACGAGAGTTAGCAGTCAAAGTCACGTGAAGGTCATTATAGTTGTCCCATAACGACCTCCCCGGAATAAAACCGTGCTGGGATGGGGAGAGGCGAGGTGACACCCATTTGGTGATGCGGTTGGCCAGAAGCTTCGTGAAGAGCTTGTGGTCTGTGTTGATCAACGCTATGGGGCGCCAGTTCGCCAGGTTCTCACGGTCTGACTTCTTGTGAATGAGGGTCGTGATTGAGCCTCTGGAGTCGGGGAGGACCTCGCCATTCACCAAGAGTGCAGCGAAGAGGTCGCGGAGGGTTCTGGCTATCACTGCAGGTTCCAGAAGGTACACCTCGAAGGGTATTCCATCTAAGCCTGGGGCTTTAAGCCGTGGTGATTTCAGAAGGGTTTCCATCACCTCCTGGATGGAAATAGGCGCCAGTAGAGCCTCATCAGCCCGTGGGTCAATGGGCGGCTCTGGAGCCCGCCACAGGAAGTCTTGGATGTCCGATGGGTCCACCTGGGTGGCATGGAAGAGGCTGGAGTAGAAGCGGTGTAGTTCCTGCGTGATTTCCTCCTTATATGAAGTGGTTGTAGTGCCAATCTTCAGTGCAGTAATATCCTGCGCTGTTGACCGGGCTTTCTGTTTCTGAAAGAAGAAGCGGGTGGGGCGTTCCCATTGAGCATAGTAACGAGATGTTGTAAAGTTTGCTGCCCGTTCTTCCTGCAGTGTGAGCTCCAAGCGGAGTGCTTCCTGCGCCGCTTCCCAATCTTCCAACCATCTGGGAGAGGGCGAAGGCTGGCAGTTTCGCTCCAGATGTCTGATTCTGGCTTCCGCCCTTTTGACTCTGGCGCGAGCTGCAGTCATCTGGGCTTTGGCACAGTTGTAAGAAACGCGGGTGATGCCCTCCTTGGTCACCGCCCATCTAGCCTTATGGTCAAGAAGGTGGGGTGGGGGAGGTGAGAGTCTCCCGGATGGTCATAGACAGCTTCTCCTTAGTGAAGGGGTTGTTAAGAAGAGCTGGGGCAACCCTAGGCCAGAACCTACGCGACGGTCTAAGTGTGGTGGTGAGGACAACGGTGAGTGACCTGTGATCACTCAGATGGTTGTCATGAGAGATGGGAGAGGAGACGCGGCCAATTAGCAGGGGGCCAATCAGTGCCATATCTATGCGTGACGCTGACTGGAAAGCTCCTCCATCATACTGGATCCTAATCATGCAACTTAGGCCAGACGCGGAGGGTGGAAGCGCATCTATAAAGCCACTCAGGTGAAGGAAATCCTGGAGGCGACTTGATCCAGGGAGTTCCTTTGCTGCAGGGGGGTAAGAGTCACGGACGCGACTTATGGTTGTGTTGAAATCTCCTAAGAGGACTGTATTCCGTGGGAGATTGAGTTGGACGAGCTCTTCCAAGAGCCGATTTTGCTCCTGACCTGCATTGGGCAGGTAGATGCTTGCAGCGAAGAAGGAGAAGTCAGGAGTGGTGAGTTTGTCCAGTATGAGGCGGCCACCTAAATATTGTGAAAAAGAATGGGTTTTAACCTGGGGATTCAAAACAATAAGGGCGGCATGGTTTGTCCAGAAGGAGTTGCCTCCAAACTGTTCATTCCATGAAGATTGTTCGTGGGAGAGGATATGGGGCTCCTGGACAGCAGCGATGTCAATTTGTGCTGACCTGAAGTTTCGGAGGAGGCGGGCTCTCCACTTAAAGTCCCGCAACCCATTTGCGTTGATGGATTGCAGGGCCAAGGTGCTGCCATGGGGACTCATAGCTGTTCCCCTCCATGTCCTGGGGGGTTGCCAGCGCTTAAACCTGCTGCTGTGAGGCGGCTAGTTTTGAGTCCTTTAGCTTGACTGTTAGCTGCAATCTGTGAGGAGCTTCGAGGGTTCTGAGGGGAAGGAGAGGGTGGGGGGGCGGAGGACCCAGTAAGCCAGCCTAGGATGCTGCCCCCGCTCCGTTGCAGGGGAAGGACCTGAGGGTGCTCAATGGTGACCTCCGCGGTGTCCCCATTTGATGAGTCTGAGTCCATATTCACTTCCTCCAACACTGCAAAGGATCCGCGCGAAATGGACTGTGGGGTTGGGGTAGGACTCTTTGAGGTGGCACTTCTACCGCAGGCCGCGGGTTGCCAGTCCATGCTGGTGGGCATAGCTCCATTGGGAGCTGAGGGTTGATGCAATAAATCGCTGGTGGAGGTTGGTGGGGGTGCCGCGGAGCCCTGAATGGGGGTGGCTGACGAGGGGCACCCTGTGTGAGATGCCTTGCGCTTGGTGAGAGAGGGAGTTGACTCTGGGAGATTGGAGGGGGTGCCCACTGGAAGGGGGCATGAGCGCGAAGGTATCCCATACCAATAGTGGGGTTAGCTGTTTCAACTGCTAGGCGTAAGGCCTCAGGGGACAGGTCTTGAACGGGAACCCATTGTGTGGGTTGTGGAATTGCTGCTGCGGCCACGTGGGATCGTTTTTGGCCTGGTTTAGGCCCCTGGGTGGTGGCTAAGAGGGCTTGTTTTCGAGCTGTGCAGCCACTATACAAGTGTCCAAGGGCGTTACACCATGAACACCGGGGGCGCGCCTGATCAGGGTCGAAAAAAAGATCTCAGGGCATGCCCCAACTACCGCCACACGAGGAATAACCTCAATGTTGCGGGATACAGTGGGGGAGGGGATGAACGACGCCCTAGCAGTGCGAGCTCTTTGAGTGGAGCATAGTAAGAGGGGACGCTAAAGTCCACTGAAAGAACAGACCCAAACTCCATTAAACCACGATAGAGAGCCAATTTAAGAGACTCAGGATCAACAGTCGTTGGTAGGTTGGAAAAAGTAACCCATGAAATTTTCTCAAGGTGAGAGCGTGTGCGGGAGATGCGAAGAGATCCACATGGAATAATGACCTGGAGGGTGGCAGCATGGTCAGCAAGGGCAGCTTCAGTGAAGCTTACATCGATGTAGTGTCCCTCCACTAATTCATGGATGGTGGTGTTAATTGGGAATTTCTCCGCAATCGCTGCAAAGTATGAGAAGTAATCCTCTGTATAGAATTCAACAGGGTTATGCCCATAATAAAGGCGAATTGCGTGGGAGAGGGTTGAGCGAGGTAGAGATTTTTGCGCTCTAGTTTCAGCCCATTTCTTCTTAACATCAGCAATAAATGCCACTTCACGGGGATCAGCTTTGGGTAGCGTTGGTGCCAGAGGTTTTTGCCACGCCCCAGTGGCTCCTTTGGTACGTTTGTGTTTGCTTTGGGCTGCAATCGCAGGTTGAGTGTGAGCTGGTGGTTTGAACAAGTTTGTGGTGTTCCCTTGTTGCTGGAATGTTACAGCAGTTGCTGGTGTCATATTAAATTGAGGGGCGGATTGTTGGGCCTCGCTAAATTGGGGAGGCCCATCCAGATTGGATTTAACTCCAGCCAATTGGGAGGAGGGCGATGTTTCATCACCATCCCAATCTATTTGTGTAAATTCAGCCCGAGTATTTGCTGTGATTTCGTGGGCAAAACTCACTGGCTGATTGGTGAATTGGTCGTTTTCAGCATATGGAGATAAAGTGCCTACTTGAGAAGTGCCGATCATGGGGTTTAAATGGGACGGGTGAGATTAGAACTGGTGTATATTTCCATAATCCGAACCATTTGAATCCTCATTGGGAAGAGTAGATTGTCCCAATTTGGTGCTTAGTGAACCAGAATGTGCGGCTAATCCAACCTTACATCTGAGGGTTTGGGGGCCAGGTAGCTGGGTATCGCCCCTCATGGAGGGAGCCAGAAACACGGCGTCAGCAATTATAGATGGGGCTGAATTAGCTGACACAATGAGGGAGGTGAATGCCTGGATGGGCTGAGTTGCATTCAACTGAGCAGGTGCCATTAAAACAGTGTGGGTGATGGCCTCCTTGGTTGGAGGGGCCCAGCGGGTTGGTGGGAGGCAGCGCACACAGAGCTGTTAGGCGTGCAGGTTGCAGAAGTGCGATCAGGTGAACTGGCGCTATTTGAAGTAGCTCCAGGTTGGGGGGTGGTGCCTGCTTTCATGGCTGCTGCTTGAGAGCGGGTGATTCTGGTTGACCCTGAGGTGGGTAACCGAGGGTTGCTTCATTTGGGGTTGGTGCTGGCTCGTTTAGCATAGCCTGCGGGTTCTTTTGCGGGGTTTCCCGCCATATTTGCTAATAGTTTTCATAAATCTCTTTAGTGGAGCTAAATTTCAGGCTGAATTGATTTTCGAAAAGTGATGCTTAGCAGAAAGAGATATATATGGCAGCTGCAGCCTCAACTGTTATTGTTGAAAATAACCCAGATGGATTCCTCCAAAAATTTAAGCAGATTTGGGATGAATCAGGTAAATCCTGGCGGAATGACTTATTGACTAAATTTTTTGGTTATTAAGTGATTGCTAGATAGTTGTTGCTCCCCAAATTGGGTCAAGCCAAATACAAGTATTCCACCAAGTTTGGTAGTTAGGATCAAGCGGAGCCAATTGCTGTCCCAAATTGGTATAAGGATCACTGGCGACTAATAGCTGAGGATGATCTATTTGGTTTATTTAAGTAAATGCTTAACCCAACAAATTGGAGTATGAGGCAGCCAAGGTTGTTTCCAGCGCCTAATATTAATTTACTATGAAAGCTGAACCCAAGCTGTCACCTAAAGAAGGCGGAATACCAAGTAACTGGCTAATAAGAGTCAAAGCGTGTTGTCAGCAAGGAGCCAAATTATTCTGAGTCAAAGCAAGCAACCAAAGAGGTTTCCAGTGTATAATAATCAACTCCAAGGTCAAATCCAAATGGAATATTTATTTAATATAATAAATTATATGGCTCACCGACAACTCAAGGCTGAGGATGAGCTGAAACTAATTTGAACATCGGGAAGGATGGGACAAGAGGGTCGACGCCAGTGAAGAGAGTAGGCAGCAGAAGGCTGAGAAGAATGGTTGGCTGAAAGGTCCAGAGATGAGCCAATAGGTCAGGGTGAGTACAGTAGCCCTTTTGTAAATGGCATAGATACCTGGTTCTTCCCTTTCAATAAATATAACCCTTTGCTTTTCTCCCTTTTGTTTAAGTTTATGTTTCAATCTTATGGGTTGGGGTTTAGGCTGGGGGATCCCCAAATGGTGTGAGGGACACGCCAAGGGGTCAGCCAGCACTGCTGGCCCTGTCACCTAAGGCAAAACAGCAAGGGCTGACCAGTCTTTATACTGGTTGCCTGCCAATCAGTAGAGCCCACTGTCACCAGAAAAACAATTTTCTGACAGTCAATTTGTTAACTTTTTATAAATTTGGAAACCCAGTTTGAGGGTGAAAACGGCAGGGACATGAATTGAGAAGGTCAATGAAGTTTTCCTCTAAAGCAAAATCTTATTTCACATGGTATGGCCGTTCCTCCTCATCAATCCATTTGAGAGCTTCAAATGGATTGAATTTCGGCCAGCACTGGGCTAGCCACTAGAATTGGGGCAGTGGCAGAAGCTGATTGGCCACATGCTGTCAACCATGGCAGATCAGCTAAAAATTATTATTGACTCAGGATTTCTTAATCTGGTTGAATTATTTTTTAGCACTAGTGGTGCCCAACCCAAAAGGGGGTGTCGCCATGCATTGTTGTTTGCAAATGAGCCAAATAAAGGGATTATTAGAAATAAAAAATTCCTAATATAGCCCCTAAGTTATCAGCCTATAAGCCATATCAGAAGGTGAGCAAGCTTTGGGAAAACTTTTAATCTAATCTAATTGAATTATTATTATAACTTTATAAAATTTTATTTTTAATTGGGCGCTTCTTTTGGAGCAGCGCCAAATTGCCCTGAGGTTGGGGGAAGAAGTATCAAGCCTTATTCAAAAAATTGGGGCAAAAAAGCTGCTGGCCCAGCGCCCAAAGAATGAGCAGCGGAAGCGGCAGAAGCAGAAACTGTGGGGCACTTGCACTTTGAGCAATAAAGCTCAAAGCACAAGGGTAAATGGCGTGGCCATTTTTGATGTGCGCCCAGCATAGGTGTTTAGGAGTGGATCTGATCACAGTGCAGGGGGAAATCATGAGTCGGGAATTGTGATAAAATGGTTGGATCATCACAAAGGCATGAGACCCTGCCAGGTGATCCACCCCATTTGGAACCATGGACTGGAACATGGGTCTGCGCCATAAATGGCCAAACCCTCCTTGAGCCCATGGTAGAGGCGTTTGGGGGAGAGATGGGAGGGTAACCCCAGAAAACTGGACCAAAAAAGCGGCCTCATCTGAGAGCTGGGTTCAAATGGTGAGGAGAGGAAATTTTTATAAATGAATTCAGCTTGGCTGCTGCTGCTGCATCAGCTTCATAACAAAAGCTGAGATCAAAGTACCCTTAAAGGGGTGTGATTCAATAAAGCTGGCAGGTTTAAAAACTTCTGTGGCTATCTTGATGATGGCTACACTCGTGTATGGGAAGAGATTCCCATATTTGACCCAAAGGCCAAAATGTAATTTTCTCCATGGGAGCACCAAAGGGCTCCAGAGCACCGCCTGAGAGCTTGTGAGGTGGTGGGCCAAGTCCTGTGGGGGGACATAACGCCCAGTAGCGTTGTGGGCTAGCAGAGCCAAACCCAGGCGCTTTAGCGACAGCTGAAAGATGCCAGATGGTGGCACACCACCACCCCAAGCTGGGGCAGCAGGCGTCAATTGTAGCAACATTGGTAAGTTTTGGCTTGCTTGAGTGGTCATTTTTTGTATTTTTTTCTATAAAATCTGAATTTTACTATGATTTAGTTATCAAAGCAAAATAGGAAAAATGATTAAGGAGAAGGTTTCTTGATTTGATAATTTGTTGAATTCGAGATCAGCCTAGGGGTGGGACTTGCCACATCCATTCCATGTTGAGTTCTAATTTCTGAGACCTGAATTCAGATTTTTTTGATACACCATAACAATTATCTGGTAATTAACATAGGGATAAGCGGCGGACCTTTTTAAAGACACAACATACACACTCGTCCATCATGTGGGCAAGGTCACCCTGATAAATGAGGGGCGGCCAGCATTTTTGGAACCCCCTTAGAAGGGAAAGGGAATGCCACCTGGTCTTAGCACAAGGGGCGCTCCATGGACTTACATTATCCTTCCCTCTTCCTGGAGGGGAGCGCCACCACTGGGAACTGGTCAAAGGTAACGTTCTTATGGGCCTTGATAAATTAATTGCCATCAGATTTGTGATCTTTGAGGAGGTCAGGGAGCATTGAGGGGCTGCATGGAAGGCCTCTACAATCTCAAAGCAGTTTGTGCAGTCCTGAGTGCTGACTCAGCTATTCTCATAGGCTGGGTAGCCCTTCAAAGCAATTAAATACTGAACTGATCTGCGTGAATGCCAAGGAGCCAAAATGGCGTTGCCTCAGCTTCCTCCAATCTTTTGATCACAATGGGTTCAAGCTCCAGCAGAATCACCCCTTTGAATGGGGACAACTGCGAGATGTGGATAATGGGGTGTTGCTTCCAGTGATCTGGCAAATTTGAGCGGAAGGCGGCATTTCCTCAGAAGCTCTTATACCAAATGAGGCCTGAGAATTTGCTCACAAACTTGCATAAGGGCACCTGCATGCACAAATGCCATGTTTCCAACATGACGTGCACACTCACCTTAATCTCATGCTCAGGAAGGCGCTTTTTCATGCAAACAATTTATAGTTGCTAATGGCCTTGTCCAGGTGTTTCCAAGCTAAGGACTGGGTGGCACAAATGTGCTGAGCATGGTCAACTGCAGCTGGCACCTCCAGGTGGAGGCAGGGACCAACCAAAAAATGATTGGTTATACCCTAAGGTAGTTTCATAAGGGACAAGCCTGTGGATGTGTGAGTTCCACTATTGTATTCAGACTTGGTGAGCGTTAGATCATCTTCCCAGGTATCCTAGGCATCCACAATGTAACACTAAAGATATTGTTTCAAAATTTATTAGATCCACTCAGTTTGAACATCCAACCGAGAATGGTATGTGGTGGGCAACACGGCATAATTTTTAAAATCTCCTGGAGTTTGTTCCAAAATCATGCCATAAAGTGGGTACCGCAGTCACTGATGATTTCCTGAAGCAGGCCAAACATAGAGAACACATTCCTTATGAACAGGCAGGCGATTTCCTTGGAGGTGATGGTGGAGGAACAAGGGATAAAAAGAGCGAATTTAGTGAAGCGGTTTACAACCACCATGACTTGTAAACCCATTAGTTTTTGGCAACTTGACAATGAGGCTCACGGACACTGATGTCCATTGACCCTCCACCTGCTGCAGAGGGTGAAGGAGACTGTTATTACCCAACCAGTCTTATTTGGCCCACATGAATTTTACACAGTTGTTGATCCATGCCAGAATATCTTTTGACAGGCTTGGCCTGTTAAAAGTCCGATTTACAAAATTGATGCATTTTTTGTTCCCTAGGTGACCAATGCAGGGGTCATTATGAGATCAGATGACTTAGTCTTGGAGGAGGGGTGGCATCCAAAGGCGCAACCTAAGCTGGATGGGCCCATCAGCCAAAGAATAGAAAATGTTTGGGAGTTGGAAGTGATGGCTTCTCTAAAAGTTCCAACCCCTCTGCACACACCATCTGGGCTGCTGGAACCCTCAAGACCTGGGCGCATCCAGATCAAAATCTGCTACTGAGACAATGGTGGGAGTGATGGCCAAATTTGAGTCAGCGGAATAACTGTGATGAGATCCCTCTCTTCTAATTCCGCCAGGAAAAGCACAGGATTACGTCTAAAAGTCAGAAAATACATTCAGCGCTCCCTTCACAGGCTTTTACCTGAAATTAAAGCTGCATAAGTCTCAGTAGGTCTGATCCTGCTGGTGCGTTAACTTATTTAGCTTGCAGAAATATAGGAGATCTTGGTGATCCATCTGAACAGTCAACTCGTGTTAAGCACCCTGCAAGAGATATCACCAATGAGTCAAGGCCCACGCCATGGCTGCCAACTACTTATTGTAGATGTTCCAGGATTGCTCTGTGGAGGAAAGCTTGCAGGAAAAATATGTGTCCAGGTGTTCCACCTGTAATGCTCTTGGAGCAGGACAGCCTCACCGTGGCAGAAGACACATTGTATTCTATGATGTAGGTATGGAGGGGTCTAGTGTTTGAGGACAGGAGGTGATATGAATAACTCCTTTATCAAATCAAAATCTCTTTCTGCTAAGCATCACTTTTCGAAAATCAATTCAGCCTGAAATTTAGCTCCACTAAAGAGATTTACGAAAACTATTAGCAAATATGGCGGGAAACCCCGCAAAAGAACCCGCAGGCTATGCCAAACGAGCCAGCACCACCCCAAACGAAGCAACCCTCGGTTACCCACCTCAGGGTCAACCAGAATCACCCGCTCTCAAGCAGCAGCCATGAAAGCAGGCACCACCCCCCAACCTGGAGCTACTCCAACTAGCGCCAGTTCACCTGATCGCACTTCTGCAACCTGCACGCCTAACAGCTCTGTGTGTGCTGCCTCCCACCAACCCGCTGGGCCCCCTCCAACCAAGGAGGCCATCACCCACGCTGTTTTAATGGCGTCTGCTCAGTTGAATGCAACTCAGCCCATCCAGACATTCACCTCCCCCATTGTGTCAGCTAATTCAGCCCCATCTATTATTGCTGACACCGTGTTTCTGTGTGCTCCCTCCATGAGGGGCGATACCCAGCTACCTGGCCCCCAAATCCTCAGATGTAAGGTTGGATTAGCCGCACATTCTGGTTCACTAAGCACCAAATTGGGACAATCTACTCTTCCCAATGAGGATTCAAATGGTTCGGATTTTGGAACTTCACACCAGTTCCAATCTCACCCGTCCCATTTAAACCCCGTAATTGGCACTTCTCAAGTCGGCACTTTATCGCAATATGCTGAAAATGACCAATTCACTAATCAGCCAATGAGTTTTGCCCACGAAATCACAGCAAACACTTGGGCTGAATTTACCCAAATAGATTGGGATGGTGATGAAACATCTCCCTCCTCCCAATTGGCTGGAGTTAATTCCAATCTGGATGGGACTCCCCAATTTAGCGAGGCCCAACAATCACCTGGCCCCCAAACCCTCGGATGTAAGGTTGGATTAGCCGCACATTCTGGTTCACTAAGCACCAAATTGGGACAATCTACTCTTCCCAATGGGGATTTAAATGGTTCAGATTTTGGAACTTCACACCAGTTCCAATCTCACCGTCCCATTTAAACCCCATAATCGGCACTTCTCAAGTCAGCACTTTATCTCAATATGCTGAAAACGACCAATTCACCAATCAGCCAGTGAGTTTTGCCCACGAAATCACAGCAAATACTCGGGCTGAATTTACCCAAATAGATTGGGATGATGATGAAATATCTCCCTCCTCCCAACTGGCTGGAGTTAATTCCAATCTGGATGGGCCTCCCCAATTTAGCGAGGCCCAACAAACCGCCCCTCAATTTAATATGACGCCAGCAACTGCTGTAACATTCCAGAAACAAGGGAACTCCGCAAACTTGTTCAAACCAACAGCTCACACACAACCTGCAATTGCAGCCCAAAGCAAACACAAACGTACCAAAGGAGCCACTGGGGCGTGGCAAAAACCTCTGGCACCAACGCTACCCAAAGCTGATCCCCGTGAAGTGGCGTTTATTGCTGATGTTAAGAAGAAATGGGCCGAAACTAGAGCGCAAAAAGCTCTACCTCGCTCAACCCTCTCCCGCAATTCGCCTTTATTATGGGCATAACCCTGTTGAATTCTATACAGAGGATTACTTCTCATACTTTGCAGCGATTGCGGAGACATTCCCCTATTAACACCACCATCCATGAATCAGTGGAGGGCCACTACATCGATGTGGGCTTCACTGAAGCTGCCCTTGCTGACCATGCTGCCACCCTCCGGGTCATTATTCCACGCGGATCTCTTCGCATCTCCCGCACACGCTCTCACCTTGAGAAAATTTCATGGGTTACTTTTTCCAACCTACCACAACGACTGTTGATCCAGAGTCTCAAACTGGCACTCCATCGTGGTTTAATGGAGTTTGGGTCTGTTCTTTCAGTGGACTTTAGCGTCCCCTCTTACTATGCTCCACTCAAAGAGCTCGCACTGCTAGAATGTCGTTCATCCCCTCCCCACCCAGTATCCCATAACATTGAGGTTATTCCTCGTGTGGCGGTAGTTGGGGCATGCCCTGAGATCTTTTTTGTCGACCCCTGATCAGGCGCGCGCCCCCGGTGTTCATGGTGTAACGCCCTTGGACACTTGTATAGTGGCTGCACAGCTCGAAAAGCCCTCTTAGCCACCACCCAGGGGCCTAAACCAGGCCAAAAACGATCCCACATGGCTGCAGCAGCAATTCCACAACCCACAATGGGTTCCCGTTCAAGACCTGTCCCTGAGGCCTTACGCCTAGCAGTTGAAACAGCTAACCCCACTATTGGTGTGGGATACCTTCGCGCTCATGCCCCCCTTCCAATGGGCACCCCCTCCAATCTCCCAAGAGTCAACTCCCTCTCTCACCAAGCGCAAGGCATCTCCCACAGGGTGCCCCTCGTCAGCCACCCCCACTCAGGGCTCCGCGGCACCCCCCAACCTCCACCAGCGATTTATCGCATCAGCCCTCAGCTCCCAATGGAGCTATGCCCACCAGCATGGACTGGCAACTCGCGGCCTGCGGTAGAAGTGCCACCTCAAAAGTCCTACCCCAACCCCACAGTCCATTTCGCGCGGATCCTTTGAAGTGTTGGAGGAAGTGAATATGGACTCAGACTCATCAAATGGACACCGAGGTCGAGTGACACCCTCAGGTCCTTCCCCTGCAACGGAGCGAGCCTTGCAGCTAACCTCTCGCCCCTCAGAACCTCGACGCTCCTCACGCTAAAGGGACTCAAAACTAGCCGCCTCACAGCAGCAGGTTTAAGCGCTTTAGGCAACCCCAGGACATGGAGGGGAACAGCTATGAGTCCCCATGGCAGCACCCTGGCCCTGCAATCCATCAACGCAAATGGGTTGCGGGACTTTAAGCGGAGAGCCCGCCTCCTCCGAAACTTCAGGTCAGCACAAATTGACATCGCTGCTGTCCAGGAGCCCCATATCCTCCCCACGAACAATCTGCATGGAATGAACAGTTTGGAGGCAACTCCTTCTGGACAAACCATGCCGCCCTTATTTTTTGAATCCCCGAGTTAAAACCCATTCTTTTTCACAATATCTAGGTGGCCGCCTCATACTGGCCAAACTCACCACTCTGACTTCTCCTTCTTCGCTGCAAGCATCTACCTGCCTAATGCAGGTCAGGAGCAAAATCGGCTCTTGGAAGAGCTCCTCCAACTCAATCTCCCACGGAATACAGTCCTCTTAGGAGATTTCAACACAACCATAAGTCGCGTCCGTGACTCTTACCCCCTGCAGCAAAGGAACGCCCTGGATCAAGTCGCCTCCAGGATTTCCTTCGCCTGGTGGCTTTATAGATGCGCTTCCACCCTCCGCGTCTGGCCTAGGTTGCATGACTAGGATCCAGTATGATGGAGGAGCTTTCCAGTCAGCCTCACCGTTGTCCTCACCACCACACTTAGACCGTCGCGTAGGTTCTGGCTTAGGGTTGCCCCAGCTCTTCTCAACAACCCCTTCACTAAGGAGAAGCTGTCTATGACCATCCGGGAGACTCTCACCTCCCCCACCCCACCTGCTTGACCACAAGGCTAGATGGGCGGTGACCAAGGAGGGCATCACCCGCGTTGCTTACAACTGTGCCAAAGCCCAGATGACTGCAGCTCGCGCCAGAGTCAAAAGGGCGGAAGCCAGAATCAGACATCTAGAGCGAAACTGCCAGCCTTCGCCCTCTCCCAGATGGTTGGAAGACTGGGAAGCGGCGCAGGAAGCACTCCGCTTGGAGCTCACACTTCAGGAAGAACGGGCAGCAAACTTTACAACATCTCGTTACTATGCTCAATGGGAACGCCCCACCCGCTTCTTCTTTCAGAAACAGAAAGCCCGGTCAACAGCGCAGGATATTACTGCACTGAAGATTGGCACTACAACCACTTCAGATAAGGAGGAAATCACGCAGGAACTACACCGCTTCTACTCCAGCCTCTTCCATGCCACCCAGGTGGACCCATCGGACATCCAAGACTTCCTGTGGCGGGCTCCAGAGCCGCCCATTGACCCACGGGCTGATGAGGCTCTACTGGCGCCTATTTCCATCCAGGAGGTGATGGAAACCCTTCTGAAATCCCCACGGCTTAAAGCCCCAGGCCCAGACGGAATACCCTTTGAGGTGTACCTTCTGGAACCTGCAGTGATAGCCAAAACCCTCCGCGACCTCTTCGCTGCACTCTTGGTGAATGGCGAGGTCCTCCCCGACTCCAGAGGCTCAATCACGACCCTCATTCACAAGAAGTCAGACCGTGAGAACCTGGCGAACTGGCGCCCCATAGCGTTGATCAACACAGACCACAAGCTCTTCACGAAGCTTCTGGCCAACCGCATCACCAAATGGGTGTCACCTCGCCTCTCCCCATCCCAGTACGGTTTTATTCCGGGGAGGTCGTTATGGGACAACTATAATGACCTTCACGTGACTTTGACTGCTAACTCTCGTAAGGTGAATGGCTTTGTGGCTCTTCTGGATATGGAGAAAGCATATGATCGGGTAGCCTGGAAGTATATTGATGCTTCCCTGGCCCGCTTCCATCTCCCACCCGCAGCTAGGCGCTGGATATCAGCGCTCTATGACCAGCTCCACACCAGAGTCCTGGCGCCAATGGGTTTTACAATGGCAGTACCAGTTGGACAAGGTCTCCGGCAAGGGGACCCCCTGAGCCCTATCCTTTTTAACATCACCCTTGACCCCCTCTTGGCCTCCTTACAGGACAAGCTAACAGGGATTCTGGTCCCAGGTAAAGCCCCCACACGCACCATGGCATTTGCAGATGACACTGCCATTGCATTTGGCTGCCCTGGGGATGTTGCCCTCGCTGCTGTGACCATTGAGAGGTACACCAAGGCGTCCAACGCCATGGTCAACACCTCCAAGACAACAGTTGTACAGGTCGGCTCCCCCACCTTCCCCACCATTTGGTATTGAACCTGAGCGCGGTACCTTCCGTCACCTGGGCGTTCTCACCAACCAACAAGGAGTTGCGCTAAAAGACAATGAGGACTTGCTCCTTGCAGCAGTTAACTCCAGGATTGCCAGCTGGAACCGGCGGCACATCACCCCCAGGGTCGAGCTCTGATGGCCAATGTGTTCCTCCTCTCCAAAGTCTGGTTCCTAGCGCACGTCTGCCCATTCACAGATGCCTTTTATACGCGGCTCAATGTACTCCTCCGCTGTTGGATCTGGGGCTCAAACCATCCACCAATAGCCCTCTCAACCATTGCCCGACCCTGCAATGAAGGGGCCTAGGGCTTCTGGACACGCGATCCCACGCCACCACAATCTTCCTGAAGTTCCTATGGCCGATTGTCTGCTGGGACGCGACCCCCATGCCCCAATGGGCGCCCGCCCTCCGCCAGTCAGTGTCAGCAGCTCTGGGTCTTCCTAGAGCATCTATGACCTCACTAGGGAGTGGCTCACAAACCACCCAGGCCATCGCCTAAAACCATCCTCATCCCCCTACTGGAACCAGGCTCTCCTTGCCCTGAAACGAGTAGGCGCGCGGATCCACCATGCCTTCCCATACAGAAGGGAAGGCCCTGGCCTCAGCCCACGTCGCCATGCAATTGTGCACAATGGACAAGTTGTCACAACTCGCCTCAACCCCCAAGATCGTCCTCCCATCCGCCCAAGACTCCTTGAGCTCCTCCCTCCCTCCGTGAGATTTGACCTTAAGGAATTGTGGAAGGACGTCTATCACCCCATCCTGTCAGTAAAGGTGTCCAACACCTTATGGAGAGTGCTCCACTGTTCATACAGGACAGGGGACCGGACTGGCCCTACCTTCCAGCACCGAAGCTGCCCCCGCTGTGTGGAGCCTATTGACTCCCACCTCCATCGTTTTTTCACCTGTCCAGGTGTCGCCGCATTTTGGCCAAAGGCCCGCGCGCTCCTCCATGCTCAGCCCTGGTCTGGACACCCTGTGCAAGACCTCATGTTTGAGCAGACATTGCCTGGTTGCCACCGACCCCTCCGTGTCCTCGCCTATGCCACAGCCATCTGGACCATCCATAACTCCTTCCTTCGTGCTGCCTTTGACCAGCAGATGTGGACCCTTCCACACATGATCACCCACTTTCAGGTACACTTTGAGATGGCCCTGAAGGTCTGCACTATGTCGCCAACCCTCCCCCGCTCAGTTGTCACTGCAGCACGGCTCTGGCGCGCAAACCCCCTCCCTTTCTCGATGCCTCCTCCCTCCCCTTCCCTCGCCTCAGGCTCTTAGGAGCCCAGGCGTAATTCAATAAACATCGATGAATCCCCCTTGGGTTGGGACCATCTAGTACTAAAAAAAAAAAAGATAACTTCCTCCTGGTAAAATTTGCACTTTGAAGGCTTGACAAACAGTCCTGCCTTATTCAGTGCAACTACCACAACCTACAAATCTTCCGCGTGCTGTTTAGGTGTGAGGGAGTGAACCAGAGTATCATCAATATATGATAACATGTAGGTATACCGGAGATCATCTAGCACACTAATGATTATCCACTGGAGTGTCGTGGGGGATTTCTTTAACCTAAAAGGAATTACTCGAAATTAAGGTATCACTCTTCTTGTCCAGATGGAAGTGAGCCATTCCTGGTCTTCTTTCAACAGATTTGATTAAAGGCGTTTACCTGGTCGAGTTCCAAAAAAACTCTCAACTTTGCAATTACCTGGCTTATCGTTTATTTCAGTGGAAGTGGGTAGGGGTCATGAACTGTAATATTTTTGAGGTGGCTGTAATCCACACAGGGGCGTAATGAACCATCAGCTTTTTGTGAATACAATGGGTGAGGCAATCGAGGATGTCTCCTTAAACAACCATATTTTTTTGAGCATGTCGTCTAACCATGCATTAAGGGCAGCATCCTCCTCCGCTGTAAGTGGGTACAGTAAGCAGTTGATATCCCCCATGGCCACCGTCTTCTGGAACTTCATATCAAATTCAGTATGTGTGGGAGGTGATTGGTTTTCTCTGAATCAAAAATGTTTTGGTAGGCCATCACCGCAGCAGGAAAATCTAGTGGAAGGCCCACGGGGGAAATGAAGGTCATAGTGGAGCCGCAGTTTCAGGCTTTGGCGAGGGTGTCAAGCAGTGATAAACTCGCCCTCCACATTAAAGTTGGAAAAGACAGTGTGTTCATTTCCAGGTGGATTCTCAAATGCTGGCGATGGCACCAACTCAAGCCCAAAATCACTGGAAACACCAGGTCAGGCATTGTGGAAAAGCAATAGCAAAAGCTAAACTGGTAGACTAAAAAGGCACAGGGCGCCGCACTCTGAAAACAGCTGAGAGGCTGACAACGTGACCATCACCTCCAGATCCAGGTCAAAGTCTAATTATAGCTGTTGGGCCAACTTCAGACTTATAAAGTTACCCGCTGTTCCCATGTCAACCAAGGCCTTTAAGGACACCCAGTGCGCCCCAATCAATATTTCCATTGGTAATAAAAATTAAGCGTAATTTTGTTTATTGGCGACTACACTCAATTCAGCTGACAAATGTGAAATAGTAGACAAATTGGGGAAGAACTGGTATGGAGGATATGAAGTTGATTTGAGCGTAGGGTTGGACCACATCCTCCCCAAGCTGTCATTCACCAACTGAGGGACAGGGGGTGGGGATAGCTAGTTCCATCACGAAAGCAGCATCGCCACTGGGACCAGAGTGAATATTAAATTGACGTCAAGATTGGAAACTATAACCATGTTGTTGAATCCAAATATTAAGATACTATGTTTTGCATGGGAGTTATGGCGGAGGGCTATGTTTATTTGAAGTTGCCGCCATATAGATCTGCTCCACTGTCTACATTGGGGCAGACCAAATAGCGTGATTGTAAGAAGCCTTGTCCAATGAAGTCCAAACATTTGTTTGAATGATATCTAAAGGGGAGTCTGAGCGTGTGGGCTTGCTTGCGGAAAGCTACAACAAAGGAAGCCAAGTTAGGCTTTGGCGCCCATAGAGAATACTTGGAGCAGGTGAGAGGAACGCGGCACAGGTGCTTTTAAAGCCGCCAAAACCAATGTGATAGGTGAGGTGAAATCACCCACCTGAATGGCAGAGCGCAAAAGGTCCTGCACCCACCAACGGAAATTGCCTTCAACTGCATCCAAAAGGGCCACACTCTGCTGGGCATCTGTCAGTGAAGCGGAGTTGGCAAGTGTGTTTGAAGACTGCACCTGCAACTCAGAGAGGGCGTCAAGGATTTGATTAGCAACTTCTATGAATGGAGCAGGCGGACCCACCACTTGAGGGTGGTCTGGGGCGGAAGCAGAAGTCATTGGTAATTCAGACATAAAGAAAATCTTCTAATGCCACCTGGGAGCCATGTAAAAAATCGTAATTGACCAAACAAACAAAAAAGGAAAACCACTAATTGCACATTTATCTGGTAAATAGTGACTAAAGCTGCGCCCACCTTAACGAAGAGGGAAGAAGTGGCTGGAGTTAATGGTAAGTTGATTATGTCAAGGAAGCGGCAGAAAAAGTTTGTGATGCCCTGCAAGTCAGGATGCAAGGGCCCAGAAGGTGAGTCAGAATAGCAAGCGGCACTTTTGCTCAGATGACGTTCACATGGGCTTTAGGTAGGTAAATAATGAGCGCTGGAGGGACATAAAAATGAAAAGCAACCCAGCAAAAAGCCAAGCTGTTGCAACCCCCAGAGCTCACAGGCTCAGGTATGGAAGAGTTTTGGATTTGGATGGCAGCTTTGGATCCAACTGTGAGTAGGTTGGAATAGAAAAGTTGGTGAGATTGAAGAATTTATCCAGAGCGGAGGCAGCTCCGCCCACAATACACTGAGGTTCTGGCAGCAGATCACTTCAGCGATTGGGGAATATCATAGGAGGTCCTGAGCATGGTAAGACCATTAAATGGAGGGCAGCTAAGCTTCTAGAATGGCTGCAATGGCCCAGTCATTGCATAACCCATAGTTCCACATTGATGGGCGTCTCAGGATACCTGAAAAGACCAATTTATAACAATAAAATTCATTCAAAAAAGGAGATTTTTTATTGAAAATTTTAATAGAGAAAATCAATTGACAATAGTCCCTGAGGGGTACAATTGCTTGTATTCTAGGTCAATTTGGGGAATGGCGTTGCGGCGCATGGAATGGGGAACTCAATTTACTGACCTGAACTGGCATAACTGTAGTAGAGGGGTTTCAATTAACTGATCTGAGGGTGTTGGTAGAGGGCTGAGTAATTGTCAGTTTGTCCTAGGAAGTTCGAATCACTATTTTGCCATAATTATTCTGAGACAAGTGGTAACGTCGCGCTCAATGAGTAACAGGAGCCAGCTAGGGCCATACCACATATGCGGATTGAGGTATTGATGAAGAAGGGGAAGGTTTATTGATTTAAATAATTTGGCTGAATTGGAGATCAGCCTTGGGGAGGGACTCGCCACATACATTCCACTTTGATTTCTATTTGCTGAGACCTCAATGCTGATTTTTTGATCCACCATAAATTCTGGTCATCAACACAGGGATGAGCAGGGAATTTTTAGATGGCAGAACATAACCCACCGCTTGTCCACCATGTGGGAAAGGTCACCCTGAGAGATGAGGGAGAGGTCAACCTTTTTGGAACCTTCCTACAAGGAAAGGGAATGCCACCTGGTCTTAGCACAAGGGGCGCTTCGCGGACTTACATTAATTGAATAAAAAGCCATGAGAACAAATGGAAAATTCAGGTGCTCTTAGGAATAATAGGATACTACCATCTATTAATAAAGTGTCTTGCACAATTAGTTAGGCCCTTGTTCCACTTACTAAAAAAGCGGAGTGGTCTTTCAATAATCTAAGGAATTCAAGAACACCTTTAACAATTTAAAAGCATCTCTTATTTTTCACTGGTGCTATGCTACCCTAATTTTTATAAGCTGTTTATCATTTAGTCTGACGCTACATGACGGCCACTGGAGCAGTACTTTCCCAATGTGACATAAAAGGGGAGGAACATTCAGTAGCCTTTTTCAGCTGCACACTCACTAAGCAGGAGAATAATCATATACTAATATAATGTAGCCGTTTAGCATTATTTTTGCTTGCAAACAATTCCGCTTTTATTTTCATGATATTAAGCTTCAAGTTGTCACCAATAACGCCTCCTTGTGTAAGTCCAGGAGAGCGTCCCCTATGCCTAGACCGGGAAGTGTTTCCATTTCCCAATAAAAAAGGTCCAAAGAGGGTGGCTATCCCCCTCGCCATACAGGATGATATTGCCCATGTGGTAGATGAGCGCTGGGTAACAGCTCTCCCTCTGAAGATTCCTCCCCTGTCCCCATGCTTGCCTCAGCCAAATTAGTATGGAGAATTGAGGAAATTTTTGTTGAAATTATCAGAAACCGCCACCCCCATGAGGTTGAAGGAGTGTATGAAATTGATGGCCTGAGCTCTTAAAATCAAAGTCCAAATGTCCCAAAACCATGGTAACGAAGCCCAATGGGCTCGCACATTTGGTAGATGCAAAGTTAAGTGATGAATCCTCAGTAACACTTGTAAATGACATTGGGTCATTGAAAAATGTAATCGTTTTGAAACTTGCTCTAAAATCTAAGAGGACAAAGCTCAACAGGCACATACCTCTTAGTTGGAATGTGCCAAGCAAAGAATTCTTGGTCGAAATTTCCAATGGCATTGAGTCATTGGGCAATGATAGTAATAACTCAGAAGTTCTCTTGAAATCTTCAGGTACAAAGCCTGACGGGCATGTGCCTTCATCAGGAACTGTTGCTTCTAGCTTGAAACCCCTATCTCAAAAATCTGGATTGTCAATCAATGTAACCCACTTGGCCAAACAAATGCCCCAGTGACTGGGCACGGGCAGGTTGGCCATCCTGAACCCATTTCTGACCTTTTGGGACAGCCCCTATGTGGGGTGGCCTTGGGGATTCCCGTTGCCTGTCAGGCCAGATGCTGTCATGCTAGCCATCAGAAATTCAGTGAATCCTCGAGTCAGGCGTTCAATGTCAAACCAATAGTGACTTAGCCCACTACTGATTTCTTCAAAGTCAGTTCAGATTGAAATTGTTTTCCCCTACCTCAAAAGTTGCAAGGTTAGGTCAAAATTTGAGAGCCCCAATCCCATGATTTCCCAAATCAACCACTTTTAAATTAGTCACATTACACTGAGAAAATTGTTGGTTGATTTTCTTAAATTCACTTTACAATAAAAATTCCCTTGAGTCCCCAATTTTTTATTTCAATTTTTTTCTTGATGATCTTTCTATGGTGCTAACCCTGTGGCCCTTTAAGCCCTACATTGTCTTGGCAA
Organism: Massospora cicadina; assembly: GCA_022478985.1. NCBI lineage: Eukaryota > Fungi > Entomophthoromycota > Entomophthoromycetes > Entomophthorales > Entomophthoraceae > Massospora > Massospora cicadina. The sequence continues at coordinate 73,264 of JAKSZP010018449.1, read as the reverse complement.
TACCAGTCTTGATCACAATAATAGCTCCCTTCATAACCAACTGGGCTTATTGAGTAAGAAACTTCTGGGTTTTAAATCCCATTGTAGAAATCATTCGCCAACATGATATCAGAATCCTTTGGTCTAATCTCTCTCCACTTCATGAGAAGATACGCCCCCTCGCCTCTGTTTTTGTGACAAACCCTCCTATGGAGTATCCCAAAACAGCTGGTCTGATAGTTCAACTCCCTGCAGCAAGGCCCACGAGGTCTGGAGTTTCAACAGCCTGGTTTATTACCAGGTTTCTTTTTACACTTGCAACACATCAGCGCACACTTGTTTACCCTATTCCCATGTCATATAAGTCATTCAAGCGGCAATTCCTTTGCCATTCTGGCTTGCATTTTGGGCGCTTTTGTATCCTGACTGGTAGGCCAGTATAAACTTCATATTCCGTTTCCCTGGCACCTTGCAGTGGCTGTACAAACTTAAGGAGCCCAAAGGACGGTTATCCAGATGGGCATTGAAACTCTAGGCTTACAACTACAAAGATGTACATTAATTGAGATCTTCTAATCCACTTGCCAATTGGGCTTTACTGGTGTCCATTGTTTCAGCAATGTCTCCTTATGCGCTATCTGTCATGTAGCGTTCTGATATCAATAAGACTGGCTTGAAACTCAGAGTGAGTGACCACCCAGAACAAGAGCTAGAAACCTCCATTACAGTTACCTATATCAGAGGATGAAACTATTAGAAAGGAAGCTGCAAGCACCAACTAGAGAATTATAAAATTGGGATCCATAATTACTAAATGTCCAGTGGACTGCTAAAATCACATATAATAGTTGATTCTTTAAGGATCATTTTATTATTGGAACTAAAGGGTGGAAAGGGAAAAATGGAGTGACAACAGAATCTGTCAGTGTTTTCTGCCTTATAAGCTCACAAACAAAAAAAATTGGAGAACAGAAAGGATTACACTTGTAATCAGGAATAATCATGAAATTTGAAAATAGGTGGTTAAAATTGTGAAATCTTTGAGACTCTGGATTGATCTTGGACTGTCCATCTAACTTTCACCCAAATTTTGCCACCAAATTTTCCCTCCCAATGTGATTCTTCTTGGCAGATCTGAGACAATTCATCTGGTGCCAATTGGGTGCGCCCATAGCCAGGACATATATGGATGGTCCCTTTAACTTGGGATGAGGTTTATTGCGCCAATACTTTTCAGGAATGGGCTAATGTTTGCTGATGATGAAGAGGAATGGTAGTTGGGGATTTCTAAGCCTTTAACCAATTTACTCGATTTATTTGCACCAAGTATAAACTTAGGATTATTAGCCAAACTTGCTACATAAAACAACCCTTTGATGGGGAAAATTGCTACCAACCCTCTTCTGGTGATGACTCCTGGCCGCCGCCACTTCTCCAAACACACCGCATATTTTCTGGACCAACTGCTGTATAGTTGGCATGAAAAAAAATGTGATCTTCAATGGATATTCTGTTACCCGCTCTCATCTACCACATGAGCTAAGTCTCCCAGGGTAATGGGAGGGTGGCCACCAGTTTTTTCCCTTTTTATTACAAAATAGGATTTCCTCCCAATTAAGCCGCAAGGGTTCAACCCTGAGACTTACATTGCCCTTCCCTTTTAAGTCAGGGGAACACCCCCACTGGGAACTTGGGACAACACAACATTTTTATGCGCCTTTATGAGCTTGATTTCCAAGATGGAGGAAACCTTTTGGGGAGTATGTGGAGCATTCAGGTGTGAAACGTGGAAGGCATCCACCAACTTGTGGCAATTTTCACAATTGTGGGCACTAACCTAGGCATGTTATAACTTATTTGAGGTAAGCTTACCAGGGGATGGACATTACCAATACTAAAAATCTTAAACTTAACATAACTAATCGATTCAAACAAAACGCTCAAAATGAGCAGATTGAATGATACACACCAAACAAATACAACAAACCAGGTGAGGCAGCGGAAAACTGCTTATCCAACCATGGTAAAGGGGAGGGGGATCGGAGGGCTCATCTTCAGCAGCAGCTTCCTCATCCCAGAGTAGGGCACATGTCAAGGCAGAGAGCAAGGGCGTTGGGGCATTGGTGGAATGTGGTTCAATATTACTAATGATTGGTATCTCATGGAAATTACCAGCTAAAAATGGCTCTGATATATTTGCTAAAGCTTATTCAGCTTTAATGTGGGCATCTGGGAGTTTAATAAATGTGGTAATATTGGTTTGGGTAATCTTAGAAATAGGATTCCGTGCTACAGTTACAACGTTATGGATAGCGTCATTGACATTTTTGTTTAATTGATTCATTGTAATCTTACTTTTGTGTGGGGTGTGTGTGTGTGTGTGTGTGTGTGTGTGTGTGTGTGTGTGTGTGTGTGTGTGTGTGTGTGTGTGTGTCAGAGGATAACAGGAGGGGCATACTCCCCGTAACATTGCCACTGATTTGGTGACATCTTTTCGGAGGAGATGACAATCTGGCGTGGCAGCTGCTTCTACTGCAAGCTGGTGGTCACAGCAAAATGGTTTAGTATTTGGCTGTGGGGAATATAAACGAGTGGGGTATTTGGCGTCCTATTCTGCATTAACAAACCGCTTAATTTGTAGAGATGGTTGTTCAATGAGATTACCTGATTCGTCAATTTCAGCCATTAACTCCATGGGTTCTGGTTGAATTTCATTGGGGAATCGGCATATGGTTGAGGTTTGGTTGGTTCATGGGAGGAAGCATGGGAGCAAAATGGGGTCCAAGCTGGTGCTTTATTCAAGGGAGCATGTGTGGCACTGGGGCGAGGAGGAGACTGATTGGTTGCTGCAGATGCAGCTGTAGCAACAGGCTTTGGGAAAGAGGAAGGTAAGATCATACCCCATACCAAAACTGGTGTGGGGTGGGCGGCAGATTTGAATCTGGAAGATTAAAAATCAGAGCCATTGGAAGCAGCTAAGGAAGGGCACTTGCATTTTGAGTGGTCCAACTCGAAACAGAATGGACAGATCGTCCACCCACCCTTGACGTGGGCCCAGAGTGGATGGTTAGGGGCAGAAGGAATGACAGTGCAAGGGGGAATTAGCAAGGCGATTTTACTAAATTCAGGGCTGATTGTGGCATAGTCTGAGGCCCAGCGAGGATAGTGGCCCCATTTGGGACCACAAATTGTAAAATGGGGTTGGAGCCATAGGCTGCCAAACCGTCCATCAACTCCTAGTGGAGCACCGCAGGGGGAGGTGGGTGGGCAATCCAGCAAACTGAACCACCAAAGTGGTATCCTCTAGGAGCTGGTTCTGAATTGTAGGGAGAGGGGTACCCTGGAAAACTAGAGGCACAGTTGCCGCAGTGGTGGCGTCAGCTTCACAGGTGAAGCTGAGATCAAAATACCCCTTATAGGGGCGAAAATTAATAAAACTAGTGGGGTCATCACTGCCTGAGCCATTTCAATAATGGCTTGGTCATGGTAAGGGAAACATTTCCCATAATTGACCCTAAGGCTGAAATGCATGTTGCTCCAGGGGAGCACCAGGGGGCAATGAGGTACCGCATGGGTATGAGCAAGGTGGGCATCGAGATCCTTGGGAGGACTGAATCATCCCAGGGGTTTGGTATGACTAGATAAGCCAGTTAAGCGCGTTTTTCCGCCAGACAGAAAATGGTGGGGGGGAGTTTTTCCGCTACCCCACACTGGAGCAGCTGGCGGAGAATCAGAAGACATAATAAAAACTACGGTGGGTGATCAAAATTTACATTTTTGTAAGATTTGCTTGAAAAGTTATGCCGAGTGGAAAGAGAGACAATTTTAACCTAGATATGTTCATATGAAAGAAATATCTTCAAAGCCATCAAATACTGCACCAAGCGACATGAGCAACATGATGCCAGAATGGCCTCTACCTCTACCTCCGCTGATTCTTTAATCACCATAAGCCTAGGATTCACAGGTGGCCTGCCTTTGAATGGTGACGTCTGGGAAACATGAAAGACAGGGTGCTGTTTCTAATGCGCTGGAAGAGCCAACTGAAAGTCCCCATTATTTAAACCCTTTTTGAACATATGAGGGCCTGAGTTCCTGCACACAGACTTCTATGAGGTACCTTCTTATGCAGATGGCATATAATGATGATGACTGATTAACCTACCTTTATCTCATGGGTGGGGAGTCATTTCCAATCTGCAACCACTTTTAATCACTAATGGCTTTGATCAGGTGCTCCTGAACCAGGGATGAAGTGCTCTGGTTTTATTGCATATGGTCACCACAGAATGGTCTTCCAGGTTAAGGCATGGGCCAGGGGAAAATGAAAGGTTATACTCCAACGTGGCCTCATAAGGTGAAAGCGGGTAGATTGTGGAAGGCATTGTTATATGTGAATTGTGTCATTGGAAGGTCATCCACCAAGATATACTGCGCACAAGTGGTGTAACACTGGAGATACTGTTCAATGATCTGGTTAACCTTCTTCAATTACCCATCATGTTGGGAATGCTATGTGGTGGAACGGCATGGCTTAATCTTCAGGATAACCAGAAGGGCCATCCAAAAATGTGCCATAAACTGAGGCCTTAGTTAATAACAAATTCCTGAGGTAAACCAACATTGAGAATAAATGCCACACAAAGAGCCGGGTCATTTCCTTGGAGGTAGTAGTAGATAAAAAGGTGTATAGAGTGAAAACTTAGTAAAGCGGTCTACAACCCCTAATTGCATTAAACCACTAGAGCTGTGAAGCTCAACAGTAAAGTTGACAGATACCGAGGTCCACAGACCCTCAACCTTCTGCAAGGGGAGAAAGCCATTAAACCTGATCTATCCAATTTTTCTCATACACATATTAACAACTAGCAATAAATGCTGGGATATCTTTGGAGATCCCTGGATAGTTATATGTCCACTTCACCAAGTCAAAGCATTTTTATTAACTGGGTGACCCACCGCTGGAGGGTCATAATGCACCCAAATTACCTCTTTGTAAAGTTGGGCGGAACTCAAACTTGTAATTCAAACACATTTTGTTCTCTTCACCAATGTATAATGAGTAATGGATGCCAGGCACCATATGGTCAACTAGCAACCCCTCTATTCAGGCCTTTTGTCTCATTAATACCCAAGAAACAAACAGAACCTCTGGACCTCATTTCACCACCAAAAACAGGAGTAGTAATGACAAGAATCTGGCCCTGGCGGAATTACTGTGGTGAACTCCTGTCCTTCCTCCTCTGTAAGACTTAAAGATGTGTTTGCTCAACAAATTGGGAGAACATTCAAGCAACCCTTGATGAACTCATATTTAGAACTAAAACTAAAGAAATCATGGTGCGTCTTGTCCTGAAAATGTTCCAGCTTCTGCAGTTTTAGGAGATACATTGAGTCCTAATGATCCATCTACATTGTCAGTATTCTGGCGCAAGATAAGGATTGGAATACATCTGATGATGGAATACAAACCCAATCCAAGGATATAGTCAAAGCTATTGATGGGGATAATCCCCAACTAAATTCTAGGCCTATTAATATTGGGGTTTAACCCCAAAAATATGCGATTAAATATTCTTTGACCTAAACTTCCCAATTTTGGGGTTCAAAACCATTTTATGCAACAATTAATCTGTTTGACAGAAGTTACCAGATTTTCTCAGAATTCCCAATTGTTATTAGTATAGATCTCAGCTTGGTAGTGCTTAGGATTTTTCTATAAAAATATCTCCCTGAAAACTCATATGTGTTTTATTATATAGTAAATAAAAATTACAATCTTTTTACCGCTTAATTTTGGCTTTTTCACAAATAAGATATTGAATTTTTTACTAAGGTACGCCAACCTTGGAGATTTTCTCTTGGTTGAAGATTTTAATTTTATTAAAGTTTACCTTTCCTATATCTTTCACCCAAGACTTCATATTTCCTGGCCTCTTTTCATAGGACCAGTGGATAACACCCCCTGCACCCTGAAATAACTGATGCTCCCTGACAGATTTTCCCTGAGTTCCTGATGGGGTTATTATTATACTGGACAATAATGAATCAGCGTCATATACCTTCTCAGATCATGATGCCGCCCATCTCAGTGACTGGGCAATCAATATGCAGATAGGAGAAATGGAAGTGAATCACAATCCTTTATTTCATGCGTCTTTAGAGGTGAACCTCCCCACCCCTCCAGCAGAGCAATATTAATTACAAACCTCAGATTTTTCTGAAGCTCTCAAGCTCCTCTTTTCTGTGAACTTTATCCCTTGGAGTTCAAGCAAATATAAGATGAGCTCTTATGGTACCAACTACTATGATGAGTTTAGTCAACAGTTCCTTGCTTGATAGAAAACAGGTCAGAGCAGGACGTTCAGAACGCTATTTGTGTCAATTCGTACATCCAACTCTGTACCATTTAGTACAAGTAGCCAGGTTTTATCATCAGGAACTACTTCAGCACATAAGTTATTGGTATTTTACATTTGCAACTCCTCCAATTCCATCAATCTGCCTCTCTCTTCAGTAGTTAAACCAAAGTGCCATATTGGAAAATTGGCAACTCATCAACAAGATGCATGTTGTGTTAACACGTCTGGATGGGTAATAATGAGATTTTTCTGAATGAAACTCTCCAACTGTTTTAGTCAATTAGAAGTCATCATTTATAATCAGATCAAAAATCATATCATCAGAGTAAAAAACAAATTGATAACTTCATGTCTTCCATAGATGAACGCCTCCATTTTTTAAAAGTTATATTATGATATATGCAATTTTCAGGACAATATTTTTTTCATCCAGCCACCAAGGATGCTGGGTAATGCTGTTCCTCCTGGAATACATGGTGAACCAAGAGCCTCTGGTCGTGATGGTCAAGACATTTAACATGGCTCCTCTGGATTCCTGGGCCATTGGGACTTCCTGGCCCTACTAAACCTAACACTGGTCCTGAGATCCCCAATGATTGCCTCCAGTCATTAATTTTGCAAATTTTTAAATCTCTTTTTTTAGTACTAGACAAATTTTTAAATCTCAATGTCCAAAAAAACGCGTTGCTTAAAGAGTATAAATTACTCAGGATGGAGTTCCTCTACCCCCGAAGTTTCTTTGGACGCTCATCATGAATATCTTGAAAACTTGGCTACCCTATCAGCTGTTGTATGAGGCTTAGAGAAACGAATGTTCACCACCAAGAAACATCAACTTGAATAAGTGATACTTATTCTAGTTTAAAAGAGTAAAATTTGGCTGTATAATAAGCTTATCGCCACAAAATTAGCTCTTTTGGCTGTTCATAATCAAATGGATTTAGTTATTGAAGATATAAGTGACTCGCGCAGCCCCAGTGCAGCAGGGGGCAGTATCCCATTTTTCATCCCGCTAAGTTGCCTGTACTGGGTGCCCTAACGGGCACACAAAAACTCAAAGATATCAATAAATAAGAAATCAAGTGGATGCTCTTCATCCCCATGAATACACTTGAGATACCATTTCCTCTTTTAAAGAAATATCGCCCCCAGTATCAATTCAGGTCATTCAACCTCCAACCCCTCCAAATGGCTCATTTAAACCTTCATTCAAAGAGAAGTACTTCCAATGTGATGGAAGCATTTTTCCCTTCCTATTTTGTTACAAGAGCGCAAGGAAGATGTCACGGATAACCAACGGCTCAAAAACCTGATAAACCGTCTTATCTGCATTACTCAGTACACCATGGTACCTCATTTTTAGGGACTGCCATACCTTTAATGAAGCCAAGGCTGCTCTGCTTTGGGAATATGAGAGCATCTTAACCTTGTAAAACTAAAACAAAAATTTTATGGGAAACACCTTATATGGGGTGAAACCATCAATGAGTTTGTTCACCATTACTATCTCAAGGTTCAAACTTTAGTTGCAGAAAAAAAATCTTATATTGAATGATGATATCACCGCATCTCTTTTGGCATTCAAAAATTTGGCATACATCTTACTTTATCTTAAAGCGGTGAAATCTAGCCTTACATCTCCTCTGCACATTAAAGAGGACATCATGAAGATTCCTGCTGAGCTTTTTGAACCAACTAGACCACCCTGTAGTAATAATATACCTTTCTCAAGTATTAACAGTATCACCCTCTGACTCGCCTACTCAAGATTTATATATGCAATAATTTCTTGAAAATGTGCACACCATAAACCACTGCCACATATTTTATTGCTCTTAGCAGAAAAAGACAAGTCAGCATAAGGCAAGATGCTCCCTCTGCTGATGTCAATCAAGTGCCTCAATCTTCTAGTTCTAGATCTAGTTCTATTCCCAGTGCATCAGGATGTTATGTTAGCTGCTTTCACAGAAATCGAAGTACCTTTATTATTAAAGGTAATACAGATCTCCAGCTTTCTTATTTTTATAATGCTCATATACCCAAGCAAACTTTCTATGAAAGCTCCTCAAATGAGAGTCAAGCAATAGCCAACGAAACTTTCAAACACACTGAAATCCCCCAAGCTTAAGCGCGGCAAAATTCTCCACTCGCCTTTCTATAATTACCTAACAAGGTTTTATTCGTTGTCTATTCTCCATTTGGGTTGTTTATAGTACGCGTAGAGGTAGTTATTCATGAGGTTAAAGCCATGGCTATAATTGATACCAGTTCCCTGGTTGATGTTATATCCTCCTGACTTATCCAGAAAATTTGAAATGGCTCTGGACTTGATTTATGAAGCTAAATATGGAATGGCGGGGAATCAGTCTACCAGGGCGATGGGGAATATTCTGCCTTACCCTCTGATTTGAAAGCTAATTATTACCTCTCTGCTATCACATTAGAAAATGATAACAATGGATTGCTTATTGGAGTATAATTGATGCAGGAGTTTAACTGCATTACTAACAAAACAGAAAATACCTCTTGCTCTTAGGGTAATGAATATGTTTAATTGAACTCCCAGTCAAAAGTAAAGGAGCTCCAGTTAACAACATACTCTTTAAATTTACCTCCTCTATCTAAAGCTGAGTACCAAATCTTAGGAGGTAAAACTAAGTTACCACCTGAGGCTGTGGACACTGAAGATGTGATACCTATATATGCCCCCATCTTATTAATATATTACCTGGCTCTTAAGTTATCATGGACTCAGGAATTAAGATTCACATTCCGCCTGAACAAATTCTGGAGTTACACAGACACCCTAACCCTTCTATCAAAGAAGCGTTAACCTGTCCTGGAGTTCAAGATCCCACCTACGATAAATCTAACTCAAATCTTATAGGAAACCTAACGAATCAGACACTCCAAGTTCCTTGAAATGCTCTCCTGCCTATGCCAAACTCTGTCCTTTTAAAATATCGCCAATGTCTGAAAATTTGGTTCCCTACAAGGCTTAGGGTTTGATCCACAACCCACCATATTTTTGGTCAAAAGTAAGATTGGGGACAACCTCAATCCCATTTCATCCAGAATGTGGAAAGCCCTCCTTGAGGAGTGTCATTAAACCTCTTTTCCAGTGACAGTGGGCTCTGCTGGTTGGCAGATCAACCAGTATGAAAACTGGCTGACCGTTTGTCAGGCAAACAGCAAGATATTTTTAGACTGGCCTATCATTTCTAGTTCTGAAGCACCCAAAAGATAAACTAGAATGTCAGTGGCACTACTGCTGGTATAACGGTTACGGAACAAGGAAGGTAATTCTCCATTGAGTGCCCATGAGCCATAATCGTGTATAGGCACCTAGAAAAGTACCAGGTGAACACGGCCATGAACCCTGTGGGTTGTTGAAATATAGGCAAAAAGGGCGGTTTAGTTTTAAGCATAAAAACTGGAATCAGGTAAAGGGTTTATTGAAAAATAAATAAAGAAAATTGACCAACAATTTTCTCAGTGCAATGCAACTGATAGAATAGTGTTTGATTTGGTAGTAGGGCAAAGCAGGGATTGAGTCCTCAAATTTGGTCTAACCTAGCAAATTTTAATGGGAGGAAAAAATAATTCTAATTTGAACTGACATCAAGGGTTTGGCAGCAGGTCAAATCACTATTGTTCATTAGTGAACGCCTGAACTGAGGCTCAACTGTGTTTATGTCAGTTGGCATGATGGCATCTTGACTTACAAGCAATGTGAATTCCCCAGGGACACCCCACATAAGGGCGGTCCCAATTGGTTGGAAAAAGGTTTAGGATGGCCAAACTGCCTGTGCCCAGTCGCTGGGCCGTTCATTTGGCCAGATTAGTTGCATTGGGTGCAAATCCTGATTCTTGAACTAGGGGTTTCAAATTATCAGTGACAGTCCCCGATGGTTTTACTTGCTCATTGGGGATTGTCCCTGATGATTTTGACGGGAGTTTGGCATTGGTGATTTTACTGCTTAGAGCTTGATGTCGTCTGCAATTCCATCTTATAATTTGCTAGTTGTCTCTTTTCATATATTGGTTTTTCGCCCATTGGACTTAATTCCCATCAAATTTGGACATTTTGGCATTAATTATGAGGATTTGATGCCAACGGTTTTGTAAAGTCCCTCCCACTCATGAGGAAAATAGTTACCAATATTTTTGGCGCAGATATCCTCAATTCAGCGAACTAGTTCATTGGAAGCAAGCACAGGGACCAGGGAAAGAATCTTCAGAGGGAGCGCTGTTACCCAGCTCTCATCTACCATCTGGCCAAGATTGCCCTGGGTGATGAGGAGTACAGCCGCCCTCTTTGGACCCTTTTTATTTGGGAATGAAAATCGCCTAATCCACACAAAGAGGACGTTCCCCTGAACTTACACCCTTGCCATTGCGCCTTAGGCATCAGGGCCAGCAGTGCTTGCTGACCCCTTGGTGTGTCACCCGCGCCATTTGGGGATCCCCCAACCTAACCCCTAAAACATAAGAATACACATAAACAAAAAAAAGGGAGAATAGCCAAAGGATGATCCTTATTTAAAGGGAAGCACAGGTATTTATATATATAAGGGCTACTATGCCCCTCACTGACCTATCAGCTCATCGCTGGATCTTCCAGACAATTATTCTATCTTCCACCACTGCACTTCTCCCTTCCCTGGTGTCAAACTCTCGCCCTGTCCTTTTCAATGTTCATATATTAGTTTTAGATCATCCTCAGCCTTCAGTCACTGGTGAGCCATACAAATTATTATATAAATTAATTATTGAATCTGGCTTTAATTGGTAATTGTGCGCTGGAAACATCTTTGGTCGCTTGGGTAACTTGGGATATCTCAGCTTCTTGCTGACAACATGTTTCAACTCTTTGTATTATAATTTGGGGGATCGCCTTTCTCAGGCAATATAGAATTATTATATATAAGGCGCTGGAAAGAACCTTGGCCGCCTTTGTACTTGGGATCATTAGTTTCCGCTGAAATTGCTTAAATAATTAACTTGATCATCCTCAGCTACTAGTCACCAATGATCTGTAAACCTAGTTTGGGCCAATGATTGGTCCCAATTGCTCCTCACATCCAATCTCAGTTGAATACTTGATTTGTCATAATCAAGTTTGGGAGCAACTACTTAACAATCGCCTACAACACCATGAAATTCAGTCAATGAGCCATTATGCCAGGATTGGTCATTTCCTCCTAAATATCAATAAATCATTGGAGTAATCATCTAGTTACTTTTCTGACTTTATTTCACCGCTTAACCAGATGGTATTCTTCCTACTTTCCAGCCTCAGCATGTGGGACAGGAATCCAGGGCTTGCCCCTCCCCGCCACCAACATCTCCAGAATCTAACCACCAGTTTATGGTCACACCAGCATGCTCTTCCCCTCCTCAGCTGAATTGACATCACATCCCCACCACCTCCTCACCAACCTTTCAGCTACTCTGGCACCAACCAGAAGAACCCCTGTAGTAAGCACCACTGTTGGAAAATCGCTTTTCCGGTGACAGTGGGCTCTTCTAATTGGCAGGCCAACCAATATGAAGACTGGCTGACTTTTTCCATTTTTCCTTAGACGTCAGGGCCAGCTACGCAGCTGACCCCTTGGCGTGTCTCCCATGTCGTTTGGGGATCCAAAAGCCTAAACCTCAACCCATAAGATATACATAAACAAATATAAAAAAGGGAGAATAGGCAAAGGGTGATCCTTATTTAAAGGGAAGCACCAGGTAATATATGTACAAGTGGGCTACTGCGCTCCTCACTGACCTATCAGCTCATTACTGGATCTTCCAGCCAACCACTCTTTGTTCATACCACTGTTCTTCTCTCCTCCCTGGTGTTGACCCTCTTGCCTTATCTTTCCCAATGTCTTATTAATTTCAGCTCATCCTAAGCCTTCAGTCTCTGGTAAACGTATAAATATTATATAAATTATAGGTAAATCTGGGTTCAACTTAGTAACTATGCGTTAGAAACATCTTGGTCGCTTGAGTAATTTGAAATATCTCAGCTTCTTGACAACAACTCAATTTTGACTCTTTATAGTTTATCAATTAGGGGATAGCTTTTCTCAGGCAATATTTGATTGTTATATTGAGGCACTAGAAAAAACCTCAGCCACCTTAAACTTGGGATTGCCAGTTTCCTCCAACATTACTTAAATAATTAATTAAATCATACTCAGTTACTAGTAATTGTTGATCTGTAAACCTAATTTGGGCTAGTGATTGGATCCAACCGCTCCTTGCATCCAATCTTGGTAGCATACTTGATTCAGCTCAACCCAATTGAGAAGACTACCTAGCAATTGCTTACAACACCACAAAATTTAGTCAATAATCCATTCCACCTTGATTGGTCATTTCCTCCTAAATATCAATATAACATTGGGGAAATTCATCTGGTTAATTTTTGGCAAGGAGTATAAAAATATATTTTCATTTGGTACCAGGTGACTATGGAAAAATGACTGAAGTAGTTCACCAAGTCAAAACAAAGGATAATACCCCTTTAGATCTTGAGTCTATCAAAAATCTAAAGTCAAGGAAACTTAAGTCGCCCTATAAATAAAACAATTGTTGAAAGCTGGGATACTAGTGCCATCCAAAAGTCCGTGGGCTTCTCTGTTTTATTCATTTGTAAAAAGATGGTGTTCATTTAGCTGTGATGATTATCACCAGCTAGTTTCCATTAAACAGAAAGATATTTATCTATTACCGCATATAGATGATTTGTGACACTTAATGTCAGGATTCCATTATTTTCTATCAGTTGACCTCACCTTTGGGTATTGGCAGATTAACTTATCCCCAGAAGATCACTAAAAATGTGCCCTCATTTTTAGTGAAGGATAAATATGATCTTTCTCAAATACCGCAAGGGTTGTGCAACGCCCCTGCCACCTTCCAAAGAGCCATGAACACTCTATTAGGAGAATTAAAACGCTCTTGTATGTTAGTCTATCTCAACAATATAACCATTTTTGTGAACTTTTATTGACCACTTGGCACATAAAAAGGAGGTTTTACAGCAATTATGACAGGCTTCCTAAAGTCAAAGCCATCCAGATGTTCCTTTTTTCAAAGTTAAATGGATTCTTTTGCAATAAGTTAAGTAAGGCCGGAATATCCCCATTGGATGCCAAAATCACAGCCATATTTAAGATGCCCCCCCTAAAAACCTAAGTGATGTAATGGTCTTTTTAAAGATGGTAGGATAGTATCGCCAGTTTATTCCCCACTTTGTTGACACCTCTGAGATTTTAGTATAAATTTTTTATAAAGGGAAGCCCTTTAAGTGGAGAAAGGAACAGCAACTGGCCTTTGACCTTTTGCACATAGCCCTCTCCCACTCTCTAGTACTTGTGCATCCTAACTTTGACAAACCTTTTTTTACTTATCTCTGATGCTAGCGCTTAAGTTATATGAGCTATCTTATCCCATCACAAAAGACTTAGTGGATCATCCCATTGCTTATTATAGCAAAACTCTGTCAAAAGCTAAATGTAACTATAGCTTTTCAGAATGAGAATGTTTAACAGTACTACTTGATATGAAGCACATCTAATCTTTATATGTGAATTACTTCACCATAATCACTGACTATGCTTTGCTACGATGGCTTCAAAAAATGAAAGATTTTGAAAGGAGATTAGCCCAATGGGAGTTAAAATTCAACTATGAGCTTTCTATTATTCATTTTCCAGGTCCCATACATTAAGATGCGGATTGTTTATTCTGGTTATTCCATATTAACTGTAACCAAGCCTGGTAAAGATCAACTCTACAATCTTTTAACCTAATCGCTTTTATGGAAAATGAGTCCCTGAATATTCAATATGAACTAACAAAAAATTTGGCAAATATTAAGGATATAAACTGTAACCTGTACAATCTCATGTTACAAAAATGATTACCCTACATCCAACATTCTGCTTGCACAGATGTTATACTAGAAGGACATTAGCAAGTCAGTCATGTAGAAATCCAAAAAACTTACTAATGATTCAAGGCATAATGCTATTAAAAAGGAAGGCTTGTCTTAAAACAAGATGTATTAGAGTCCTGTTAGGTATGTAAAAGTAAGGCTGGACCTGATCCATGACCACAACATCCAGTGGTTCCACCCTGTGAACCCTTACAAAATATAAGTATGGATATTGTGAGACCACTCCCTCGAGCATTTAATGGCCACTGATTCCTCATTCTAGATGTTGATCATCTAATCAAAGTGGCTTAAATTCATATCCGACCCTCCAGTTAAGCAAAAGTTATCACTACGTTCCTATATAACTGAATTATCACCCAGCATGATTACCCTAACTTAATTCTCTCTGATAATGGTCATGATTTTTGATCATCGTTGGTGAATAAATTAACTGAACTGATGAGGACCACTCAAGTGTTTTCCAAACCTTACCATCCTGCAACATTGAAATGGTAGAGCATGTAAATGGTAAATTAACATCAATCCTCTGAAAAAATGGCCTCAAATAATTCCCTACATTGGCCACAATATCTACCTAGTGCAAATTTTACCTATCAAATAGGTTATCATCAGATTATTGAGATTTCTCCCTTCCAAGCTCTATATGGAAAGAATCCTCAGCTGCCCTCTAAAGTACAAGCCATGTTAGATCAAGCCTCCTCAGAGCCTATGAAGTTACTATGAGAGATATCGCTAATAAGATTTTTTGACTTCAAGCTTTGGCTTCCAAAAGTTCATCTTTAATTACTACCAGAGAAACTATTCAGTTTAACGATAAGCATGATCCTCTGCATACCTTCCAACCTGGTAACTTAATCATTTTTTATCATCATCAACAGGTGGACTTGATAACAAATTGTAGACTAATTGGTCAAGGCCCTATAAAAAGTTTTTTTATAGATTAGGAAATGAACACTATATTGTGGAAGTTGCTCAGGGAATCATGATAAATCGATTACACAGTCAATCCTTCAGCTTTTTTCCCCTATGCTAAATTTAGAAGGGACATTGTTGGGATCCCAGCGTGAAATAAAGTTAAATACATCTGATGATTGGATCTGAACCCAATCCATGATATGGCTAGAACTATTGATGGGGATATTTTCTGACTAATTTCAAGGCTTCCTGATATTGTGGTTCAACCCTGACTTATGTGATCATATATTGCTTGACAGAAACCTCCCGTTATTAGGGTTCAAACCCGTTCTATGTGACAATCAAATCCTGCTTGACAGAAGTGACCAGAATATCACAGAATTTCCGGTTCTTAATAATATAGATCTCAGCTCGGAAGCACTTAGGAATTTTCCCTAAGTGAAAACCTTGAAAACTCCTATAAAATTCGTTTTGATAGTAATTAATATTACAATCTTTTTGCTGCTCAGTTCTGGATTTTCCACTATTAAGATAGTGAAGTTTTAATATGGATAAGCCAACCTTGGACTTTTTTCCCTTGGTGTGAAGATTTTAATTTTATTAAAGTAAATCTTTCTCATATCTTTTATCCAGTACTTCATTCCCTGGCTTCTTCTCATAGGACCTTTGGATTAACACCCCCTTCTGTTAAGAGAGTGTCTGTAACGCTCCAGTTCCAGTAGAGGTGGCGGGAGAGGCCCACCCCACTACCAGGAAACACTTCGCTAAGAAAAGGGTAAACAAAGCACTGCAAAGAAGAATGATATACAGAGTCTAAAGCAAGATTGGCATACATCCGAATATTATTGACCTGATGGAGTTTGACAAACAAACCTAAACAAGTGCACACAAATAAAATAACAACGTTGTTCTTTAATAAACCATATGACCAACAAGGAAGGTTGGTAGTAAAGCAATAATTATAGGCAGTCGGGGGTCATTTTTTCTTGGGCAATGCACTGCATCCAATCCATTAAATCTCTTCAAAGTGCCATCTTTTGTAATACTGTAGGATGTAAACACAAACTCATGTGAGTGAATGCAACTAAATTTCTCCTAATTTGGCAATATGGTAAACTGAATGCTTTTAAAGCCCCATTACACACTAAACTTGATGACTCATCCTTATTCATAATGTAACTTGTGCACTGCAAGGCTGAGGCTGTAACGCCCCATGTCCATCACGCGCATTCCCTGAACCAACTTGGGCATATTTTGCCCTCACCTAGAGTTGGTCCAGTGTGTGCTTCAGGTCAGGAAGATTCATCAGCTTGCTCCTCTTGGCCTCTGAACGCTCTGCTTTTTTTAGTACTAGATGGTTCTGAACGCTCTGCTTTGATTTTGCAATCTATACCAACTATCATGTCATTTAGTCATAACTTTTTCTCTCATTTTTTGGTGGCTCCACCACTCCTATAGGGCTTCTGCCAAGGAAAAGTCCTTGTAGGAAGTGGCCAGCTTCATGGCGGCGACCGTTGGTATGGCCTTAGGCCCAGACACATCTGAAACACTCGTGAAATGCATCAATAAGGTCCTGGGAAAGAACGCAATCCCATGTTGGGACCCAGGTATTCTCAGCCACATCAAAACCTTTTTCATTACAACAGATACTCAAGGCTTATTTTTACTTGGAGAGAGACTAAAATTTCCTCCACTTTGCACTCTGATTCCCCATCAATGAGATATGTCTCGAGATCTCTGTTGGGGGCCTTCAAACAACGTAAGCTTACTTTCATGGAAAAATGGTAAAGGTATAGAACGATGGGGAAGATCCAATTGTTTTGAGGCATGGCCCACCTTTTCTGACAATGTGGTAAGGCCCTATCCTCTTTGGTCCCAGTTTTTTACATGGTTGCTTGATTAGGTATTCCTAGCATCAATCATCACGAGATCTCCTTCCTTGTATGCAGGACCCACCCATATCTTGCCATCATCGCTCTCCTTATGGGTTTTCATAGCTGCATCTAAACTTGTGGTAACCCGTTGTGTACTTTCTTGATGAACTTCACAAAGTCCACCACTTCTTTCACCTTGGATTCATCGCTGGGCTCCATGTTGAAGGAGGGGTTAAACCCATAGTTAGCAAGTATGGAGAACGCCTAATGGATGTATGTTGGGCGTTGTTATAACTAAATTGGACCATGCCAATATGGAAAGCCCAATCTTAGTGATTCTCGGCAGTGTAACACCACAGTAACTGTTCTAGGCACTGGTTTACTCGTTCAATCTGCCCATATGATTGGGGGTAATAGGCAGTAGAACGGCAGGGGTGAATCCAAAGAGCTTTACACAACTCTTCCCAAAACACAGAGATAAACTGAGGACCACAATCACTAATGATCTCCTGAAGCACCCCATGGAGAGAGAACACATAAGATATGAAAAGCCTAGCCATCTCCGCTGCGTTTACTGCGGTTCTAAAGGGAATAAAGTGGGAGAAAATTGTAAAACGGTCCACCACTACCATGATGACATCATAGCCCTCGGATGCAATTAAATTCATAATAAAATCCACTGATAAGGAAGTCCAAGGCCCTTTGGCCTTTTGAATTGGTATCAACAACCCTGCGAGGGGATGGCAATTCAGCTTCATTTAGTTGCAGACCAGGCACTCCTTACAATAACTGGCAACCTGTGCGGCTAATCCCTTCCAATTATAAGTGCAGCAAATCAGCTCCAAATTTTTCGCCTTCCCTGGGAACCTAACCGTGATCCCATCATGAAGGGCCAGGATGATTTTCATGCGAAATGGTTCATCAGGCACCCATAGGCGTCTGAAACCACACAACTCATCACTAACGTGAAAAATTTTGGTAATATCCTCCTGATTTAACTTGATATTGATGAGTACGGTAGTATATTTGCTGACAAAACTATGAAAGGACCACTTATATGAAAATATCATATTCCTCCGAATTTTCCAGATGAGTAAGGGCTAACACGTGTGCCCTTGGAGATGGATGTTGGGATAAAATCTTACCCAGCAGGATCATCAAGTGGGTATTTTGTACCTCTACCTCCTTAGGATCTGGAGCTAACGCAGGGTTTTGACTTAAAGCATCCTCAAACATTCTCCTTGCCCTTTGTAAACTCATAAGAGAACACAAATTGGGCTAGGGTTTCATGCCAGCTGGTTTGCTGTGGGGTCAGGACATGAGATGCATAGTAGTATAACAAGGCACGGTGATCTGTATAAATACAGAATAGTAGGGATGAACCATGCATATGATGGCGCCAATAGGCCAGCGCCTCAACCACTGCCAACAACATTTTGTAATAATTGGCGTAGTTTTACTCTGGTTAGAAATTTTCCTAAAAAATACCTCACCAAATGCTCTATTCCATCTCTGCCCACTTGTAACAAAGCAGCCAATATCGTGAAGTTAGAGGCATTAGTAGCTACAATAAACTAATTTTTAGGATCTACATGGCGAATGATGGACGTAGAGAACAGGGTGCACTTTACCGCTTGGAAGGCATCTTTTAAAACAGGGGACCATTGAAGCAATTTCTCCCCAATTGCCTTATATAAGGGCGCCGCCACCTCAAAATGATTTGGTGTGAATTTCTTAAGGATCGTACATGTACCCAAAAACTTTCATTTCTTTGACCAAATTTAAAATGGGCCACTCCAGAATCTCCTTCTCCTTGTCTGGAGTTATCATGTGGCCTTGGTCAAACATGACGTTGCTCAGAAAGGTGACATGAGACTTAAATAATTTAATTTGCTGATCTTAAGCATAGGGTTGGCTGCCTTTGATCTCTCCGTCACTTGCCTAAGGTGTACTGCATGATATTTATAATCAAGAGAAAACACCAGGATATCATCCATGTAAGCATCGCGCACACCCCAGAAGGTCCCCAAAGCCTCATCTATACAATATTGAAAATAGCTGTGGCGTTTTCAGCCCAAAGGGCATAACCTGAAATTGGAAAAATTACTTTTCTAGTATGGAATGCAGTTAGCCAATCCTGGGCCTTCTTGATACAGATATGACTAAACGCGTTTAAGCAATCCAGTTTGGAGAAGACTTTTGCCTTCTCCACATAGCGAACAATCTGAAAGTCCAAGGGGATGGGATGCAAGTCTGGTACTGTGACGTTGTTGAGATTCCCATAATCTATGCATGGGCGTAAGGTATCATCAGCCTTCTCCACAAAGAGAAGTGGGGAGCATACTGGGTATGTAAGCTGAAAAATCGCACATTTGTCTAACTGCTCCTTAACCCACACATCTAATGCCGCTTCCTCCCGTATAGTCAAAGTATAATAGGGGAAGATATATGCACCAGAGCTACAGTAAGCTTCTACTCACAATCAAACTCTGAATGATATGGTAGTGCATTAGCTGAAGCCGCATCAAATGAAGATCCAGACCCTCCAAACAAGAAGGTAAAGGTACATCCAATGAGGACATCGACAATGGAGCAAGACTGAGAGTGTGGATATTGGGCCAGTGGGGCAGATCGCCCTGAGAATTAGCCACATACAAGTGAAAAATTAATATACGACCATTCTTTTATGTTAAGGACAAGGTTTTGTCTTCCAAGTTGGTTCTGACGTCAAACTCTTGCTACCACTCTACTAATAAAATAATGGGGTACAGAAGGTTTTTAATTGCTTGGAAACAGTCCGCCAAAAGATTCTTGCCCACTTGATAATCCACAAACCCCAGAACTTTCAGCGGGAAATACCTTGGGAAGCCCTTTCCCTAACCATATTACCTGGCAAGTAACTCAGCTCAATGTAGTTGGCTTGGTCTTGGTCTATAAAATTCTCAGAGGCTTCAGTATCCACCAAAAGAATAGTGCTGAGTTTTCCTAAAGGGGATTAAAGGGTAGCGTCAACAAAAGATATCCAGAATGGTCTTTATTTATAGCAGACAACGCCAATAATTCACCATGAAAATCTTCTTCTGGCATAATCATGCCCCAGGGTACGTTTTGGCATTGAAAAATGGAGAGGGATAGTTGGCCACTCTTACTACTGAGTTACATATTCCACCATATCTTCAGCAGTTGCATAAACGTCTTTATATCTGAAAAGTAACTCCTTCTCAACCTCCTGAGTTCTGCGGATCATGGTAGTGGTCAAGAGCGAGTTATCTGGGGTTATTTGGTATACTGAAATGGGTTCCAAATCAGAGCCATATGAAAAGATATTTGGCTCGTTTTTATAAAAAGGAATCAGCGTTATAAAACGCGTTTTGGGCTAAAAATGACACCATATCCCTTTTGGCAACGGGCTTGTGCACTGCTATTCAAGGACATCAACACCGAACCCTTTGTCAATGATCCCACCTGCACCGTCCAAACTTGGTGCTGAGGAAAAACAACTTTCATTATATCAATTTTTAATTTTAGTGTAAATTTGGGGAATTACAAAATCTGGGATAGTGAAGCACCTGTATTCACCAGGTATGAGAAATAAGGGTGGGCACTTTCCAGTTGGAGGTAGCTAGAATAACACCAAGATGCTCCAATCATCAGAAAATTGAGAAAGTGGTGGTGAGCCCCACCGCAGTCATGACCAACAGCTGGTACACCCAATTCCCACTTCATGAAAGTCCCACACAGATAATATTTGTGCACGTAAAATAAAGAGGTGGTCAACTAATGTAAGAAGAGTGTCTATAACTCTCTAAAACCCAGCGAGGTAGTGCACGGTGCACAGACCCAACGCCAATGAACTAGTCGTTAGTACTAAGATGAACATAGCCTTGCAGAGGGTGCTATAGCTAAAATAACTTAAGGCGAGGGTGTTTAAAGTGGTATATATTAGCAGATATTGAACAAAAAACAAGGCTTGGGTGGACCCAAACTATGAGTTCAAAACCAGCAGTGATTTGAGATGAAGTGCAAGGGTGCCACGGTCTGGAGGGGACCAGGGCTTCCCAGCGGTGCACCAGATGAGAGAGTTAAATTTGTGAAAATCAACTGGATACCGTTGCATAAGACCTCCTTGAGGAGATCTGCGCACAGGTTCGCCCAAGTTAAAATAAATAAAATGTAACTAATGAAGGGTTTTATTTAAAAGGAAGTTGACCAACAAAAAAGGTTGGTCTTGAGTAAACATATTTAATGAATTTTGGGGAATCTTCAATTGATGGAAGTGGTGCTAAGGCCAGGTGCACCATTAAATACATGCTTCCATTGGTCAGTGTAATATAGCTGGTAATAGACCGAAATTGGGTCCTTAATTGTAAGCAAGGATTACCCAAGCTGAAAATCTCAAAAATCAAAGAGTTTTGAGACCCCATTCATTGAGAAACCAAAGTGAACTATTGTTTTTTCTCAGTAGCTGGTTCATTTTAATGCGCCTGCTGTAACGCAGGGATGAACTTCTTGCACACCTCCAGAAACAACCTAGACATATCTCACCTTAACCCAGCATTGGTCCAGGGTATGTTTGAGGTCAGGGAGGCCTGCCAAATTCACCTTTTGGCCTCCTGATGTGTAACTTTATCCTTTCTATTGGTTCCCATAATCATGTCATCCTCAAGCCATGACAATGACTGCGTACAATCCTCATTATAAGGAATTACTGAATAGATGAATCAAATGCAGATGAATGCCCTGGAATGGAGTGTTTATAAAATTATTAAAAATAGTTTGAAAGATCACCTGCCTTTTTTGGGCATTAAAAAGGATCCACAGCATTACCAAATATACGCTGTATGAATTACTGTTTAGAGAAAAATTCCAGCCAATTTTTTCTGTCTAAGTAACTCAGTGACCAGCTTTCATCAACTCACCAACTTGGACAATCTGACCCTAAGAAACTGTTATGGAACCATGCCCACCAAATGAAGACCAACTAAAAAATGTCTCAAAACCCTCCAGGTATCTATAATTGGTCCCTTGCCTCCTATACTAGAATGAACCTATAAACTCTTGCTCCATAAAGACTCACCCTAACTTCAAAGGGCTGTTTAAAGTTACTTAAGTATTCCTGTGACGGTTGAGGTTTTCCCTTAACATCACCTTGCCCTGACCTTTGATAAGAAAGGACAAGCTGGTGTGAAGGAAGAAGGAGGTCAGGGAATGTTGGTTCTGGCTAAGCCCTGGGATGGGGTTGAGATTGAGGCAAGATGTTGGATGAAACTTGTGTCAGGGCTGGTGTCAGAATTTTTACCTGAATTGGATTTTGATGTGTCAGCCAAAGGTAATCAAGATTGATCTAACGAAATAGCCCAAATATTTAATGAAAATAATGCCCACCAAAATTCAAAGCCTTTTGACACTAAGGATCAACCCCGACTTATGTGGTTGACTAGTGATCCCCATAAGATTCCTAATCTTGGGTTTAAAACCAATCAATGCGGCAATTGAATCCTATTTGACTGAGATTATCAGCCTGCCGCAGAATCCCTGATTGGTAACAAGTATAAATCTTAGCTTGGAACGTTTGGAGACTTACTGAGAAAGCCTCCTTAATCTTTCATATAATAAAGATTCTAGACAAATAAAGAATATTCTCTTTTTGCCATTAACATTTTGCCTACCTTTAAAATCATTTAGGAACGAACATATATTTGAGATTTACCACTTAAGGCATTGTATCCTTAGTGATGCCTTTTCAGCCAAGAAAAGTAAAACTTATAATCCAACTCCCAGGAACATTGGATATCCTGGCCTAAAAAACTAAGGGATACCTGGTATCTGTCATGTTTACATGACTTAATTGAGGGTACCAACAGCCAACAGAAGTCTGGGCGTCATGAGGCGCAAAAGGTCAAGCTGCAGAGCCTTCCTGACCTAAAGCACACATTGGACCAGCGCTGGGTGCAGGCCAGATGTGCCCAGGCTGGTCCAGGTGAAGTGCATAGCGCATAGCCCCATGTTACAGCATTAGCATTAAAACAAACAATTAACTTACTAACTATGACGGTTTGGTTTAATTGATAGGAAAACGGGGTTTCAAACCTGTTCAATTTTCAAGATTTCAACTCAGGTTAGCCTTGCCTTCAATTGATAACCTGAGTTCAGTCAATTACTAGTTATAGTACCCTGCCCAATGGAAGCGTGCGCTTATTGATGCACCTGAGTTTATTGCCATTACCATCAAATCAATTGATTTTCCCAAAAGTTTTTTATATGATTCTTTGATACCAACCTTCCTCATTGGTTGTCTTCCTTTAAATAAATCCCCTATTCCTTTACAGTTTTTTCATTTATGGTTACTAATGCAAACCTGTGTGCAGACCTCCTTGAAGAGGTCTTCAACAACGTTGATCTTTATATATTTATTAAAGTAACTACAAGATTAAGTGCACCATTGGGCCCCTGATTCCCTCCAAACTGAGGCACCCAAACCCTCCAGCACTGATATCAGCTTGGTTATGCGCTCCCCTGTGGGGCTCACCCAAGTGTTCCTGTTTATCTGTTTAAAACTACTCTAAACCACATTTTACTCCCTTGAACATGGTTAATTTGGCTCTGGCGCCCTTTGCGGTACCCTTCTTATCATGATCCTGATGACGAGTTTCCTGTCTTTATGGCTGTGCACCGCGCACCACCTTGCTGGGAACTAAAGAGTTATAGACACCCTATTGACAGTATCTACCCTCGTGGTCCTAACAAAACTGGTGTTCCTGCCAGGTTTACTCAAGTTTAAGGTGAAAATATAATATAAATTAACAATGAACAATAACAATATAGCTTCAGAAAACGCTGAGGATAATGAAGCCGCCCTTCTTAGTGACTGGGCAATCAATATGCATATAGGAGGTATATCAGTGACCTGAGACATTCTATTTCCCCCATCATTGGAGGTGACCCTCCACGCTCTGTCCGCAGGATGATATCACTTGCACTTATCAGACTTTGCCAAAGCCCTCCAGCTCCTCTTATATGGGCCTTTGTCACCATAGGCTGAGCTAATAGAAGATGGGCTTTTGTGGTACTGGCCCCTATGATTAATTTGGCCCAAAGTTCTTTGCATAATTTAGATCAGGTTGGAGCTGGACTTATGGAATGCTATTTGTGTTAATTTGTACATCCCATCTTGTATCATCTACTACAAGTAGCAGGTTCCATCATCAGGAACTACTCCGCCATTTGTAGTTATTGGTGACAATACATTTGCAACTCCTCCAATTCTATCAATCTGCCTACCAGTTTGGCAGTGAAAACTGAAACGCTATATTGAAAAATCAGCAGCTTATCAACAAAATACAAGAAGTGTTAACACGTCTGGATCAAAGGATCATGAGATTCGTTCAATGGAACTCACTAAATGTTTTAATCAACTAGAGGTCATTGTTCATAATCTGGCCAGAATATGTACCCTCGAGTTACAAATCAAAGTTGTTACTATATGACCTCCTTAGATGAACGCCTTTGGTTGTTGGAAAAAATGATCTATGAAGTAAGTGATGACCAGAATAACCTCCATTATTTAGGGCACAATGAGTGCCTGGTGAGCGCAGACCCCCTGGTTGTGACGGACATGATGGTGGACGGGGACTCCCTGGATCACCTGGGCCTCCTGGTCCTAGTGCTGACCCAGTAATCCCTGACGAATGCCTCCAGGCGTTAATTCAACAAGTCTAAAATATTGATGTCCAATTAGGATGCATCACCTAAGGAGCCCAAATCACTTTGAAATGGAGTTTTTCTCTCCCCTGAATTTTCCTAGCCGCTCATCATGAGCGCCTTAGAACTTGGCAGCCCTACCTGTGTGGTACGTGGGTTGGAGCAAAGAGTGCTCAATACTACTGAGCAACATCAACTCAAACTCTGAGATTCTACTATTGAGTTATAAAATAAATTGCGGCAGTTAAACCAGCTTTTGCCACGAAATTGGCTCTTTGTGCCACTCATAATTGAGTAGTTTTAGCAATTGAGATATAACAACCTATGCTTTAAGTGGATGCGCTTTATCCTCAAAAATAATCCCAAGATACCGCTTCTTTTTAGGTGAAAGTGTGGCTCTGGTGTTGAATCATGTTGTCTGGCCTCCAACCCCCCAAGTGGTACGTTTAAACCCTCATTAATTAAAAGTATCTCCCTGGAGAGGGGAGCATCTTCTCTTTATTATATTGCTACAAAAGCGCTATGGAGGAAGCTATTGACAATCAACAGCTCAAACACCTAATTAGCTGTCTTAGTCACGTAGCACAAGGCATTATGGTACCCCATCTAATGAATTGCTGAACTTGGGATGACGCCAAGGCTGTCTTGCTTTAGGAATTCAGGAGCGACCTAACTTTATGCAACTCAAAAGCAAACTTTTATAGAAATAAGCCTTAATCAGGGATTGACCATCAATAAGTTTGTATATTGGTTTTACCTCAAGGCTCAAACTTTGGTTGCAAGGAATTGTCTCACGTTAGATGGTGCTATCTTGCTATGATTTCAGCGTTTAAAAATATGCCTAATATTCTACTCTATCTTAAAGCGGTTAAGTATAACTTAAAGTCCCTCCTCCAAATCAAAGAAGCCATCTTGGGGATCCCTTGATAAACTACACAAACCCACTGGGCCACCTCGGTTTAACACTAATAATCCCTGGCCCTAAGTGTTATTAGTTACAAACCTCAATTCATCTACATCTTAATTAATCTGCACTTTCTGTAAAAAATCATAATGTACCCTTTTGTCACAGTCACCAGAATAAGATGTCAAAAGACCAGGCAGTATAGGGCAAGAGGCTCCCTATGCTGACAACACTCAAGTGCCTCAAGACCCTTGTTCTAGCTCTAGTTCTATTACCAACACCTAGGGATGTTTTGTGTTAGCTGCCCTGGCAGAAGTTGATGTACCTCTTTCTCTTCAAGGAAATAAAGATCTTCAGCTTCTTATTTTTATATTGAGCAGTTACCCCAACAAATTCTTGGGTCAGATCCTCTATGAAAAGCCAAGTGCTGGCTGTTAAAACCTTAAAAGTCATTGAGCACCCCCAAGCTAGGCCATGGCAAAGCCCCCGCTTGCTTCACTGCAAATTCCTAATGACATTTTACTAGCCGTTAATTCACAGTTTGGGTCTTCAGTGGTTTGGGTAGAGGTAATTGTTCAAAAGGTTAAAGTCCTGGTGATAATTGATACCAGCTCACCGGTTAACGTTATATCTTCCCAACTTATCTATCAAATAAAAATGGCTCCAGACTTGATTCACAAAACTGAGTATGGTATAACAGGTAATCAGTCTACTAAGGTGATTGTGGCTTATTCTACCTTTCCCCTCCAATTTAGAAAACTTCTAATTTTTTCCCACGCTATTGCGTTAGAAAACTATAAATATGAGCTTCTTATTGGAGTATTTGGTGTGGGAGTTTAACTCCATTATCAACAATAAAGAAAAATGCCTGTTACTATTAGATTATTGGATCCCGTTAATATTTAAGCTCCCAGTCAAAAGTAAAGGAGCTCAAAAAAAATGAACATGCCTTCTCAAATATCCGTCCTCTTATTGCACAGTTAATTATCAAGTCTTAGGAGAAAAAACTAAGTTACCCCCTGAGGCTTTGGATGCCAAAGATGGGATCCCTTTGTATGCCCCCATCCAGTTTACAATACCCTATGACTAACAAGATATTGTAGATATAGGGATCAAGATTCTCACCCATCTTAGTCAAGTTTTGGAACTAAGTGGACATTCAAAATCTTCAATCAAAGAAGAGTTGACCTGTCCGGGGATTTGGATTTTGCCTGTGGGGAATTTATATCTATCTTATTAGGGAATCTAACGGATCAAACCCTACAAGTACCTCTGTATTCCCCTATTGCTTACATAAACTATGTCCTATTGAAAATATCGCCAACGTGAGTTGTTTTGGCTCTTTACAAGATTTAGGATTTGATCCCCTGCCCACCATAGCTCTGGTTGAAAGTAAAATTGGAGACAATCTCACCCCTGATGAATTCCAGAACATCTAAGACCTCTTTGACAACTATTGTAATATTTTTCCTTGAGACCAAGTGATTACAGAAAAATGTCTAGGTAATTCACCAAATTAAGACTAAGGCTCACCCTCCGCTCAAGTCTTGGCCATACCAAAACAAGAGTTGAGAAATCTCAAGTGACCTTAGAGTTACAGCAACTGTTGGAAGCCAGGTTACTCATGCCTTCTAAAAGACTGTGGGCTTCCCCACTCCTATTGTTTCAGAAAAAAGGATGATGGCCATCGTTTTGGCATGGATTCTCGCCTCCTCAATTCAATCACAAGAAAATATAGTTATCCATTGCCGCATATTACTGATTCCTTACGCTTAATGTTGGGTTCCCACTATTTTTTGGCTATGGATCTTGCCAGTACCCGCTGGCAAGATGATTTGTTGCTGGAAGACCGTGAAAAATACACCCTCATATCAAGCAAAGGACTATTTGTGCCCACTTGAATGCCGCAGGGGTTATGTAACGCCCCCTGCTACCTTCTAACGCGCCATGGATGGACTTTTAGGTGATTTGTAAGTTCCTGTATGCTAGTTTATCTTAACGATATTACCTTTTTCTGAGAACCTTTATCAAGCACATATGTATCCCAGGCAAGCTTTATAGCGGTTACAGCAAGACTCATTAAAACTAAAGCCATCAAAATGATCCTTCTTTCAGAATGAAATGAATTTTTTGGGCCATAAAGTAGGGAAAGCCAGAATATCCCTAATGGATAATAAAGGTCTGGCCATTTCTAAGATGTCTCCTCCTAAATTCCTGCAAGACGTACTAGTTTTTGGAGGATGGTGGGATATTATCACCGGTTTATTCCCCACTTTGCTGACACCTCTGAGCCTCTAGTATACCTATTGAAGAAAGTGATACCATTCCAGTGAAAAGAAAAGCAACAGCAGGACTCTAACCTGCTATGTGTCTCACTCCCACTCTCCAGTACCTATCTATCCTAATTTTGATAAACCTTTACTCCTCTTTACTGATGCTAGCAATATAGCCTTTGGAGTCATACTATCGCAGCATGACAAAAACTTAGTAGACCATCTTATTGCCTACTATATAAAACCCTAACCAGAGTTAAACGCAACTATAGCTTTACAGAATACAATTTGCTTGGTGGTACTACTGGCTATTAAGCAATTATGACCTTATTTATATAGGAAACATTTCACCATAATCAATGTTCATGCTTCCTACAATGGCTAGAGAATCTAAAAGATCCGATGGGAGGTTAGCCCTCTGTGCATTAAAACTTTATAAACCACACTTTTTCCATCATACATCAACCAGGGTATATACACAAAACGTTGATTGCCTACCCCTGCTTCCCATATTAACTTTACCCAACCCTGAAGAGGATCAACTCTACGGCCTCCTAACTCAATCACAATTATAGAAAGACAAATCCCCGACCCTTCAAAAGTAATTAGCAAAAAACTTGGCAAATCTTCAAGTTAAAAATGGCCAACACTACAAACTTGTGTACCAAAAATTGTTGCCCTACATACAACCTTTGGCTTGAACTGATTTCAATTTGGAGGGACATAATCAAGTCAGCCACAGGGGAATTTGGAAAACTTACCAGTGACTCTGACTCTATGCTACTGGGAAAGAATGCTTGTTTCAACCCAAGATGTATTAAAGTCCTGCCTGGTATGTAAAAATCAAGCTGGACCTAATCCCCAATCTTAACATCCAGTGGTTCCACCTTGTAAACCCTTCCATACTATTACCATTAATGTTGTGAGACCTCTCCCTCGAGCCTCTAATGATTATCAAATCCTCCTTCTAGCCGTGGATCATTTAACTAAGTGGATCAAAGTTGTATTTCTACCATCCACTTTGGCAAAAGCTACTGCTACATTCTTATATAATTGGATTATCACCCATCATGGGTGCCCTAAAATAGTTCTCTCTGATAACGGTCAAAACTTTTAATAATCACTGGTGAATGATTTAACTAAGCTGATGGGGTCCACCCAGGTATTTTCTACTCCATACTATCCTGCAACCAATGGAATGGTAGAGCAGGTGAATGGTACCTAAATGCCACCCTCTGTAAAATGGCCCTGACTGACCCTCTTCACTAGCCCTAAAACTACCTAGTACAATTCTGGCCTACAGAATAAGCTACCATCAAATGATTAAGATGTCATCCTTCCAGGTTTTGTTGGAAGAAATATCCAGTTGCCTTCTAAAGTGTAGGCCATGTTAGATCAAGAATTACCCGATGCCCCTGAAGTTACTATGTAAAGCATTGCCAATAAAATAATCCAGCCTTAGACTCTAGCTTCTAAGAACTTATCTGCTACAACTAGTAGAAAAATTAGTCAATTTTATGACAATGTCAGGATTTCACCAAATTCTCATATCTCTGAAAAAATCTACTTCATCAATTCCCCTGACATCATCAGAAGGAGTGAGCAATATATCACAATCTATCAAGGTTAACAATCAATCTGATCCCAATCAATTGATTGAAGATTTGATCACGCAGAGATTAATTCACTCTGATAGATTATGAGCAGTTAAGAAGCCTATAAATATTCCCTCTTTTTGATAATAAAAATTAGGTCAAATTATAACCTGTATTTTCAATTAAATTTAACGCCTTTTTGGAGAATCCGCCCAGTGTAACTTCAAGATTAAACCTGCCCCATTGGAAGTGTAATTCAAAACTTCCAGACTGGTGCTCACTACAGGGGCACTCTGAGTTATGCACCAGTGACAACGTCTATCACTACTATGGATTCTCATTTTTCGCCTGATGAAGCTCAAGACCAAGAGCAGGGCAGCATTTTACGATGGGTCCGTTCAACTGGAGCCCAAATCCCAAGATTACCCTCCACGTTGGAATTTTGGGCCAACTTGGAATATTATGGTCCTAACTTAAGTTTTACCTCAGACTTTCAAATACTGCCTGAGGCTTTACAAAATATTATTAATCAATTGCTTGAAGGGGCCCTAATCCCTGGAATCCAT
Organism: Massospora cicadina; assembly: GCA_022478985.1. Taxonomy (NCBI): domain Eukaryota; kingdom Fungi; phylum Entomophthoromycota; class Entomophthoromycetes; order Entomophthorales; family Entomophthoraceae; genus Massospora; species Massospora cicadina. The sequence continues at coordinate 43,135 of JAKSZP010018449.1, read as the reverse complement.
TCTACTCAATCTCAATCTAATGCTGTACCTTCTATATTGTGGGAAGTGCTGCAAACCTCTCAAATGCCAGGAATTGGCCCTGAGCAATATTTGCACCAACTCGTACATCCTACCTTATACCATTTATTACCTGTAGTTGGAATGCACCACCAAGGGATGCTCAATTTACTAGAAGGACTCCAGTCCTTGAATAATTATATTTCCAAATTTTTCAAGTCAGCCTCTGAGTTTAGCTGAGATAATTGTGATGCTATCATTAGTAATCAGGCCTTCCTCAACAAAGTACATCAGCAGCTCATTCAGCTCAATTATGGGATGTCCAATTTTGTTGATGTACAGTTCCCCAAGCAAGTTCAGGAGATTCAGAGAGAATGGAGAGAGGGTATTTCCCAACTCTCTGAGCGTAGTCAATCAATGGAGGAGGAAATTAGAACCCATCTCTTCCAATTGGAACAAATGTACTCAGGAATTCAGTTCTGGGTTAATGAAGTAGAGAAAGCCTCTGGAAATATGGGTCCTCCTGGGGTTGAAGGACCTCGTGGGCCACCTGGGGGTGTAGGACCACGTGGACCTCCTGGAGCTGATGGGCCCCGTGGACCCCCAGGGAGTGTAGGGCCTCAGGGACCCCCAGGCGCAGATGGACCTCAGGGACCTCCAGGCGCCAATGGGCACTCAGGATCTTACCAGCAAATTGACTCTCTCTTGAACATGATGAACCACTTGCGTGAACAGTTCTCTAAATTGGCCAAAGAGTGTAACCTAACCCCTGATGGGGTACCAATCAATCCCCTCTTGTCACTTCAGTCATTATCTGATGAATTGATCAATCTGGGAAAATGGGCCAAGGACACTGATATCTTACTACATGCTTGCAAATCAAAAGGGGAACTGCTCCAAGCGAAAATTGAGACATTGGAACTCAAGTACAATGCTCAGCAGGAACAGATTTTTGAGCTATCTCGCCATTAGATGAGAAAGTAGGGCATGCTGATCTGAACCATCAGATTAGCAAGTTCATACTGAAGCTGTTGGTCCTTACCCTCAATTTTCTTCTCAAGTTTCAGATTCCACCTCTTATATTTCCACTCAATCAGAACAACCTGGAGTGCATGTTTTGACCACCAATGCTCCCATGAGTTTCAAGCCAGTATTCAAGGATAAATACTCCCCAGGGGAAGGCAGCATTATCTCCTTTCTCTATCTTTATGAAAAGGCATTAAGTGAGGCCACGGATCACCAAAAGATGAATTACTTGCCTAATTGCCTTACTCAATTGGCTCAGGATATTATGGTTCCCCACTTAATGACTTGCTCTACTTGGTCTCAGGTCAAAGAAGCGTTGATCAAAGAATTTGGGAGTGAGCAAACCTTATCCTCTCAGAAACAGGCTTTTATGGGTATACAGCCCCACCAAAATGAATCTATCAAAGACTTTGCTCATCAGTTCTATTGGGAAGCTCAAACTCTAGTAGCCTGTGGTCAGTTAAACTTGGATGATGCAATTACCACAGTTCTGTCAGCTTTTACTTCCAGGACTCAAATGCAAGTTTATCTAATCAGTGTCAAAAAGAATTTCTGAAGTATTTTGGACATTAAGGAGGCCTTATTGGAATTGCCTCCTCAATTCTCCAAAAACCCCAAGTTTATGAGTCTCCTAGACCTAGTCGCCCCAAAGTCTACGCCATGCCTGAGAACACTAGGGCGATCCAGTGTAACTACTGTCATCGCTATTTCCATACTGAGGATCGTTGTTTTAAAAAGGAAGCAGATGAGAAGAAGAAAAGAGATAAGACCAATAAGATTCTCCACCTTGATAATGATATGAGTGCGCAGCAAGAGCATCAAAGTTTGATTGAGTGTAATAAAGATGAACATTCTTCTTATTCCTTGCCCTCCTTATTGGCATTATCCTCTCAGTTTGGAAGCACCATTACCCATATTGACTTCCGAGTGAATCAAGTCAATGCCAAAGCTATCATAGATACTGGATCCCCAGTGAATGTTGTCTCATCAAAATTGGTCAAACGGATCAAATTAACACCCAATATTTCTCATTATGAAGAATATGGCACAGCTGGGCCTCAGAGTACTCAGTCTATTGGAGCTTTTTTGTCTTTTCCCCTGAAAATTGGGAAATTAACCTTTACCATTCCAGCTATTGTACTCAATAATTTGAGTTATGACCTACTTTTGGGGACTCAATTTTTACATGAGAATTTGATGGAATTATCAATTACCCTGACTCGTCGTTGTCTCTCTTGGGGTATAGAGTTCCCTTACTTTTATCTGATCATGCTTCCACCCAATGTCAGTTATGTCTGCTAGAAGGAACCAAAAGGTCTTATTCACTTCAATATCATGTTGGGGATTCTCACGTAAAATTACCTCCTGCATCGGCGGATATTGAAGAGGGGATGCCTATTTTCTCCCCTGAGAAATTAGTTATTCCGCCAAAATCACAAGTAATTATTAACACTTCTTTGCATTTTTTGATTCCCAAGGGACATTTGTTACAAGTCCAAGGCACTGTCAATCCTTCTGCTAAAGAGCTCTTGCCTTGTCCTGGAGTATTGGATTATGCTTATTCAGGATCATTGTCTGTCTTACTGGCAAACCTTACCAATGAGCCAAAACTGGTAGATTGAGAGCATCCAATTGCTTATGTCAAATTACTGCCCTTATCTTGTATCTATGATGTTAAACCCTTTGGGAGTCTACAAGACTTTGGATTGGAAAGTGATCAGGAAATCCTTACTGTGGGTCCTGCTATTGGAAAACACCTCTCTAGTGAACAGGAGAAACAAGTACTTCAATTGTTAGATGAATATTCCAACATCTTTGCTAAGCATACTTACGATTTTGGGAAGATGAAAGGAGTAGTGCACACTGTTGAAACTGGTGATCACCTTCCTATTCGTGCAAAGCCCTATCATAAATCTAAAGTAGAAGAAGCCCAGGTTACCAAAGAATTGCATCAATTGTTGGAGGCTGGATTATTGAAACCCTCCAATAGTCCTTGGGCATCCCCATTATTATTGGTTAAGAAGAAAGATGGTTCTCATCAAGTTGTGATGGATTATTTCAACTGAATGCCATCACTCAACGGGACTGTTATCCCTTACCTAGGATTGATGATTCTCTTAGGTTGTTGGCTGGATCCACCTATTTTTCGGCCATGGACTTAGCCAGTGGATACTGGCAAATCGAGTTATCACCAGAAGATCATGCCAAGTGTGCCCTGATATCAAGTGAAGGGTTGTTTGAACCAACTCATATGCCTCAAGGACTAAGCAATGCCCCAGCAACCTTCCAAAGGGCCATGGACAGTATGCTACAGGGATCTAAAGCTTACTTGTGTTCTGGTATATCTTGACAATATTACCATGTTCTCCAAAACTTTTACCAAGCATTTAGACCATCTAAAAGAAGTTTTCAGCCAAATTTGGGGCTCTTCTTTAAAACTCAAACCCTCCAAATGCTCATTCTTTCAAAACGAAATGGACTTTTTAGGACATCAGGTTTCAGCTAAAGGGATTTGACCCCTCTCAGACAAAGTTCAAGCCATCCAACAAATGCCTCCTCCCTCTTCTTTATGGGATATTCAAGTCTTTCTTGGCATGGTTGGGTATTACCAGCAATTTATTCCCAACTTTGCTGATATGGCTGAACCCTTATTTCACCTGTTGCAAAAAGGAGTGTCCTTTGAGTGGGGGTCAGCTCAAGAACAGTCATTCAATTCTCTGCGTACCGCCTTGATCAAGGCACCTGTTCTAATTCATCCCCAATTTGATAAGCCTTTCTTTTTACATACTGATGCAAGCAATGTCGCTATTGGGGCTATCTTATCTCAGTGTGATGAAGAGAAGAATGATCATCCTGTTGCTTACTATAGCAAAACTTTGTCAAAGGCTGAACAAAATTATAGTGTTACTGAGCGGGAATGTTTGGCAGTAATTCTAGCAATCAAGCACTTCCGCCCTTTCTTATATGGTAACCATTTCACTGTTATTACTGACCATTCCTCCTTACAATGGTTGCAGAATATGAAGGATCCTGATGGGAGATTGGCCCATTGGGCTTTAAGGTTGCAAAATTATGATTTCTCTATTGTTCATCGCTCAGGGGCTCAGCACCAAAATGCTGATGGGCTGTCCTGACTGCCTATTCTGACCTTGGAACTAGAAAAAGAAGAACGCTTATACAATCTTATTGGACGACCTGAGTTATGGGATTGAGAGACTGAAGAGGATCAAGCCTTTCTAAAATCAATTACCAAAGATACTATGATTCAAGATGGAGCTTTGTATAAGAAAGTCAAATCCAAGTGGTTGCCCTTCCTACATCCCAACTCTAGATTTCACGCTGTAATGGAAGGTCATGAACAAGTTGGTCATAGCGGCTTAAAGAAGACTCAAGAATGGTTGAAGACTCAATACTATTGGAACAACATGACTGAGTTCATTTGAGAGACCCTCAACTCATGTCTTATCTGCAAAAGCCATGGAACTACCAACCCTACATATCAACATCAAGTTATTCCCCCAACTAAGGCGTTTGAGGTGGTCAGCATTGATGTTGTAGGTCCTTTTCCTCGGGGATTGCATGGCCATCAGTATATCATTATGGCTGTCAACCATTTAACCAAATGGGTTGAGGCCATTTCCATTGCTACCCCTTTGGCTAAGACTACAGCGTTATTCTTATATCAGCATATCATTTCTCAACATGGGTGTCCCAAGGTCCTTATGTCAGATAATGGGACTAATTTCACCTCACAACTTATACAGGAGCTATCCAAATTATTTAACACTACTCAGCGATTTGTTGTCCCATATAATCCATCCACAAATGGGGCCATTGAACGAGTTAATGGGACCCTGGTCTCAATTCTAAGAAAGATGGCATCCACTGACCTGACTCAGTGGAATTTTTATTTGCCTAGTGCCTTGTTTGCTTATCAGGATAAGCTACCACCGCATTATCAAGATGTCCCCATTTAAGTGTATATATGGGCAGGATCCTTCAGTCCCTTCTAGTGTTCAGACCATCCTTGAGGAAAGTATCCCAGGAAATTCTGATTTAATTATGAGGAATTTGGCTGATGAGATTATCCATCTTCAGGCTCAAGCAATGAATTTGATTGAAACAACCACACAAAAAGAGACTCAAAGGAGCAACCAACACAAACCTGTCTTACCTGAATACCAGATTGGGGATTACATTATGTACTATCATTCTCAGCCTGGTGGGCAGACTGAAAAGTTGGGAACTAATTGGTCTGGTCCCTATAGAGTTATATTTCAAAAAGGATTAGAGTATTCGATTGTTCATATTGATACTGGTATAGTGGTAAATCATATTCATCCTAGGTTTTTAAGAAGTCATCCTCCACCGTGATTGAATCTTGAGGGGGAAGTGTCAGGATTTCACCAAATTCTCATATCTCTGAAAAATCTACTTCATCAATTCCCCTGACATCATCAGAAGGAGTGAGCAATATATTACAATCTATCAAGGTTAATGATCAATCTGATCCCAATCAATTGATTGAAGATTTGATTGTGCAGAGATTAATTCACTCTGATAGATTATGAGCAGTTAAGAAGCCTATAAATATTCCCTCTTTTTGATAATAAAAATTAGGTCAATTATAACCTGTATTTTCAATTAAATTTAACGCCTTTTTGGAGAATCCGCCCAGTGTAACTTTGAGATTAAACCTGCCCCATTGGAAGTGTAATTCAAAACTTCCAGATGCCTAATTCTAAAATCATTTAGGGATAACCATATATTTATAATTTTCCACTCAAGGCATTGTATCCTGAGTGAAGGCTTTTCATCCAAGAATTTAAAACTTATAATCCAACACCTAGGAAACTTTGGGTCTCCTGGCCTCAAAAAATTAAGGGTTATGTGGTATCAACCCTTGTGGTCCCAACGGCTGGGATTGAACCAGGTGGTGTTGAAATGGGTGAATTCAAGGTTTAATTTGGATTCAAGTCAGAGCTGCATCAGGTCATGGGTGTGATTGCTTGGCCAGCAGGGAAATCAATCAGGCCTAGGAAAATGGGAGTATGGTTATGGCATATTCCAAAGGATATAGTGTTAAGTATGACAGAGTAATCTATACTATTCTTGCAGCAGAGGGCTATAAGGAAAGGGACCTGGGAACTGGAGGTTCTTTTGTTCTGTTTCCTATCAACCTACCTAAATATACACAATAAAGCTATTAGCTTAAAAGCTTTGTCCACCTTACTATTGTTTTCTGGGGTTTATATTGTATATTTAGTCTAAAAGTGGTCATGTTTGGCATTTATAAACAGGAGGTGGACTTGGAGAGTAAGTTTGAGAGTGTTATTGCTTCCCTATATACCTTGTCATATAGTCATGGCATGTTGCTTGGGGTAAGTATACTTTCAACTTGCCTCCAAGGAGTGTTCATCCACAGCGCCAGTAGCACATGAACTAGAAGAATGGTCCCATGAACCCTATGCACCCTCTGGTCTTTAACTTTGGTCCTTCTTCCTAATTCAGTTGTGGCTCATTGGTGTAAGTCCTGGAGACCAGCCCCTGCAGCTGGATAGGGAGCTATACCCCTTCTTAACAAAAAGATGTACAGGGCCAAGTGGACCCCCTGTTGCAGTTAAGCGACTTTCACATGTGGTAGATAAGCGCTGGGTGACTGCTCTCCCCCCAAGGATAGCCCGTTCCCACACCTTCCCCCTCCTCAACCCTGGTAAGTTTAATAGAGGGGGTCTGTAGAGTGATTGCGCACACCAGAGGCTATGGGCTGGCCCCTGGGACCCCCCACTCCCCAGGCAAAATATGTAAAAATTTTGAGGAATTATTTCCCACCAACATCAGAGCCCAGTCTGCAAATTACAGGCTGGGGGAGCTGGTCTGGACTGGCCGTTGCCAGAAATCAGGTTGGGCACAACTCATATCTTAAACCAGGCACCAAACGACTTGGACCAGTTTCCCCAACTCTCCAGGATGGATCTGGAAAGTTCAGATCGCACAAATACCCTAATTGAGAGTTTGAACCATGTCCCAATCAACTCAGCTCAGTTGCCCCTGCCTCCCGGGATAAATCCAGAAAATATAAATCATGCAAACAGGCCAACTCGGATAATCAGGACCTGGATTGGCACCATTGACTTGGGGTATTCCCAAAAATGTAGAAAATTTTGTAAAGGTTTTTTGCCAAGATTTTGAGCTTCCCTCCATCCCCCTCCTTGCCAGCCAACCAAATCCCAGCATCAAACCCCAAACAATCAGTCCCACATTACCTCCCCTATGCGATTCACCCAGTACTTAAGGCAACTGCCCTGCCCAGGGGTGGTTGTCAGTTCATTCTCTTATATTCTTGCGCTTTGCACTCAACAAAACTTTGATTACCCCGTACAGCTTGCCATGACCTCCATCTGCTTTACTTTTAATTCAATTTCCGCCAATTGATCCAGCAAAGCGCTCCACCACCCAAGTACTTATCCTGATGTTTGCCAATTGTATCATCTAGTCACTTGACCCTGCCACAAAGCAGTGGATAAGAAACGCAATAAACCAATTTGCCCCCAATGACAAACCTTCTGTCTTGCTCATTATTGTGCATCCATTTCTTGTGAACCCTCCCATCCGCTCTACTGCTGAAATTGTGAAACCGCTCCCCTGTTGGAACAGCTCCAGAGTGGCCCTGCTCTGCTGACTGCAGCCTCAGGGCCCACACCTGGATTGGCCACCATTGGTTCAGCCCACCTGTGGGGCCTGGAGCACCCCGTTCAGGGGAAGCTCAGCCCCAACCCCTTCATGGGTCACATCATTTCTCAGATCTCACCTCTGATTGCGCGGCAGCCTCTGCATCACCCCTCACTGGCGTGCAAGCTCACTTGTTCAAATATGAAGGACAGCAACCATGAACCCTGGAGGAGTCATCATCCTCCCTGCCTCTTTCACCCTTGGGGGTTGCCCCACAAGACTTGCAGCTTCCCCCATTGCAACCATCTGGTTTGCCTTGGGGGCCTTCAGTACATTACTTAACTTTTACCTTCCTCACGTCCCCAATAGAACTCCACTCCTACAATTTGCTTGGACTGCTGTGCCTATGGCATTATGGGCTCTCCACTGGGTGCTCGTACCCTGACTGGGAGCCCAGTCTAATTCTTATCAGCTCACTCCATTACAATTGGAAGGAGCCAGTACATTACAACTCTCTTATAGGAACTACAACCTAGAGACTCTCAACTAAGTGCTATATCAATCTACCATCAACAAAAATTATCTCAAATTATATAATATAAAATGAATAAGGGGAGTGGTGAATGGTTTAACAATTTGCCAATATTTGATAAATCATCAATTTAGCTTTTTGAGTAATATTTATATTTATCTTGAGATTTGTTGCTGATCCTAGAATATTCTATGCCCTGCAAAACTTCTAAAAATGGGTATAAAATCCTTTAATCAGTTTCTTGGTAAATGGCAGACTATAGAGTGCATAATTTATTTTGATTTAACTTTATTTAATCTAACAAAGATTTATTTTCTGGGTATTTACTCCAGTAAAACACCCAGGATGACATATGATGACCACCAGACTGGAGAATCCAGATAATTATGCTGCCAATTGGCAACCTATTGTCACAGCTAATGACATATTTCATGGAATAAACTGCCCCTTTAAAGCCAAGCCCAACAAGCCCTTATAGCAAAGACCAGAACCCCTAAGAATCACTGATGGCCTTTTTAAGGTCATTGACAGAAAATGGGTTTTGGCTTTTCTAGCCAGGGCTGAGGAAAATGGCCCATCTGATGTAAAAAATATGGCAGGAATTAGCCCAAAAATCTGGAAAATTACATGATCCAAGGTTATGGAATTTGGCCAAATTTGTAAACTTTTGATTTCATTGAAGAAGAAAAATTTATGCCTTAGATCATATTTTGATAACCATTTGAAACCTTAATGAAATATCCTCCTTTAAATTAAGTCCCAAGCTAAGAAAGGCTTTGCTTTTCTCAGATACTCTAATCAATCTAATAAAGTTTAGGAATTTTTGGGCAAGTTTTCTGCAATCTTTTAGTTTTTAATAAAAATACACCTCTCATAAATTCCACAATGACCAGAGTCTGTTTTCCACTCTGGCTTGCCTTGCAGCTGTACATGAGCCCTCAACACACTCTGCAGCCTTATCTTCTGGCTCCGCTGCTTCCTATTTTTGCCACCCTTTGTCCTAGATCTTACACCACCTTTCCCAGCTCCCAAGGCCTCTTGTCCCTGATGGTTGTGCCCAGTTTGGTGTGCGTTTTGCTCCACAGATTTATATTGAAATATAATGCAGACCTTTTAGAATGTTTATTCATTTTGTTGGATCACTTGGCCTTGTTATATCTTTGGCCTGGATCTTTCCCCTCAGTGACCTCCAGCACTCCAGTTTCCCTGACAGTTATCATGGAATACAGAGGAATTTGCTACCTCTGTGACAATAGGGTGAGAGATAAATATAGCAATTTATCAAATTAAATAGAGATTTTGGGAACATGGTTTGATTGTTGGTCACATTTGTTTTGAGCAGCATTACTTATTTAACTACAAAGTTTTAGTGGATAATGGTTCATTATCATAGCAGGAAGTGTTGGATATTTGCCATAACAGCTGAAAGATAAGAATATTTTAGGTTGAATTCAGTCAAAAAGTGGAAATGTTGGCCATTTGCAATTTTCCAATGTCATTAAGAGCAATTCTAATTATAAGGAAAATGATGTTAATGAGGATATTGGCCAAAAGACCCTGGCTGATTCTTGGTGTTGCCCCATTAATTGGGGTAACACCATTTCAAAACCTGCCTGGGCACTTAATATAAGATTGAGCATTCAGATTACTCTGACCTTGCAACAGACCATGGGACAACCATTGGAAGGCATGCCCCCAGCTGCAAACAGGTCAATTGAAGCACCTTTGCAGGGACCACCCCCTTTTATAGGCATGGCAAAGGTCCCCAAGGAGAAAGTATTTTACCCAGTGGAGCTTGGGTAAAATACTTTAAAACATTACTGCATGGGTGCATTCTGCCCCAAATCCCTATCCCAAACATCTGTTCACCAAAAAGGAATGCAAATATCCCAAGATCTGATAGGAGCGTTTCTAATATTTCCTAATTTGGAATGCATTGAAGCTACTCCAAAACTATCTTAAATTCCCCCAACCCCCAAAACAGTTTAAATACTGATTGGTTGGATATTGAAATGGATTGACTCTCTTTTACCCCCACGCAGTGCTAATAAACTTAAAAAGCCCCATACCTTATTAAATTTTTAAGTTTACATATTTCATTATTCTTGTGGTAACCACCCCCATTGTTGGATTTTGGGGGATTAAGCACCAAGCGAGATCACCAAACCCAAAATCCAACAGGAAGTATCAAATATTTCTAACGGTCTAGAACCTTCAGCTTACCCTTCAATCCTTTTATCATAAAAATCATAATGATCCTATTCCTCATCATATCATTACTATAGTTAAAATGAATATAAATAACTTTGATTTATTAACTGGATAGACTTATATGTTGTTAATCCGAGTTAACAAAATTGGATAGATTGAGATACATAATTGATTTTATAATGTTCCATATACTACAATTTTATTAGGATCTAAGTATCTGTTGGATCAGGTCAAGTGAACTGTAGGAATAAGCTTTCATTCATCCTGGTCAGTTGGAAATTTTGGAATAATCGAATTGAAGCTGACACCTCCTATGATGATCGATCAGTTAAAAACCAGTTCCACGATGGGTTAAACTTGAATACAGTTTTAGGACAGAAAACTGGATGATGGAAGGCTTTTAAAGACAAATGATGAGCAGAGGTACTCGCATGAGCATATTTAAAGGTGGCTAGGTTAGGCATAAATGTAACTAAAATTGTAGGGGCCTTAAAGAGTAGCCGACGTAATTATCGGAGGGTACCGAATGGATTAGATTTGACAACTTTGTCATGATGGAGGTAGGGGGTTCAATTCTCTCGTTTGGAGCGCATAATTGGTATTTTGTCATGATGGAGGGGTTCAATTCTCTCGTTTGGAGCGCATAATTGGTATTTAACTTCCAACCCTACCCTCCACCCTCTTCGATCCCTTCATCCTCTACGTGTTGGGTTTGGGTTCTAACCGGTAGGCTTTAACTTGCGTTGAGCGCACGATGCAGTTTTGGTTCGATCTCTTTAATTTGCTTCGCTCGCTGCGTGGGTCGCTACCCTTTACGCGTACCAAAGCTTCCGACGTTGAAGCAAACGCCTCCCGAACCATCTTTATCAACTTGGCGCCCAACTCCAACATATGTTCGGGTGACACCATCAGAGGGAGAGCCCTTCCCAAACCTACAACCTCCCCGAGTACGTCTCCAACAAAGTTCGGACGACAAAGTATACCGCAATTTTTTTTTTTTTTTTTTTTTTTTTTTTTTTTTTTTTTTTTTTTTTTTTTTTTTTTTTTTTTTTTTTTTTTTTTTTTTTTTTTTTTTTTTTTTTTTTTTTTTTTTTTTTTTTTTTTTTTTTTTTTTTTTTTTTTTTTATAACATCCCCAAAAACCTATTCCAACAGTTCAAGCGTGTGGCGAACTTATACTTCATGTCCCTAGTTTTCTTGCAGACGATACCGCATGTGGGGAACGGGGTGAGGGCCGCGTTTATGAGCTCAATATCGTTTCTCTCAATCTTGATCCTGACCATGGCCAAGGACGGGTACGAGGATTGGAATCGGCACCGCTCCGACCGCGAGCTGAACCACCGCAAATGTTGGCTCCTCTCCGGTTGGTGCAATATGAACGCCACCCGACCCGAACATAGCCTTCCCTCGCGGAGGGAAGGTGAGGCGGATGACAGCTCCTCAGAATCAGGCGAGCCTCTAATGTCCACCGAGGAGCATCTGCGGTTGGAGAAGCTCGACTCCCAAACCCGAAGCTCCACTGCCGAGGATGACAGGTGGTCCGAAATCTTCTGGAAGGAGGTTAGGGTTGGGGATATCCTCAAGCTTTCCCGGGACGAGGCCGTCCCCGCCGACCTCGTTATCCTTGCCACCTCCGAGGACGATGGGCTCTGCTTCGCCGAAACCAAGAACCTCGACGGCGAGACGAACCTCAAATCCCGCCAGGCCTTGAAGGCCACGAACCTTTTGGCAAAGCTCAAGCAGCTATCTACCAAACCGATGTTTGTCAAGTCCGAACCCCCCGGGGTCGATCTCTACGCCTACAACGGCTCTTTAAGCATCCTCGAGCGACGCGCTTCACGCCAGAAACCGAATTATCACGTTATAGGCAGGGAGCCAATCTCGATCCAAAACACGCTGCTACGAGGCTGCATCGTCCGCAACGTAAGCTTTGTCATCGGTTTGGTTATCTTCACCGGGCCGGAATCCAAGATCGTGCTGAACTCGGGCGTCACGCCTTCCAAGCGCAGCTACATCGAGAGGCTAATGAACGAGCACGTGATTATGAACTTCTGCATCCTGTTGCTGATGTCGGTGGTCGTGAGCGTCTTGGGCGGGGTTGGGGCGACGCGCGAGGGGAACTTTGCCGACCTTTTCGTCCACGACTTCCTCCCGCGCGGGAGCTCTGGGGCCCGGAGCGGGGTGATGGCCTTCTTCACGTGCCTGATTTTGTTCCAAAACATCGTCCCGGTCTCCCTGTATCTCACGGTGGAGGTGGTCAAGAGCGTCCAGGCGTACTTTATTCACGGCGACCTCGAGATGTACTACGAGCCTCTGGACACCCCGTGCGTGCCAAAGGCCTGGAACCTGTCCGACGACTTGGGCCAGATTGAGTATATCTTTTCCGATAAGACCGGCACGCTCACCCAGAACGTTATGGTGTTTCGGCAGTGTAGCATCGGTGGGATCAAATATGGTACTAGGGTCGACCTTCCTGCTACGCGCGCTGAGGAGGATGCCCCTGGAGCCAGCAAGACGCATCTGGTGGCACCCGCCCGGGAAGAGGAGGCGAGCGACGATAACTCCAGCGTAAGTTCCGAGGGCTTATGCACCTCGGCCGACCGGCTGCGCGTCATGGGCGAGGAGCGGGACCGGATGTGCCGTAACAACTACCGTTCGGGGCCGCTTACCTTCTCTGACCATCAGATCTATACCGACCTTCGCAACCACCCGGCTCGCGCCAAAGCCATCCGTGACTTTTTTACCGTCCTCGCCCTCTGCCACACAGTTTTGGTCGACTTGGCCACCGAGGAGGTCGGGGGGACCTGTCCGGTGTTCTATAGCGCGGAGTCGCCGGATGAGGCGGCCCTGGTGTCTGCTGCCGCCAACGTCGGCTTCACCTTTGTGTCCCGCCATCAGGACAAGGTCCAGGTGGACATCCTGGGCAAGCTCCTTACCTATCGCATCCTGCACGTGCTTGAGTTTAGTTCGGCTCGGAAGCGCATGTCGGTTATCCTTCAAGCCGTTGGCTCGGATGAGGTTATCCTCTTCTGTAAGGGAGCCGACAGCGTCCTCATGGAGCGCCTAGGTCCGGGTAACGACGGCTTGATGGAGGAGACGCTCAGCCACCTTCACACCTTCGCCAAAGAAGGGCTGCGCACGCTATGCGTTGCCTCGCGGGTGATCTCGCGGCCCGAGTACCGGGTATGGGATGAGAAGTATCGGGAGGCCCAAAACAGCTTGCAGGGCCGCGAGGATAGGGTGGCCACGTTGTGCGAGGAGGTGGAAAGCGGGCTGACGTTAATCGGGGGCACCGCCATCGAAGACAAACTGCAGGAGGGGGTTCCGGAAAGCATCGCCCTTTTACGCGAGGCGGGGCTAAAAATCTGGGTGCTCACGGGGGACAAGGTTGAGACGGCCATCAACATCGGCTACTCCTGCAACTTGCTGAGCGAAGGGATGCCGCTCATGATGATTTGCGGCGAAGACCCAGACGAGGTTGAGGACCAGCTCGACAGGGGCCTCGGCCATGTGCAGGTGGATGGGAAACCCCAAAGTCCAGAGCTCGCGCTTGTGATCGAAGGGTCATCGCTCCGGGTGGCGCTACAGGGCGAGCTGCGGCAGAAGCTGCTCCGGCTTGGCCAGCGATCCAAGGCGGTGATCTGTTGCCGGGTGTCGCCGCTCCAGAAGGCGCAGGTGGTAAATCTGATCGGGGATGGCCTGAATTCGCTGTCGCTGGCCATCGGCGACGGGGCCAACGACGTGTCCATGATCCAGGCCGCGCACATCGGCGTTGGCATCGCGGGGCTCGAGGGCTACCAGGCGGTGATGGCGAGCGATTATGCCATCGCCCAGTTCCGCTTTCTGTCGCGGCTGCTGCTGGTCCATGGGCGGTGGAGCTACTCGCGGGTGGCGCGCATGATCCTGTGCTTTTTCTACAAGAACCTCGTCGTGACCCTGGCCAACTTCTGGTTTCAGTTCGTCAACGGCGCCTCCCAGAACTTCCTGTTCGAGTACCTGCTGGTGCTCTGCTACAACCTGATCTTCACCGCCTTCCCCGTCATGGCGCTGGGCTCCTTTGACCAGGACATCCGCGCCGAAGTCGCCATGGTAACGCCGCAACTCTACCGCCGCGGTATCCGCCACGAGGAGTATACCCATCGGCGCTTTGGGTGGGTGGTGCTGGATGCCGCGTACCAGTCGGTGGCGTGCTTCTTTCTGCCGTACGTGCTGTTTGACGCCGCGCCCTTCAGTTTGGGGGGCCAATCCAATTCGAGCCTGGATGGCTTTGGCACGATGGTGGTGACGTGCGTGGTGGTCACGACGAACCTGTACGTCGGGCTCTGGGCTTATAACTGGACCTGGGTGATGTTCGCTGTTATTGGGCTTAGTATCCTTGTCTTCTTTGGCGTCCTTGTTGTCATGTCGCGGTTTTACCAGCCCATGCTATCGGTTGATCTCCTCCTGTTTACGACGCCGGGGTTCTGGTTGTTGTTGGGGCTGGTGGTGATGGTTTGCCTTCTTCCCCGCCTGCTGGCGCGTTACGCCGCCTCCCTTTTGCGGCCCTCGGATGTCAGCCTGATCCGTGAGCAGGTCAAGCTCTTCTCCAACTACATCCGCCGCCAGTCTCGCCACTTTCGCCGCAAGCGCCGCCGCCAGTACCTGCACGCCCAGCTGGCCAAGACCCCCTGCGCTTCCTAACCCCCACCCCACCCCCCTACTCTGGGTATGCCTTCTCCATGGATGAAGATTCCCCCGTGGCTTGCCGCATCCAAACCTCCCTGATGAGATCCCATCTGCTGCACACCAAGCACGCGCCCGAGTTTGTTGAGCTGATCGAGGCTTCCGGCCACCGCGAGGCCAGCTCTTCGAGCCACCCCCTGGCTTCCCCGCCCACCCTCCCGTTGAACCTGGGCCGCACCGGGCTGAGCCTACCCGACCTCCGAGCTGAACCCTCTAACGATATCCCCACGATCCACGTCACCCCGCCCTCCGTCCATCGCACCAGCCGCCACTCCAGAACCGATCCCGACTCCCGCCCCTAGGCTGGGTTCCCTTCTCCATCTATGGCTTACCCTATAGCTTGAATTGATCTATCAAGGTTACTCGGCTGGTTCTATCCCGCGGTTCACCTCATCTATTCCCGCGTAACCAGATTTTAATCCTTAGGATCATCCTATGCATTCTATTGTACTACAATCACATGTATTTTCGCTCACTACGTGATTAAACCGCACTTTAGATGCGATTAAGGGTTTGAGGGTCATTTTGATTTCGTGGGTAGCAGTCAAGGTCAGCTAATTTGCGCTTGCCGTAAGCGTCCTAACTAACCTATCTTTTTTTTAGTACTAGATGGTCCCAACCCAAGGGGCTAACTAACCTATCTTTATCAATTGAGAATTCGAAAGCTATGTCGCGATTACAGAAACCTTTTTTTTGCAAAGAGGAACGTGGACATCGGTCTAGATTGGTAAGCCACCTATCCGCCTTTTATTACCGCATTCCAACTTTTATGGGCGGGCTAGGGAGCTGAGGGTGGCTTGAGGGAGTTGGGCGTGCCGAGGCGTTGTAGCGGCAGGCTAACGCTGAAGTTAACAATCTTGAAATTCGTATCATCTGGGTTGCTAATTTTAACCGTCTAAGCTATCGATGCTTGCCAAACCGCGCCAAGTTGGTGATCATGTAAACTTTAAACCACTTTTTTAACCAATCTATATCTCTATTGAGTGATCTTACAATAAGCTCATGGCGATCGGTGATCTGGGAATACGAGCGTCAAGGTGGCATAAATTTCAAAATAAAAAAGTTGCATAAAGTCATAAGCTGCGCCAGATGGTTCGTCGCATCTAGTTGGATTATATCGGTGACCCTCGAGGCTTTGGGCATTAAAGTTTTAAGCTTTGTCCAGGCCGGTTTAGATGGCTTTGGCTCAACGGAACTAAATCGATGTGGCTCTAGAGTTGGCAAACTTCATAGGCGGTAAACCTTTTAGCCGTAAGGTTTGGGCGTAAAGTTTAACCGCATTATAAAAAACTTTAGCCTTTACCGCCGTATTAAACCTAGGAACTGGGTTGGCGGAGGTTAGAATGGTTACGTGAAGTCTTGTAGGATGGCCCATAGCTTTTTTGGGTGCCAAATTTTCCCGAGGTTCATCTAAGCATATTGAGTTGATTTTTAAATCCTATTGGTATCTCTAAATTTAATCAATTTGCAAGGATACCTCACCGTGGTTTTTTATCGTTTTGTAAAGTGAACCGATATTATAAATTGTAGAATTATGGTCTAGATAGCTTAGTGATATCGAGGTGGAAAATTAGAGCGTCCGGCCGTTTATCTTTATTTTTTTGTTGACTGTGAAGTACGACATTTATTCTACATAGATGAAAAGAGGGTTGAGAATCGGTGTTGACCAAGCTTATGAGATTGGCCCCAATGTATCTTCCCATAGATATCACTGCCCCAACTTTTGATAATTTGAGTTCTGCCAATCTTTGAGGTTTAAAATTCCCAAGGGGCTCTGTTAGGATTTTTGCCAATATTCCCAGCTGGCTAGATTACCAGAAATTGCTAGGGGATAATTCCCTAATACAAGGTGAATTGGAAATTGGTTGACCCTGTTTTGGGGTAACTATGTTTGGGAGATTTTAGGGTATTTGCTTGGTCAGATCCATTGAGGATTGATCCAGATGAATACTTAAGATCTCATCGGGCAGAGTCACCGGCAAAATAGGGGTATCTGATAGTGATTAACTATCAGGTGTACCAATTGGGATTGGTTGGGTTTCATCACTGACTATTTGGGAATATAAGTAGTAAGTTGCAAGGCAAGTGATGCCACCTGCAATTAGCAAATTGATCAGTTGGTTTGTGACCCACCTTAATGGGTAACAAGTCCCATTATCTAAGCAGGTCACTTGCCAAATATTCTTGGTTTGCTTGGATCAAGAAGAAAATATTAGGGACATGTAAAAATTTACTACAGAGTTGATTATTGGTTGACAACCCAGTAACCTTTTTACTGCACAGGTTCAGTTTCCTTGTGCACCTCGCATTGTAAGAATATATAATTTGAAAATAGTATGATAACTATTATCCATAGTTGAGTTAGAACTATTTTTAGGCCCAATGCTTCAGCCGGTATTTCCAATTAAATACTTGATAGTCATACTCATAAGGATTCATTCCCTATATTACTGTCCACTCAATCAATAAGATCCTCTGATGGCAGTTTCCTTCAGCCCAACAGTCAGCAGTGATCCCTTAGTCATAGTTCCCTTCATCTCTAGATCCCTGCTTGGATCTCTACTCTTATTCTAAGAGTCTACCAATTATTGCCTTCTGCAATAATATTCTTGAGATAGAATCTTCATGCTAGATGCTAATAGTCTAACTGTTACCAAATCTACAATAAAACTATTAATGTTCTAAAGTAGTAATATGTATAAGTATATGTGTTAATGTGTGTTTTCTATTATAGTGAATCCTAGGGAATTTATAGGGGATTCAGCCATCTAACCCTTGGTTGACACCTCTTCGATGAAATGGCAGCTGTTGCCATTGACTCACCCTTCCTCGTCTCAGCAGCAATGGTCTTCCCCATCCTGGCTAGGATTCTTACATTGGATATCCTTGAGACCTCAAACAGAAAGAGTCAGAAATGTGTCCCTAATGTTTTCCTCTTGATCCAAGTGAACCAACCATAATTAGCTAATGACCTACTTAGGTAATAGGACTTTTTACCCATTATGGCAGGTCACTTCACCAACTGATTGATTTGCTAGTTTCAGGAAGCATCACTCGCCTTGCAACTCATCATACATTCCCAATCAGTTGGTGATGAAACCTGACCAATCCCAATTGGTACACCTGATAGTTAATCACTATCAGATGCCCCTATTTTGTCAGCCACTCCACCCAATGAGATATCAGGTATTCATCCGGATTGATCTCCTGATGGATATGACCAGACAAATATCCCAAATTCCCCAAATGTAGTTCCTCCAAAATTTGAGCTAACCAATTTCCGATTCACATCTCTTTAAAGAATTTTCCCTTAGCAACACCAGGTAATCTAACAGGCTGGGAATATGGGCAAAAATCCCAACACATCCCCCCTCTTGCCTAGATTTCCAGCGATAAAAGGACTGGGGCATGAGAACACCGCTTTGGACACCTGGTCAAATACTTCATTGGTTCAAGTGGAGTACACTCATCAATACTCTAATGCTGCTCAAGATGATCTTCATCATATGGCATTCCTCCTCTTCCTCCTCGCTACTGCCTGCTCAGAGCATGGTCCCCATGAACTATTGTCATGCTGGGCTGATTGATTTACTCATGACGATATTTTCCCAGGATCTGGTTTTCCCCCATCAGGGTATATGATCCTGCTGTCATATTCAGGATTCTTGGTCCGGCATCCTTAAAACCTGATTCTCTCCTCATCCTAACCAGGAGACTCTTGCTGAGATTTTCATTTTGCAGCTTGATTAAGACTAATTATT
Source organism: Massospora cicadina (assembly GCA_022478985.1). Taxonomy (NCBI): domain Eukaryota; kingdom Fungi; phylum Entomophthoromycota; class Entomophthoromycetes; order Entomophthorales; family Entomophthoraceae; genus Massospora; species Massospora cicadina. Next base: position 24,215 of record JAKSZP010018449.1, on the reverse strand, counting down.
TCTATTTGCCCACGTTATTTTGCTTATAGCCTCTTGGCTGTAAGTCATTCTTAATCCTTCCCTCAAAAAGCTTATTTCATTAATTCTATGAAACTAATTTCCCAAAATTGGAGCTTGAAGGATTGTAGAGTGCATAATGTCAACTATCATATAAGTCTGACATCCCCCCTCATCCTGCTCATATGTCAAACTCAGAATCCTGTTATCAGCAACTTCTGAACAGTATGTCAGATTCAGACCTCCACCTCTTCCAGTGGATGAGTTGGGATGCTTGATGGAACCTCTTCTATGGTCCTTCCAGGACTCATACGCTTAGTCTGGCACAAGGGGCTAGTCCTTCTGTCAAATTACCAGAAATGGTATCCAATCCCTCCAAAACCTGGCATGCCATCATTTTGAATAACTCTTGGCCAAATCTTCCCTTGCAGTTGATCCCCAAGTTGGACTTTGAAACCATTCTGGATTCAGCTCCTTTCACTGAGGCTCTGAACATCATTGTTGATGCTCTGGAGTTATGCCAGTCACTTTAGATTGTTTGTTCTTGGCTTAGGTCAGATTTTCTCCCTGAGTTCCTCTTCTAACTCGGACAATTTTATCAACCCACTGTGCTGGTTTATGAGCTTTCAATAAGGACCAGCATTCATTCCAAGCTCCCCTATGCTGAACTTTGAGTGCAAGTCACTGAGGCGTTGTCATTATTGCTGAATCCCTTGGATCTGGACAACCTTCTGGATAGGGATACTGCTACTTGTGCTCTATGATTTTCCAGCCAAGTTCTTCAAAGTTGGTCAATGAAGCTTCCAGCCTCGCCTGACTTTCATTGGTCATTCAGCTTCAGCTTCCATGAAGCCCATAGTCATCATTTATAAGATGTAATCTGTTTTTTGCATGCCTACCTCTTCTCTGGAGCTTCTCATCACTATCTTCCATTGATGGCATTAAACGGGGGCATGATTTGACAACCCCCTCATGTATTCCTTCTTTGCTGCTGGCTCACATGTCTGTGTTCTTGATGAGGCCCGTCAGCAGGCACTCAAGACAAATCTTCTAGTGCTGGTGCCTTATCAGGATTACTTGGGGTTATTCATCAATTGCCTCTTCCTTTATTGCTGTTTTCCTCCCCACTCCAGGGTTTTGTAATTGGCTTCTTCTGACATATCCATTTTCCTTCCCCTAGTCACGTTCTCTCAGGGCTCAGCTTCAGCTCAATGAACTTGGTTTTGCATAGGTCTCACCCTTGCAAGTGTTCGATCACATATCAACTTCAATGGACTATTTCTTTCTACCGCAATCAATCCTCCCTCCCCAAGAGGTGACATAGGTGGATCCATCCCCGCACTGAGGACAACCAATAAAATAATTTTTTAAAAACATATCAGCTTTTTTTCTATGCATTTAAAATCTTTTTTCACAATATTTACATCAATTTTTTTATTTTTATTTTTATTTTTTTTCCTCTATGGGACTTGACCTTGTTTCAGTTCAGAGATCCATCTTTTCCCCCAAACTGGATCCTGGGCACTTAAACCTACTAGTTTTCTATGGTTCAGAGGTCCTTTTTTTAGACTTGACCTAATCATTAGGACATGACCAACTTAATGGTTCATTGGTCCTTTGAGAACTCTTTTTTAAATTTTTTTGATCCACCGCTTTAAATACTTAGCGTGGACTCAATTTACTACTCTTCCGTCCAAGAGATTCTTGATGGAGTAAGCATCAATCGCCATCTTGGCGATTACTTTGAATGGACCTAACCATAATGCATCCAATTTGTTTCTTTGTCCAAAACCATGCATATCACAATAGGCGACTATTTCTCTTATTTGATATTCTTCTAAAGGCAGTCAGTTCTTATCATCCGTCGATCTCTCATGTATCCTTTTCTTTAAGGTAGTATCAAATTCTTGCAATTGCATATCATTCAGGATACTCATCAGTCAGTTCAGGTATTGTTTGGCACTCATCCCTGACATAGGTTCTACTACTGAATATAATTTCGGCGGTAATGTGGCCTTCCTCCTATAAAGTAATTCAAACAGCATCTTTCCCATTGCCATATGATGACTGATTTTGTAGGTGAACGTTACTGAACTCAGGTACATTCCCCACGTGGAAGTTCTCCCTGTGACTAGCTTCCCCAGCGTCGCAGCCAGCGTCCCATTGACCTGTTCTACCAGTCCGTTCATCTCTGGCCAGTATGGTACTGACATGACTCCCCAGGTCCCCACTATTTCGTTTAGCCTTGGGATCACATGGGACGTGAAGTTGGTCCCATTATCACTCAGTATAACTTGTGGACATCCATGTCAGTATACTACTTGATCCAGGATGGATCTTGAAGTACTGGTAGCATCAACTCAGGTTAATGCTTTCATTTTGACCCATCTCATCAGATGGTCAATGGCTACTATGATGTATTTCACTCCTCTGTACTCATTGCCAACAGTCCCATCACGTCGATAGACACTGTGTGCCATGCAAATCCAGGTTAGACCAGTCAGTATCCAGTTGTACTCTTATGTGGTTTATGCAGTTGGCATTCCATGCAACAAGCCAAATGATCTGCGACATTATAGTTAATCAATTCCCAGTAATAATACTGGCAAATATGGTCAGTTGTTTTTCTCAGGCCTCCGTGCCCAGACAACCTTATGAGCTGCTTGAGCTATTGCTGCTCTTTCCAACAGTTTTGGAAATAATAATCATTTCCCATTTATTGTCTTACATAATTGTCCATCCATGATCTTGGTGTTTTCCATCACTTTTTAAAGCGCACCTTGTATTTCTTAAGGCTCATCCTCAATTCTTCCTTTGACTATTCCCTGAAATAGCTCATCCACCTGCGGATATACCAACTGGACCATTGGTAACCACAATAAGCCATCCGCATTCTGGTGAGAAGCCCCCACTCAGTGGACTATCTCATAATCATAATCCTGAAGCTTAAGTGCCCATTGGGCCAGTCGTCCTTCAGGTTCCCATAAATTGTGCAGCTAACGCAGCGAAGAGTGGTCTATCACCACCTTAAAGTGCGTTCTGTGGACATACACCCAAAACTGCTTACAGGCGTAAATATCCGTAAGGCATTCACGCTCAGTCATGGTGTAATTTCTCTCAGTGGCTGAGAGTCTTCAGCTCACATTGCCACCAGATGTTCGTCCCCAAGTTCATCTACTTGACTCAGTATGGCGCCAATTGCCATCAATGAAGCATTAGTTTGATTGATAAACCCCTGATCAAAATTTGGATATTTCAGAATCAGCGAATATATCAGGTACCAGCATAATTCATCGAAGGAATCCTGGGCCTCTTCATTCCATAAAAATCCTTTTTTTGGATCCTTCAGTAAATGAAATAAAGGCTCAGCTATTCGGGCGAAGTCTCAAATAAATCTTCAATAGTATCTGACCATCCCAAGAAATACTTGGATATCTTGGACACTCTTTGGCACAGCCATCTGCTCTATAGCTGCTATCTTCTGGGGTTGCAGCTGCAATCTGTTTGCATTAATCACAAATCCCAGGTATTCAAGCTCCTTCTTGAAGAAGTGGCACTTCCATGGCTTGATCTTCAGGTTAGCCGCAGACAGTCTCTTAAAAACTTCCTCCAAGTGCTGAAGGTGATCAGTAAACGTTTTACTGAACACATTGATATTGTTCAAATATACCAGAATGCAAGACAACTTCAGGTCGCTCAATATTGCATCCATGGCCTTCTGAAACATTGTGGGCGCATTACAAAGACCCTTGGGCATACTAGTCATCTGGTATAACCCCTGATCGGTGATAATTGCACATTTTTCTTGGTCTTCTTATGACAAGTCGATCTGCCAGTTTTCAAGATTAGGTCCATCACGGAGAAATACTTCACTTCTCCTAATTGATCCAGTGCATTGTTGATCCTTGGTAGGGGATATGAATCCTTCTTCGTAATTTTATTCAGCCTCCAATAGTCAATCACTACCCGATTCAATCCATCTTTTTTCTTTACAATCAAAATCAGGCTTACCCAGGGACTAGACGATGGAACTAGAAGCCAATGCTTTACTAGTTTACTGATCTCATCTTCCACTACCACTTTGGCAGCTTTCAATCTTCAGATCTGTCTCATCCTTTTCAGTAGACCTTCCCCAGTGTTGACCTAGTGAATCACGCCTTGTGCGCATCCCAAATTGTGGTCATCCATAGCGAATACTTCCCAGATATCTTCCAAATAATTTGAGCTCCTCCTCCTTTTGCCCTTCTGGCAGATCTGCGAGATGCTCTCAATCAACTAATAGGTTGATTCTTTCAGCTGGTAATCCTATTCCTCAAGAGACTCAAAATCATGAAATCGTCTCAATTCTGCCATTGGGATAAAATGAATAAACGTGATAATTTGATTCCTTTTGATCTTCATCGGTTTTTCACTTAAATTCGCCAAGAGAACTCGTATTTCTCCATGGCCTGGCATAATTATCCAGGGAGCCACCCATGGCTCCACTCTGGACTTCTTCCAGGGGCTTAACTTCTCCATACAACAGCTCCAGAATCTCTAAAGTCAACCCTGTGTCAACTATCATCTGCAATCTGGCTGGTATGGTTTTCTCCTTCTTTATCCATAAGGGAATTCCCCAGTTTTCTAGGATTTCTGCCGGCATCTCTCGTCACTTCCTACCAATTAATTGGTACTGAATTAGTACAATGCCATCATTGTAGCAGATTATAAAAGTTATTTAACCCAGTTAATGGAACTTCACCGTTCTTCTGGTATACTAATGGTAACGTCTGACCCAGGATGGTCAACATATTATCCTCAAAGTTACATTTAACTCTGTATTTCTTCAGAAACTCCGTTCTGATCAGGATATCATAGTTTTGGTTCACCAAAACTATAGCTGGCGTGGATACCACAAACGAACCAAATTGTAGTGGCAGCGCACTATATTCTCCACAGGAAATGGTGATGTTTGGTCCAGCTGTTCCATATTCTTTCTTGTGTTCCAAGTCTGGAGAGATCTTCATCTTCTTCACCAGCTTGGTTGACACAATATTGATGGGCACTCCACTGTCAACTATCACCCGCACCCTCACTCGATTCATCTGAATATCTATATATGTACACTCAGAGTATTGTAATAGAGTTTCTACTGAGTGAATTGTGGCGTTATTGACTGAATCTAGGGTATGAATGATTTGCGCCAATAATTCAGGAAATGATTCCTTAATTGCGCCAAGGGGAATTAACATATTGGCCTAATATAAGCAAACATCAGTTAACTCATCAGGATTTATGGCGGTCCAAATCTTCTCTGCCAGTTGTTGGGCGTATGGTCAGGCAACCTCCTGAACTATCTTGGGGTCGATCTTCTTCTCCCTGGCTCTGGTCACAGCGTTTATGTCCATGTTGACCACTTGATATAGCTGATCCTGCTTGTCATCCACAAATAGATCGCTAATATCTATCTCTTCATTCATGATATTGGGAGAAACAGGTTTCTCCGCCACTCTATAGTGTTCCTTGTCTAGGCAGTGGGACATTTTCCTGAATCCTTGGCTACTTCTTTCACTTTAGCCTGGACCACGTTAATTTGATCCTTTGGCTTTTTGCAGTGAGTGGCGAAATGCCCTTTCTCACCACACTGGAAGCAGACCTTTTCTTTTTTATTTAACCATTTGAAATCCTTGGGCTTATTTCCTGGCACAGTTCAGTTAAAAGTCTCCTTTGCTCCTTGCCTCCCTTTGTGGGATTTGGACTTCAGACTGGATTAGACTTGAAGCTTCTATTCCAGGCATTGAACGTCACTCCCAGAATCTTCAGGTTATTTACCATTTGTGAGGTAGTATACTGGTCGCAAATACAGTAGACATCATTTGATGCAAATCATGATAGGGCTGAAGGGCCGCTTGCAAAGCAATTCTTACATCATAGTCATCTAACACCTTCGCTCCAGCCGGAATCCATGACTCCTGATAAAATTGATCCGCGAAGCTTGCAAGAGACTAATCTTTACAAAATTGAAATTCCCATAAAGTCTTGCTTGCGTTTTGACATGCGGGTTGGACTGTTGAGCTCCTTCATTATGGCCACTTTAGCCTCAGCATAGGATCAGCTGTGCCCTCCAAGTGAGGTAACACCAAATTCTGGCAATCTGTGTCCAAACAGTTCATGACCATCAACGCCTTCTGATGATCCTCATATCAATTCATGGTCATGTCAAATAGTCAGAAAAACGCTGGGGCATTATCCCAATGGAATGTGGGTAATTTAGGTGTTGCACTGAATGCCTACAAGTTATTTTGGACCAATTCTCTAAGTTTGGCTACTCGGCTCACTTACAGAGTGACTTTAGGCATCATCTCCAAAATAGCATTGATTGCAGGTGGCATATTTCTTGGGGCATTCATCTTCCCAAGTATCATTCAAGGACTTCCCTATTCAGCATCACTGGCCACATCAGGCTCACTTGCACATCTTTGTGCTTTTAACTCCTCTATTTCTTTCATTAACTTCTCAATGTCCGCACCAAACTTTCTCAAATGAACGTGACCCACTTCACATTCCTTTTTCAGAAAAAAAACCTCTCGGATGAGGCCTCCTTCTTTCCTCTTTAACGAGTTTACTTTGCCAAGTAACTCATTCCCAAAGTTGGCTACGTTTTCAACTCCTTTCTCCACCTTGGTAACTCGTTCTTCCAAGGCTGCAAACTCCTGTTGGTCCACAGAGTTTAAGGCGTTCTGGTTCACTGTGGCGATCTCAATCCACAACTTGCACATCTCTTCTTTGTACGACATTCTTGATAAATTCTTCTACTCAACCACCCCTGTAGTGAGCACCAACTTGTAAGAATTTACTTAAGAGTTGATTATTGGTTGTCAACCCAGTAATCTTTCTACTGCACAGGTTCAGTTTCCTTGTGCACCTCGCTTTGTAAGAATATATAATCCAATAATAGTATGGAGACTATTAATTATAGTTGAGTTAGAACTATTTTCAGGCCCAATGCTTTGGCCAGTATTTTTGATTAGATACTCAATAGTTTTACTCATAGGATTTGTTCCCTATATTACTGTCCACTCAATCTTCATCAAGATCCTCTGATGGCAGTCTCCTTCAGCCCAACACACAGTCAGCAGCGATCCCTTAGTCATGGTTCCCTTCATCTCTAGATCCCCACTCAGATCTCTAATCTTCTTCTAAGAATCTATCAATTATTGCCTTCTGCAATAATATCCTTGAGATGGAATCTTCACAATATATGCTGATAGTCTAACTATTACCAAATCTACAATAAATCTATTAAAGTTCTAAAGTAGTAGTTTGTCAAAGTGTGTGTTAGTGTGTGTTTTTTATTATAGTGAATCCTAGGGAGTTTATAGGGGATTCAGCCATCTAACCCTTGGTTGACACCTCTTCAATGAAACGGCAGCCGTTGCCATTGAATCACCCTTCCTCATCTTGGCAGTGATGGTCTTCCCCATCCTGGTTAGGATTCCGACGTTGGACATCCTCAAGGCCTCAAACGGAAAGAGTCAGAAACGTGTCCCTAACATTTTCCTCTCGATCCAAGCAAACCAACCATAATTGGCTAGCGACCTGCTTAGGTAATGGGACTTTTTACCCATTATAGCAGGTCACTTCACCAACCAATCGATTCACTAGTTGCAGATGGCATCACTCACCTCACAACTCATCATACATTCCCAATCAGTCAGTGATGAAACCTGACCAATCCCAATTGGTACACCTGATAATTAATCATTATCAGAAGCCCCTATTTTGTCAGCCGCTCTGCCCAATGAGATATTAGGTATTCATCTGGATTGTTCCCCGATGGATATGACCAGACAAATATCCCAAAATCCCCTGAACGTAGTTCCTCTGAAATTTGGGCTAACTGATATCCAATTCACTTCACTTTAGGGAATTTTTCCTTAGTGACACCAGGTTCTCTAGCAGGCTGGGAATATGGTCAAAAATCCCAACACACCTACAGTACCCTACCACTCCAATTTGGATCCATTGTAGTAACAGCGCCTGCCATAGTGGCGCCAAATACAAACTATAATATCCTAATTGGGACCAATTTCCTTATAAGATATGGAGTTGTTACTAATCATAAGGATGATACAAATACCATTATTAGCCAGACTATTCCACTTTACTATAACCGTGATAAGGCAGTTGAAAAATAAACCCAGCCTATTCATAATCTAGCCTACAAAGATGGAGTTGTCCCAATTGAGTATTCCAAAGCTTGGTCAAAGATAAAACCGCTTTCCATACAGATTGATGAGTCAAATGGCATTCCGCTTCAATCACATCAGATCATCACTATACCATCCAGAGAACAAGTAATTGTCCTGACAGAATTAACAATTAATATCCCGGAAGGCCTTTATGGTGAAATATATCAATCATGGTCTAATTATCAATTAGAACCAAACATTGCCTTTGGTATTATCATTCTGGGCCATGGAAAATACATATCTCATGTGCAAATCTGCAGATTCAGCCCATTTCCATTAGGCGACATCAAACAATCGCTTTTCTGCATCTGTTACCCACCACAGAAATTCGCTCATTCCATGAGTTCAGAACTTTTATTGAATTAAGGCTCCCCAATAAGGACCATCTCAACATAAATAATGTTGTCCCTATGGCCAATTTAATCAACCTGTCAACTCTGAGAAAGGCTTAGCTCAGGAGTTATTCTCTAAATATTGAGAAATATTCGCACAAGATGATTTTGACTTGGGTTGTGCTAATGGTGTCACCCACAAAATTGATACTGGAGATCATAAACCTATTCAATTACGCCCATAGGATGCTTGAAATTATCAGAAGAGGCAATATCCAAGGAAATTAAGGAACTCCTTGATTGTGGCATGCTATCTCTTCAAAAAGTCCATGGGATGCACCCATTTTAATATTAAAGAAAAAGGGTGGAAGCAACCTAGTAGTCATTGACTATTGGAAGTTAAACAACATCACAAAGAAGGACTTATGCCCACTGCCACAAATCAATGATGCCTTGGTTAGGCTAGGGGGCGCGAAGTTCTTCTTGGTAATGGATCTTATCAGCGGAAATTGGAAAATAGATCTTCCCAAAGAGGAGCGCGAGAAGTGTGCAATCATAACACAAACAGGTCTATTCCAGCTGACGAGAATGCCTCAAGGGCTCTGCAACTCCCTGGCCACATTCCACCGAGCAATGGACACAATCCTGGGAGATTTAAAATTGTCATGTGTACTAGTGTACCTTGACAATATCAACGTTTTCAGCCGCATTTTGATGACCACCCGGAACTTTTAGAGGAGGCTTTCAAAAGTCTAGCTGCTACAAACTTAAAAATCAAGTCTAGAAAATTTCAGTTTCTCAAAGACCAACTGGAATACCTCAGATTTGTGATTGATAAAGTGGGTCTTCGGCCCCATTCCTCTAAGATGGAGGTTATCTCCAAAATGAAATGGCCCAAATTCAAGTGCAATATTCAAGTATTCCCAGGCATGATTGGGTACTATTGCCAATTTATCACCAACTTCGCACAACTTGGAGAGCCGCTTTTCAATCTGCTTAAAGATAAGGTACCATTTGACTGGACTCCATCTTGCCAGGATGCATTTGACCAGCTCTTATTGGCCCTATTAAGCGCCTGTTCTTTGATATCTGGACTTTGATCGCAAATTTATCGTCCAAAATGATGCATTCCAAACAATATTGGGTGCTGTGTTATCCCAAGTTGAAAAAGACGGTGAAGAACATCCAGTTGACTTCACTAGTTGGACCTTAAATTTTCACAAAAGGAGCTATATGATGACAGAACGAGAATGCTTAGCCGTCATATATGCTTGCAAGCAATTTTGGGTATACCTTCATGGTACTCATTTCAGGGTTGTTACCAACCATGCTTCCCTAAGATGGTTGAATAACTCAATAGAACCTGAGGGCTGATAGCACGGCTGGCATTAAATCCTCAAGCCTATGACTACACTATCAAGCATCAAGTGGGCGCAAAACACCAAAAGGTCAACTGTCTATCCCGACTGCCCACCATTGCAACACTTAGTCAGGCCTCCAATGAGTTGTTTATGAAGATGATCAGTGGAGAGTATCAGAATGAGCCCAAATCCGTCCAAGAAATAAAATCAGATCTACGAAAAAATACAAACAATGAAAAGGGATGCTTTACTAGATTGTCGAGGATAAAAAGTTTATTTTCCCAAGACCATTGGCTCAAACAGACCAAATAATGGCAGCGCATAAGGCCATAGGGCATGGCAGATTCAAGAAGATGGAAGAGCATCTGAAGCAATTCTATTAATGGGAGTCAATGAATTTTAACATCCAAGAAATGCTAGAATGCTGTACAGAGTTCCAAGGCGAAAAACTATTCTGAAAAAGCACATCTTACCATATTTTTTGTCCCAACTTTGCCTGGCATACTGTATCTGTCAACATTGTTGGCCCACTTCCAACAAGCAATACAAAATACAAGTACATAATTGTAGCCAACATCAACTTGACCAAATGGGTTGAGGCAAGGCCATTCAGGAAGCTGGAGTGGCAACCACCGCCAAGTTCATACTTGAAAACATCATCCATAAACATGGATGCCCTCAGTTTATTCTGACTGATAATGGAACCAACTTTACTGCCAATGTCCTTGCAAAGCTCAACCAACTAATGGGAGTCCGTGGTGTGATTTCTGCTCCCTATCACCCTGAAACTAATGGGACTGTTGAGCGTACAAATGGGATGTTGGTGAACATTATCCAGAAATTAACCTTGGCCAAACCATCCAAATGGAGTACATATCTAAGTTTGGCAGTCTTGACCTACAATATCTCCTACCATTCATCAACCAGGATGTCTCCCTTTCAAGTATTATATGGTAGACACCCGGCCCTACCAACACTGCTATATTTGGCCCTAGAGGATCCTGTAAAAAACACTTACCCTCAGTATGTTGAGAAGCTTGCGGATGCCTTAATCAAACTACAAGCTCAAGCCTTTGACAACAGTTTCACTGAGAAAAAGGCCCAACATCAAAAAGACTTTGAGAATAGCTACCCACTGGCCAAATTCAAAGTTAATAATGAAGTTCTATTTTGCAACACCCACATATTGGGTTGAATGCAAAAAATAGATCACATCTGGGTCAGGCCATTTGAAGTGATTTAGAGAAAGTCTAAGTTCATATACACCATCAAGTTTATTAGACTGGCCATATATACAACTGAGTCCATTCAAAATTCCTAAGAAGGTTTAATAAGCGGGCTGATTAAGAAAAGAAAAAGTTAAAAAAAGACATAAAAAACACAAAACAAAATCAAAATCAAAAAACAAAAAATACTTATAGTTTTATACTAATTAATATTTTAGTTTACACTTGAGGTTAGGGAGGGGATATAACTTCAGAATAGCTGGGCATTCAGGCCATCATTCTTCAGACTCATCGGTCAGTCCAGCCAAAGTTACTAAAAAGAAAAACCAACTATATTATCATTGGGCGTTTGGGCTAATAAGAAAAGACTAACATAGGCTAATTGGGAATCTTAGAGCTTATGTTCAAGTTAAGAGGGGGGAAATGTCAGATTCTGGTAATTGACTCAAAAATAAACCTTCTACAACCAACAGATCAGGCCAATTATCCTTTCAACGCTTGAGCTAATGCCTATTGCAATTATACAACTAAGCCAATTATCCAATGATTATTCAATCAAGTATTTTATCAGCCACTCGGCCCAAATATGCTTGCATAAAATGGCCAATTTTTGATGCATAAAATCTTGGCAATTTTTCCTGATTATTAAAACCACAATTTAATCATAAACAAAATAATTTGGGTATGACCCAAAGTTAACATCTGAAAATCCCGTGGTCTTCAGACAAACTAAAACGTAATCAATTTCCCACCTGAGGGCGAAATTTGTATGTCAATATGCATAATTGGCACGATAGCACTTGCATGGACTACCCAAAAGGGGTTACCTAGGCTACTAAGGAAGAGGCCTGTTGAAATCCCAATTAGGGGTGCGTCATTTAATTCAATTTAGGCTAAAAGTTCACAGAAGGTCTGTTTCATCAGCAGTATGATAAAACTGAAATCCTGAAGATCTTAGGAAAATTTTTCATGCTTTTATCACAATTTCTGTACCTGAAATCCTCCCAATTTTGAGAGTATTTTGCCACCAATGAACCTAAGAAAAGGTTTCAGTTATAGGCCAAAGTGAGTGCAAATAGCTGCTGAAGTTTTATGCTGGAATGTGGCCAGGAAATGCCCTAGAGGTATAAATACCAGCGCCTGGCCTAATGACCATTATCTAATAAATAGCTTATACTAAAGTTATATTTATTTCATCACTTCCAAATTTTCTCATTGAATCCTTTCTTTGGAGAAAGGTTTGACAAACTGGAAGGACTGAAGACTCAGTTTGTTTTAATTCTGCCTTAAAAGAAGTTCCCATTTATGAAGGAAAAATTAAGCCCAAAATTGGACAGAAGAGTTGAAGCGAATTTTATAGCCCTAGTGCTTTAATAGATGGTCTGAATCCTGTAAACTACAGGCACTATTGAGGATCAACCATCAGAACTTCTGCCCAAATAGATGTGCAGGATAATAATTTCCAAGCGAGCAATCCTCAGATTTTGACACCAACCATGATCTCATAGCCCAGAAGACGCTTCTGATCAGTGAACTTCTTGTAGTCCTCAATGGACTTTGTCTAGTGTTTGCAGACTAGGTTGTGCGTCTTGTGAAGAGAGCTTACACAGTCCTTGGCAGCCAGGACTTCCGAGGAGAGGTGGGGAAAATCTGGAAAGAGGGGTTATACCCCAGAGTGGCCTCAAAGGAAGAGAAATTAGTTGAGGAATGGAGGGAGTTGTTGTATGCAAACTATGCTAGGGGTAGGTCCTTGGCCCAGGTGTCTTACAAAGCCGTCGCATAGCAGCGCAAGTACTTCTCCAGTACCTGGTTCACTCGCTCAGTCTGCCCATCATACTGGGGGGTGGTAGGCAGTGGATCAACGGGGCTTGATATGAAGGATGGTCAACAACTCTTCCCTGAACCGGGCCATGAACTGGGGTCCCCTGTCACTCACTATCTCCATGAGGAGACCAAACATGGCAAAGACATGATCAACAAATGAATTTGCAGTCTCCACTGCAGTAATAGAAGAGAGGCAGGGGATGAAGAGTGCCAATTTGGTAAACCAGTCCACGACTACCATTATTGCATCAGAACTTCAAGAGAGTGGGAGCTCCACGATAAAATCCACTGAGACTGAGGTCCATGGCCCCTCAGCCTGCTGCAATGGGTGTAACAGTACCTTCTTTCCAGTGCGATCTGATTTTGCCCAGGCACAGGTGACACAACGAGAGATCCAATTGGGGATGTCCTTTGAGAACCCAGGCCAATTATAAGTTCTATTTATGAGATCTGCAAATTTTTTAATACTGGGGTGGCCAACAGTATAAAGGACGTGGTTTTCATCAATGACACAGCTGCGTAGGAATGGAGGAACCCAACACTGATCGTGGAACCAGATTGTTCCATCCTGCAGGGTATATGGGGATCTCTTGTGGCGCATGGACTCCAAGTCAGCCAGAAGCTCGATTCCTGCAGGGCAGCCAGTTTGGGAAGTGAGGACACATGGGAGGAGCAAAATGGCAGGGTCTACGTCAGCGAAAGATACAGCATGGGGGGCCAATGAGAGGAATTGGGAGGGGCACTACCATCATAAGGTCCAATGGGTCCTCCTCCCTGTTGGGGAACAGGGAGGGTTACAGCTGAGCATGGTCGGCAGGAGTTCAGTGGGCCTTTGATGAATTCATACTTAAAATGGAACTCACAGAGGTCTTGATATGTGCAGGTCTGCCGGTGGCCTAACTTCTGAGGTTTGCGGTAGTAGAGCAGGGCCTTATAATCCATCAGAATGGTGATTTTGTGAAGGGCGCCCTGCAGGAGATATCGCCAGTGGGTGAGTGACCATGTCATTGCCATGAGATCCTTATTTTATATTGGCCACACTTGCTCAGTTGCAGTAAACTTCTTGGAGTAATAGGCCACCAGGTGCTCAACTCCCTCGTGGTCCTGCAACAGCCAGCGCCCACTGCCACTGACGAGGCATCACAGGCTACTATGAAAGGCCAGGACATGTCAGCATGCAGCAGGACACGGGATGTAACAAACACCTTCTTGATATCCTCAAAGGCCTGCTGGCACTTAGGGAGCATTTAAAGGAGGCGTTCGGTCCAGTGAGGGGTGCAAGAGTGCTGCTAATCGGGCAAGAGCGGGGGAAAATTTCCTCAAAAAGGTGACAGTGACCAGAAAGCTGCAAAGCTATTTCTGAAGGGTTGGGGTAGGCCAATAATGAATGGCCTCCAACTTGCAGGGGGGGATGGAATACCCATCCTTCAGGACAAGATTCCCTAGGAAGGTAACCTCATCCCTGAAAAACTCGCACTTGGAGGGCTTAACGAATAGCCCTGCCTTGTGGAGGGCTGCCACAACTGCTTTGAGGTCTCTGACGTGTTGTTTGTGGGTGGGGGAATGGACCAAGATGTCATCGATATAGGCAACTGCACAAGAGAAATGTAAGTCTCCCAACACATCGTCAATGAGGCGCTGAGAGGTGGCTGGCGCATTCTTCAAGCCAAATGGCATCACACTGAACTGGAAAAGCCCCGTAAGTCTAGATAGCTATGAGCCACTCCTGTCCCCTCGCCACCATCACTTAATTGAAGGCGTTCACCAGGTCCAATTTTGAGAAGATGCAAGACTTGGCGATGGCCTGTGCTATGCTCTGCTCTAAGAGCAAGGGGTATGGGACTGGGATGGTGATGTTGTTGAGGTTTCCATAGTCGACGCAGGAACCCATCTTCTTTCCTGGAGAAAACTATAAGGGGGCGATTGAAGAAGACTTCTTAATGAGCCACCCCTTCTCAAGCATGTCATCCAACCGACTGCCAAGAGCCCTATCTTCTTCCTCGGTATAGGGGTAGAGGGGCAGTTGATCTTGACTAGGTCAACTGTCAGCTGGAATGTCAAGTCATACTCAGAGTGTGATGGGAGCTTGGATGCCAAGTACATGTCGAAAATGGCCTTATATGGGGCTAGGCAGGAGGGAAAGTCCGGAGGGAGGTCAGCTGGGATGGGATCCAGTGGGGCGATGGAACCAAGAGATGTGCCTTGGGGAAGGGTCTTTAGCAAGGGAATCTCACCACTCAACTTGAGGTTTCTGAACAACAAGGAGTTGGTTGCAAGATTGATATGAACTTGTTGGTAGCGCCACCAGCCCACTCCAAAAATTACAGGATAGAGCAAGTCCTGTATTGCAGAGAAATGGTCGGAGAATCTAAAGTCATGAATTAAGAAATGTAATAGATATTGGATCGGTGGGACATCATGGACTCAGACGAGGCACCCAGGATGGATGAAGCTTACTCCATTGTTAATTCCAAGGACTGAACCAACCCAATGTCAATGAAGTTACCCGCTGATCCAGTGTCAATCAGGGCTTACAATGTGATTACCCCTGACTCTGAGGGAAAGGAAATGGAAAACAAGAAGTACGCTTGGTCTTCTTTATTGGGGTGAGCTAGCAAAAGGGCACCCGAGGAGGGACCATAACCCACCATCAAATTAGACTGGCCTGGAACTGCGGGGGTGGGGTGTGGCTGATCTGGGGTCTCTACCACTTCCTTGTCCCACATGGGAAGACGAGTGTTAATATGCACACCCATTCCACTCCCTTCAGGGGGTGAGGAGGGTTCACCCTGGGGGACAATCACATCCCCCTGTGCAGACTCCAAACACTGGGGGACAATCTCATCACACTGAACAGAGTCTGGACACTGGGGGCCTAACGATCTAGCCTCCTGATCTGGGCTGGGAGCCGGCAGTATTACAAGCAAGGGTTCCCCTGGGGGGACATTAACTGAGGCGGCCACCTCATCCAAAGGGACAGAGAAAACCACTAATCCTATTGTGTTCACTAAAGGGTTAGCGCTCTCCATTGGTTCTTGGAGGGGTGGGAACCAGTTCAGATGAGCCTGGCTGCAGGACTTTATGAAAGAGGCCAACACCCAGCAGGAGAAGGCCAGGTCACAAAGGGAAAGCACACTCAGATTGAGGGTGTAGGCCAGCGCATTGCCCATCCCAGCGAGGAGGGTGGAGAGGGCTGAGATTAGGGGTTGGTTCATTATGTCATGGATACGGCTAAGAAGAACTAGACTGGGCTCCCAGTTGGGGTACGCGAGCACCCGGTGGAGGCCCCAGAATGCCAGAGGCATAGTGGTCCAGGCAACTAATAGAAGTGGGGATCTACGGGAAATGGGAGGGAAGCAAATGTTCAGTAACACACCAAAGGCCCCAAGGCAAACCAGATGGTTGCATTGGGGGCAACCGCAAGTCTTGCGGGGGCAACCCCCAAGGGCGGGAGAGTCAGGGAGGACGATGACTCCTCAAGGGTTTGCAGTTGCTGGCCTTCAGAATCCAATAGGGGGCTTTCGCGCCAGTGGGAGGCAGCACAGAGGCTGCCACGTTATTGGATGTCTGGGTAGAAGTATGGTAAACCCCATGAGAGGGGCTGAGACTGAGATCCCCTGGAGGGGATGCTCTAGGTCCCACTGGTGAGCAGGATCTGCAGCAGCAGGGGCGGCTATGGAAGCTGAAGCCACGCGTGGTGGTTCAGTGATGCCTTGGGGCTGCTTCAATGGGGGAGCAGTTTCAGTGGACTCAGCACCTGAACGAATGGAAGAGCCTCCATTTAATGGACAAGTGGAAACTAATGGAGCAGCGGGTTCGCCATTGGGGGCGGGACTTATAATTGCAGTTGCAATCCGCTGCCACATGGCGGGATTGAGTGACCAGATAATCCAGTTAATGAACATTGGAAAGAGGATTTGGGTGTTGGCGCGCTTCATTGGATTGATCAATGGAATCATTGTAATTGTCTTAAAGGCAGACGGAGTCCACAACATACTAGGTGGATTTATAGGATTTATTTTGATGAAAGGCAAAAAGAATGAACTGACAACTGCCCTCGGTGGGGCCAGTTGCCTTTTAAACTGGGCAATAGGCATGGGGAAGTATTGAGGGATTGGTCATTCAGGGAATGGGAAAGTGATTTGGTTGGCTGACTCAGAGGGGGGTAGAAGGTGGCTTCCAATTCAGGCAAAAGCTTAGAGAATTTTTGCAATCTTTATTAAATTCTTGGGGCCAAGCTAAATTGATACTGCCAATCTGGGTCCTGATGACTTGAATCAGCCAGTTCGCACAGCTGAAGCGGTCTGGATTTGTTTCAGGAGGCAGGGGTCCAGGGATTGGATTTGTTGCAATTCAGGCTGATCCCACAATTGGGCAGCTCATACAATCCAAACTCCCTGGATCCATTTTGAAGCATTGGGACCGATGATCCAAGCCATTTGGAACTAGGTTTTTGATATGAGCTGTGTTCCAATCTGGCTTCTGAAGCAGGCCAGACCGGACAAGCTCTCCCAGTCCAGAAATTACCGGCCAGGCTCTGATGTTGGGAATTGTCATTTTCCCTTTTTTTGGCCATGGCTTGCCTGGGGAGTGGGTGGCCTCAGGGCCCTTTCCATGCCCCTTGATGTGAGCCATCTCCCTGCAGACCCCTTCTATCAATCTTACCAGGATTGAGGAGGGGGGAAGGGGTTGGAGTGGGATGGCTTTGGGTAGGAAAGCTATCACTGAGCGCTCATTTATCACATGGGCGAGGTCACCAAGCTGTGAAAGAGGGTCCACTGGAGCCTTGAAGCCCTCTTCGTCCGAAAGGGGTGCTGAACCCTATCCAGTTGCAAGGGCTGGTCCCCAAGACTTACATTTCCTGCTGTTTTCCCATCCATTATAGCTGCTGGAGCTTCTGCGCACCTTAATGCTATGGGGGCCTAAAGTTGTGTCACTCTCCTCCTCATATTGGTAACCTTATAAGTCAACTAAGGGACACCGCAGACTCTTTTTCCCTGCAGCCCAGAGAATTAAATTTCAAACCATGTTAATTTACAAATATTAATAAAAGGCAAACATGCACAATTTTCTTAATTCCCTTTGAGATTAGTAAGAATGGATTGTCAAAAACTGCTAAGTTAGCCGAGGTAGTGAACTTTTTATACTCCAAAAGTTAGGAGTTAGATATGATGAAATTAAAGAAGCGGCGTGTTCTATATCAGCCAAGGGTATTCTTGCCAAGGAGTTTTGTGGAGCTGAAAGGATGCACACTTGGAAGATGGTCTTTCCTCAATTTTTTTAATTAGTGTTGAATCTATATGAGTGTTCGCTGAACATTTTTATTTGGAAGCGCATATGTCATCTGAGACTAAGGTCATAAATTTTGACTCCCAGATCACTCTTCTTCATGCCTGCAAGCCACAAGGAATTGTTTCATGTTCTTATTCCTGTACTGAATGAGGAGCATTATATCAATCAAATGGTATATTACCTCTGCCAATGCGCCATCACTTTTGAGGCGTCTAACCCAACTCCTCAGGAGCCTAATGAACCAAATTCCTGGGTCATCTCCCTGAAGCACAAGAATGCTTGGCCTTCTGGCCCTTGTTTTGACCAGTCTGATGCTACTCAGATCATTTGTTATGTTAGTAAATATTGGAATGTTGTGCAAATTGTTACCCTAATATGAGCTCTTAATTAAGATTCAACTAGCGAATCCTGTAATGAAAAAATTGGGAAAAGTCAGGGAGGAGTATAACAGAAATTTTCTATATTCATTTCTTCTAATAAAATTCAAAATATGAAAATACTTGATCCCATCTTCCATCTGGTGGAAGGATGGACAATGCACTGACTACGGAAGTTCAGCAATTATTAGAGGATATATGGTAGCTGTGACCACCTGATTCCAAAAAAGTAACAAAGAAGAGTTGGCGCATAAGATAGTAACAAAGCCTTACATTTAACAGTCAGTACTACAAGTGCTTCCAGCTACTACTTGCAACACTCAGATTTGAATGAGGTCCGAGTGTCAATGCCTATTGAGACTTTGATGAAATCCAGCACCAGCTAGGCATAAAGATTTTAAAATTTTTCCAAGTCAAGTGGACACTTTGGATGTCATTACATTGAGTCTCGTGGATGCTAATTTTTTAGAATACACCTATATTGGAATTGCAATAAAGAAACTTAGAGCCTGCACAATTGTTAAATTGGGACACCAGTTACTATTGTTCCCCTAAACTAATAAAAAGAATAGGCCTCACTCCCAACATAGATCATTTATAAAGTTATGATACAGCATGCCCTCATACTAAAACCCCTGAAGAAGCATACAGCGCTTTGCCACTGTGGTTTGTTTCACTGGAAATATCTGCTCCTGCCATTATTTTTCCAAATCAAAACTATGACTTTTTATTAGGAGGACCCTATGTACAAGGTCTCATGGATTTAAACTAATTTTGAAGGGAATACTTTGAAATTTTAGGACAAACTCTACCACTAGTTTATAATCGAAATGATGAGTCCCTGGCACCTCAAAATAGGGGTTTGCCAACCTGACGTTCTAAGATGGTATAGTGGCTATTGATTATCAGCAGATCTGAGGTTGTACACATCAATTACCCAACCAGACTTTATAATCTAAGGGTATTCCACTACATGCTAATCATAATTTAACTAATCTGGTGGGCACCCAAATTATTGTGGGAATCAAAGTATCTTGAATATTTAAAAAGTTTATACAGTGATATTTGTGCCCTTTTAGCATTCCAATTTGGAACCTGTCACCACTCCTGGGATTATCCTCCCCAACTATAACAAAATTCGGGTACTGCTAGCTAATCTGTATGAATAACCTATTAAGATAAAGAGGCATCAGATTGTCACTTTTTCATCTGTTACATTTCAATGAAGCCAGAATATTCATGTTTTTGATCACTTTAATGAAATAGGCCTTAGTGCTGATACTGATCAATTTTATTTGCTCTTTAATACCTCAGGAAAGCCTCTCTGGGTTTTTAGTGGGAGAGAAGGACCAAGAACTGGTCTTTTTCAAAAATACAGCGTTAATTTTGCAAAGCAAAAATGTGATTTAGGTTTTGTTCACAATGTGCTACACTCATTGAAACCGGAAATCATTTGACAATTATCTTCCATATGAATAGATGTCATAAATTGGCAGTTAAAGTCATTAATGCAGAAACTAATAAGTTAGTGCAACATGGGATGTTAGTGCCATCCAAGAGTCCTTGGGTCTGTCTGGTGTTGATTATCAAAAAAGGACAGTTCAAACCATGCGGTAATAGACTACTGCAAGTTTATTAGCAATATTAAGGATTTCTATCCTATAATGTGGATTTCTGATGATTTAGACGGCTTAATCAGCGCACAAAAATTTTCATTCATGGACTTAATTTCTGGTTATTGGAAGATTGAGCTTCCCAAAAAGGAGCAGGAAAATGCACCATGATTATGGCCCAAGACCCCTAACAACCCTTATAATACCGCAGGGGCTATGTAATGCCCCATGACTTTTCACTAGGGTATGGGTACTATCCTCAGCAATTTTAAAGATATTTCTGTGTTCTTGTAAATTTGATGATATCGTCGTTTTTCTAGAACGTTTAATGAACATCTGTAAAACTTGGAAGGAGTCTTTAACCATCTTGCCATGGCTAATTTGAAGATCAAGCCATGTGAGTGAATTTATTCTGCAATCAACTGGAAATTCTGGGATTTGTCATTGATAAACATGGCTGTGGCACCTGCTGCCAAAAGTTGAAGCAACTTAGCACATGGCATGGCTGAATAGCAAGTGCGACGTTTAAGCTTTTACTGAAATGATTGGCTATTATTTCTAGTTTGTAGAAAACTATAGAAAGATAAATAAACTATATTAAGCTCTTAAAAATGATTTGTTCTCTAAGTGGACTGGAATTTTCAGTTTGCTTTAAACAACTACAGCTTTAATTTTTTAAAGCACAGCTACTGATGTACCATAAATTTGATAAACGTTTTATTATTCAAAAGGACACTTCTTTAACCGCCGTTAGGGAAGTATTATCTCAATTCAATTATGATGGATTTTAGCACTTTATGGCTTTTTTCAGCAGGACGTTGGATGTCCATGAACAAACTATATGGTAACTGAGAAGGAGTTCCTGGCGTCATATATGCATGCAAACAAGTCCAGGTTAATGTCCATGGAGCGCATTTCACTGTAGTAACTAATAATGCTTCTATCATTAGGTACAGAATATGAAGAAGTCATGATGGCAGCTGAAATGATGGGCTTTAAAATGTCAAGCCTACATTTTTAAAATCAACACTGACACAGCGTTAAGCATCAAAATGACGATGGGATAATTGACTGCCCACCGTGGCCTTAGCAACTGATGCGCCAATTATTTACTTAATAAAATGCTAACTTAAAGCTATGACAATGAACCAGTGGAAGTTCAGCGCTCCTTAAAAAATCAAGGATGAACACATTTGTCAAAAATGATAAAGCTTTATAGAATAAGAAACAATCAGAAATATTGGATACCTCAATGAACACAGTAGACCAATGTTATTATTGGGCCCACAAGGCGACAGGGCAATGGCGGTTATAAGAAAACGCTTGAGCTATTGAAACAGAAAAACTACTGGGAAACTGTGCAAATTTGATATTTATGAGACCCTCCGCTGTTGTAAGATGTGTCAAGTGGACAGTACCTACTGGAAAGCCATATCTATCATCTAAGTAAACCCAACTTTTCTTAACATACTGTATCTATTGATGTTGTGGGCCCCTGGTTAACACGTCTGGTCAATTTAAACATATTTAATCGTGGCCATCTATAACCTCACAAAATGTTTAGAGGCTGAACTTATCAGTGACTTAAGTGCCATGACAATGGGTAAGTCCATTTCAGAAGATATTATCTATCTTCATGGATGCTTACAGTTGATGTTGATGGAGAATGGGTGTCATGGTTGGAAAATGACATCATCCTTGGGACCAACGTGAGAGACAAAACTGTATGTCGGAATGCCAAGAAGGTGAAGTTGGCAGGCCTCCCTGACCTCAAGCATACCATAGACCAAAGCTGGATGAAGGCAAAATATGACCAGGTTGGTCCTATGGATGCAAGAGAAGTTCAGCCCTGTATGAGAGCAGGAGCTTTAAAATGAACTAGCTTAGAAATAGATAAAAATGGTTCGCTTTAAATTTTAGGAAAATAGGGTCTCAAAACATGTTTGTTTTACAAAATTCCAGCTCAGGTCAGCTGCTCCTACGATCAATTACATAAGTTAAGACATTTTAAGATACATTGGATTGCTTAATGGAAGCGTGCGCCTAATGGTGTGCCTCAGCTTAGGCCACTTCATTCAATTGATCGTTTTTCTGAATTCCCTTAAATTTCCCAAGTTGAGACCAATCTCTCCTGTTGGTTGACTTCTCCCTCATAATAAACTCTTTTGCTAATACACTGTTTTATTTATGTTATCTTAAACAATCCTGTGCGCAGACCTCTTTGAGGAGGTCTTACGCAAAATAATTATTTACTTTTAACTTCTTTAAAATTATCTGCTTGTGCACTGCTGGTCACCCAGATTCCATCCAGCCTAGGGCGCCCATGCATTTTCCTTCCAAGCCTCATGGGTTTCCCTTTTGGTTAACCCTTCCACTGTTAATCCTTCTCTACCTAAGGTATTCTAGCTCATGCACCCTCTGCTGGACTCTAGTAACTTTTGTACTAATGACTAGTTCCCTGGAGTTGGCCCTGTGCACCGTGCACTACCTCTTTGGGAATAGAAAAGTTATAGACACTCTCCTTATACTAGTTGACCAACCCCTTAACTCTATGTGCACAAACTTTTCTGTGTGGGACTTTCACAAAGCGCAAATGATGTTTGTCAGCAGTTGGTTCTGTCCATGATCAGTTGCACCACTGTTTCCTCTTTTTTCCGAAGGTTGAAGCATTTTTGGCGTTATTTTTGCTGCCTACAACTGGAAAGTATCCACCCTTCTTGCTTGTACCCAGTGGATATGGATGCTTTGCGTGTCAGACATTCTCCTTCTTGACTTAAGAAAAAGAATGTTGGAGGTAATAATGCCACCAAATCCACTACAATGATCAGCCAATTACATGGTTAATCTTTGAACAATATTATGGTTAATGAGGATATGAGTACCAATGGCGAATAGACCTTGGCGGATTCTCGGTGGAACCCTACCCATCAGGATAATATGTTTTATAATCAAAATCGGTTCAATAAGGTAAGAACTGATAGTAGGATTGCTCCGACTCCTCAGCCAAATTTGAGGTGTCCATTACCACATGGGTCTGTTCTCCCCCAAGGTGAGAAGATTTTACCCACTGGTGATTGAGTACAATTTCTAAAAACATTACCACACTGGGTTGGTTTTGCCACAAAATATTTACCCTCATTCTGATAGGCTGAAAGCCTATACTTCCTAATTTGGATGACTCAGCTTTTTAATACTATAGCCTCAAATTCCCATGGCCCCGAGATTTGAACTAGTTTAGATATGAAATACTATTATCAAATAGAGGAGCTTTTTGGCTTGCCCCGCATAAACAAAAAAAGATAAAAAGCTTTGAAAAGCGTTTATTATTACTTTTAATTTACCAGTAAGTTTCATATATTTTAAGAATAATTTGTGGCATCTATCAGCGGATCCCACAAGCTGGTGCTCACTACAGGGGGTCACCCTGTATACTTTGATAAAGTATTTAAGCAATGGAGAGTGACACCCTTTGGGTGCAAAATGGGGAAGGGGCTGAAGATGAAGATCAAATGGACAGCCCTACCGCTTTGATGTTTGGAGAAGAATGATTTGAGCGCATATTAATACCTGAGTCTCGCTGCATCACCTGGCCAGCCACTGAAGCTATGAGAGACCTTACTCATGGCATCCTTAACCCTGGCGACATTGCATCCCGTGTATGAGTGTCATTTGTAGAGGAACGCCACTTGTTTCTCTATGAGACTAGTGTCCTCCTGGAGACCTACAGCCAGCTTACAAAAATGACCACCTATGTACGCAAGTTTGCTCACCCCGCCTTGGTCCACATGATGCATCTCTTAGCTGGACATCACAAAGAGCTACATCAACACCTAGATACCCATGCAGCTCTGAATTTAGCCTATAATAAGTTGTTATAACTGACCTCCAAACATCTTGGAGCAGTCAGATCTGGTGTTGAAGCTAATCGCAAATTTCATCATTCAGCTGCATGATTAACTTAC